>VYXH01009801.1:0-20099 GCA_013397275.1 Burhinus bistriatus | reverse complement strand
GAGGGAGGCGGCAGAAGGAGCTGCAGGATGTGGCCTCAGCCCCATGTCAGGCGGGCACGGAAGAGCCCCGGTGGGCGCTGGTGAGCGCTGTTCCCGGCGGGTAGGCTCCCGCCCGCCCGGCCGCCGTCCCTCCGGGCGGGCTGGGCGCCACACAAGCCGTCCCGGAAGGCTTGTGGTAACGAGCGGGACCCCCTTGGCCTCTCCCAGGAGAGGACCTGAGGTCCTGCCATCGTTGAGTGGTACCTGCACGACGCTCCTCCGGAGGCAGAGGCCTTCCATGGGGCGATCAGAAGTCAAAACCTTATTGTCAGTAGTCAGTGGTGTCCGATGTGGTCACACATCCCTGTGGCATCAGTCTGAAAGCAGCAAAGCACCGGAGGATTCTGGCTTTGGGATTTCCCTGAGCTGGTTTTCTTCAAATGGACCGTAACACAGCGAGGTATTGCTAAGCATTAGCCGAACACAATGCAAGTTTACAGAAGGACTACACTGCGAGCTTCATCTTTTACTTAAAAGTTAATCGTGCAGCACAGAGCCGTACTTTAGATAATTGAGATGTAGGTTCACAAATCCTGTTACTGAGAACTAATTTAGTACAACTTCTCTTTTGTTAAGCGGAATACATCTAGGGAGGTATCCCATGGTACTTTGAGCTGAGATACTAGGAAGAAAAGGTCCTGGCATGGACTTGGAGTTCTCTGTGCTCTATTGGAGAACTGGTGGAAAAGCCTGTAACTCAGAACCAGAGTTTTAATTCCTATATCAAAATCAAGTTTGCTAGGCCAGGTGTTATAATTTGTAAAGCTACATCAGATGTTTGCTGTGCAAACTGAGTAGGTAAGCTAAAACCAGAGTAACAGCCAAGGTTTTGGGAAGCTATAGGTAACATACTTCCTGAAGCTTTTGTAATGCATTCAAAATAATTTGAATCATTTTCCTGAGTAACTTTAATATTTCGGGCATCTTGCTGGAAGACTCGGTGCATGGATGTTCTTAAACCTGTGGTAAAATTTCCCTGAGAAATTGGTCGTTTGGGGTTGAAATCTTGTTTGTAATGCCCTGATACGTGTAAAGGCTTACACGTAAGTTTTATTAAACCTTTTAATAACACTTTCAATGTTTGTTTAAAAAAATACTGCTAGAATTTGATTAATTTCTGATTCAGGAAAAAGCTCACAAAAATGGGAATTAGAATGTAGTTTGTAATAACAACTGTTTTAAAATTAAATATTTAAGTTTGGCATCCTGTTATGAAAATGTTTGCAGTTAATGATGAACAGTGACTTCTCTCTACTTCGGATCTGAACTTGTGCAGGAGAAAGGAACAAACACATTTTATATTACATGCCAGTGGAAAGAGGCATTAGGGTACTAATTAGACTTGGCAATTGAACTTCAAGTATAATGAAAGGGGATTGCACTTCTGATTATGAAGTCTAAATTGTAAAACAGACAGGTTAGAAACATCTTTGGTTGGTATCAGTGACTTTTAACTGCCCAGCCTAACTCTGTAATGAAGTAATTCTTGTAAAATTACTGTTATTTTTAAACAACTTTGATTTTTTTTTTTTTTTAAGTAAAAGCAAATCATGTTTTCTGTAGTTGGAATAGAGCAAAAACTATTTATCTGATGGATTTTTAAGCCACCACTGGCAACATATGTATCTAGGCACAGCAACGTTGCTTTTAATTTGCCAAGGAAACAGATGTTGGTTTAAAGTAGCTTTTGAGATGGTAGGAAGGGTTGCTAAGGAACACTTATTTAATGTGCAGGGTTCTTCTTGTCCTAAAACCATCTGCTCTTAGAATTCTCTAAGGTGAGCCAGGACAAATGTCCTTTTAGATGTGCCTGTTTAGATGAATTCTCTTGAGTGAGAGAACAAGGTAGCCAGCCTCATGCATAGCATGGCTTCTCTACCTGAGAAAGCTCATCCAAAATGAAGTCAGGTTCTTTCTCAGAATTGGCACTGTGCTGTGTAAATCCATTGTATATTGCATGGTTTGGATTCCGGGAATTGTATTTGGAGCCTAACTGTCTATATTTAGGAATGAGCGTGACTAATTAATCTCTTGCATTGGCCGTTTGNAATCCATTGTATATTGCATGGTTTGGATTCCGGGAATTGTATTTGGAGCCTAACTGTCTATATTTAGGAATGAGCGTGACTAATTAATCTTGCATTGGCCGTTTGCCTACCATCAAAACTAAAGGCACTGATTAATTTTTCAAGTAGGAAATATGAGTGGGGAACCAAGTGATGTAAAAACTTAATGTGCAGTGTATTTTTAATTTTTCAGCTCATGCCTGCCCAGCCTGGGTTGCCTGACTGTCAGGGGTGCTTAAACCTGTACTCTTCTTTGGCTTAATTTGGAGGAATGGATAGGTGCCCAGCTGACAATTTCATTTTGAATACTCAAAATCACGTTAATCATTTATAGTGTTACATAATAGAATAACATAATGGTGGACTTACTGAAAGAAAATACAAAATGTCAGGTACGCTGACTTCTATTTCTTTACCTGTAGCACAAGGATATATACATTTTTACATTTACAGATATCTGTTGTTTTAGGGCAGGCAGGAAAAAGATGTCTCCTTTTCCGTTTGGCTTTCAGTGCCATTTATGAAATCTTGTGATAACAAGAAATAATTTCTGCTTATAAACTATCCTTTAATTTCAGATCCCAGGTTATTTAAAGTAATGACAAAAAAAATGTATGTAAGCATGTAACTAGAGGAAGATAATCAGAACTAGTAAGTAGAATAAAGTGTATTTTTATTCCTGTGTTAGTGCTGCTTGAATCTAATAGAACAATAAATTGACCTTGGATTCCCTTATCCTAACCAAATTGTGTAGAATCTCCTTAAAACTAAACTGCAAGTTTTTGTTACGAAAAATGACCCTTATGTGTCATACAAGTGTTGATCTGCTTTTTAAGGTACATTCAGTAGCATTGTACTGTGAATTATAATTGTGTTTAGAATTACTATTATATCCTTAGGAAAACAAAATAACTTTTAGTCCTTTGCAGAAAAGTAAACATGACTCTTATCTACCTCTTTAAGATCCAGGAGTGAGTTGCTTTCGTGCAGGAGACATTGTATAGGTACATAACATCCTTAACTTGCTTCTGGTGTTCTGTCAAATATCACGAAATGACATGAAATATGTTAAACAGTAAGTGTTAGATTATTTGGGAAAACTAAATTATACCTCATCATTTGCCTTATCTCTTTTTTTTTTTTTTTTAATTGTAACCAATTTCCACTTCATCAAATTCTGGATTTTTTTTTCCCCCCCTGTCTTTTGATATGTAAAATTTAATTCAGTGACAAACAGCAGAGCAGACTCATGGTGGGCAGCTTCTTATTTTATTTTAGTTCTACTGTAACAGATATTGGCATCTGTGGACTAAACTTTGCCCTAGGCATAATGAGACTGTGATTGAACACTTCATGGAGGGGAAATTGTGTAGTCTGTTCTGCATGTAGAAGCCAGGCCACCTCCATATTGAATTTTTGGTTCCGTTACAGCTGATAAAATAATTAGAAATCCAGTGAACTATTTAAAAATAAAACCAAAAATGTTGTATTTGAACACCTGTCTTAGTTGCATGTACAACTTTTCTAGTAATTTCTGCATTAATATCTTCTACAATTAGGTGACTTTGCTAGCAGTAACAGTGATAATGTTCTAGTAAAATTTATTGAATTTCTGATTGCTAGTGATGGTTGGTAAAACGTTCTGAGTGTCTGGCGCTTGACTCACTTGAGACTTTTATCAGGCTCTTTGCATTTTTATGTTCTGTCAGTAAATCTGTCTTCTGTAATCTCTCTGCTAAATTCTTAACTGCAGTCTAAATTAGAGATTTCACTTTTCCATGTGCCTGTTGAACATCACAATCCACAGCACATGTTTCCTTTTATAAAATTATGCTGCTTCTGACTCTGTCCTTGGAGGGGGACATACAACCTTCTAATAGGATAGGATATTTTAAATAAATTAACTTGAAGCACTATTTTTAATCTCGGTTGCTATCAGCAAATTGGCACCTTTGATTGAAGTACATATACAATGAGAATAAAGTTTATTTTTAGCAACTAAGAACATTGCTTTAGTGTGTGATCATTAAATATATTTTGTGACCAAATAAAATATTTATTCTCACATTATCAGTATCTGGGATTATAGTTTTTTGATGTTCATATAAAAACAGCTATTAGCTGGATTTTTTTAATTTAAATTTTTATTTTATCTTTGAAAACAGCAACACAGTCTCTTTAACTAAGATTTTTTTTTTTTCTTATTTGTGAAAAGGTAGGTTTGCAGGGAGGTTGCATTTGGCTGTTAATAATATCCGAATGCACTGGTTTAATATAGAAAAATCTTCAAATGATTTGCATTTTAGTACTAATTAATTAAATGGTAGATTAGGCTATTTTTATTCCCAAAATAGATTGTTGTAACTTCATTTGAGTTAATTGTATGAAAATATCTAATTGCATCAAAAATCCTTTGAGCAGCTATTGTTTACAGTAGTTTGCTCTCTGATCTAAAATCTGTATTTTTGATAAAGGGAGACAAATGTCCTAGAAAGTGCCACACACAGGTTTTTCAGCATCATTTTTCTCCTACAGAGCAGAGACCTTTCACAGGCATTTTAACAGAGAAGTGCTGTGATTTACATTTGAAGTGGAATTATCCTGTAAAGCTATACACCATTTAGCATTGTGAACAGTGGCAGTTCGAAAGGTCATCCTAATAAAAACACAGAAAAATGTTTACTCAGGTATCAAGTGCAAGAATAGAATGACTAAATTTCAAGAACTGGAAAAAACTACATGTAGTCTGGTCAGGTAAAATGATATCTGGGTTTCTGTGGTAACAGGCTCTTTGATATTGGAGCTGAAGTGTGTGACTTTAGCTCATTCTGCGTAAGTCTCTATGTATATTTGGCTGTAAGTTGTCTAAAGCTGTTTTCTTGACTTAATTTTTTGTTTTCTTTATAGCTTATTATATTTTTCCAAAATTGAAGACAGATTCCTGATTAACAATGCCTGGCAGTAAGTATTGTTACCTTAAGTACATTAAGACACTATTTAGGGGTGTTTACTATTACCATATTTTCTTTGGGGGCTAAAGATTCTGCCAAAATTAAAATGGAATAAAACCAAATTATGATACTTGCTGTCATTTTTAAGATATTTATGATCTCAATATTATCCATCCTCTGCCTTTGTAGATCTCTATATATTTTTCAGAGGAACCTAGTATGGGTGCTGCATTTTCCTTTTCAATAAGTTCACAGTTTAACATTGGTGAATTTTGTGATATAAAGTATGTTATGAAATAGATGTATTCAGAAGATAAAAAATATTCCGATACAGCTATAATCCTAGCTTTGGAAAATTATAAATACTCTATAGAAGATAGAATTACTATTTAGGATATAAAGTGATAAGACATTACTTTTAAAATTCAAAGTTAAATGAAATTTTGATGTTTCTAAGAATCAAATTATTATTTACCTTGAAGAGTAGTAAATTTGTGTAACACAAAGGCTCAAATTATGAAAAGTGTTATAATAGTATTAACTGCAACTAAAATTTTTTTGATTTTTCTGTTTTGTAGCTAGAGAAATCCTTCATGGTCTTTAGTAAAGTTAGTAACAGCAGTCTTTATCTAAAGCTGACTGCTTTATCCAGAGGATAAAGAAGTCTTCATAAAGTTACAGTACCAATCATATTGAGTGCTCTTTAATTATAGGTTTGTAATGAGTTTCACAGATGTTTGATTTCATGAGGAAATGTTTGAACAGTTTTTTTTGGTGACGTAAGATTTGTTGTAAGCTGTGACTACTGGGTACTTAAAAATATCTTACAGAAATTCTAGGTTTGGTGTTACATGGTCACACTTACAAAATGACTGTTGTATAACTGTGGAAATACTTTCATGTCTTGTGTTCTTTGAACCGCTGTCATGTAAAATACCTTACTGAAAGTATTTAGGTGTTTTCTGCTTTTGTGGCAAGTAGCTGAAATTGTTCCTCTACACAGACATGAGTTGTTGTAATAAAATAGTGGCCAATATTTATGTATTATATTGTATATTTACAAGAGAAGCAGCTGGCACAAATTGTTCCAACTGTACTCTGGTTCAACTTTTGTAACCCAACGAACTACTGCTGTGTTTCAGTTGTAGTGTTTAGTACTATTAAGGCATCTATCATGATACTGACTTTTGCTGTGAAGGTGTGTGTGTTTTTTTTAAGCAGTTAAACTGGAAAAGTAAGATACGTTTTTTTCTAAACCAGATATGCTTATGTTCAGGGTCATTATTAACACTGTTTACCCTAATGCATGTAGAGTCTGCATTACTACTGAGTCAGATGGAACTTACAGGAGACCAAAACAACTGGTTGCAGTATTTGTCTGTAGTGTGATATTCAGAACTATACGACCGTTTATTTCTTTTCTGTGTATATTTGATGAGTTTTGTAAGTGTGTGGGTGAAGGGAAGGTAATCTAACAGATCCATGTGTATTGTAATTCTTACGAAATAACAGTACTTTCTTAATATTTTCCTTCCAAAAATTGTGGTGAAGAACTATGATTATATTTTAGTGCAAGCAAGCATCACTTTGTGGCTAGTTGTATGTTTTATGAATGTGGATAGGGACAGCCTTCCAGAGTTGAACTTTATTGCATGTGAAAGGAAAGGCTTCTGTCTTCTAATTTAGGCTTCTTTAGAGATTCCACAGGATTATTTTCAGAGCATATTGATGAAACAGGTTGCTACTATTTAGTGTTACTTTGAAATCTTACAGCATTTGTCCTTGAAATCTGAAAAAGCTCAGTTGTTTGGAAAGACTGGGATTTTTATTATTTTTTTTTTTTCACATGGAGTTCTCTCATCCCACACATCAAGAAGTGCGTTGAGCATCTTTTGGAATAAATTGTGGAAAAGGCTGTTATAGTGAAGTATTTTCCAAAAATGTTTTCTGTCGTGCTAGAACGAGTTCTTTATAAACAGAGTAGAGTAATAGTATCTAGTTAAAAGGAAAGTTTGATGGAGTTCTTGAGTCATACTGATCAACTCCCGCTTCCAGTGTTGTCCTGTTTGCTTTCCTGAGTCTCTGTATCAGTTCCTGGTAACATTTTTACCCCTTTTTTTTTGCAGTACAGTAATTAGGGAATATCTAGGTCTAAAAGTGGTGGTTTGGAAGGTCAGGAGAAGCCAAGATACTGGTATTACTGAAAGGGTTAAATCCCCGACAATCCTTGACTAAGGCCTTACTGTGATACACAGAAGTTTTACTTGCATCTTTCTTAGCTTCACTTGCTTAGTTTTGGTAGAGTTGATAATAAGATATTTCCAAACATGTACTCCCTTGCCTGACAAGATTAAACAGGCTTTTAGCTAGCTCGTTAGGCTTCCTGGGTAAGTCACTGATAATGGGAACTCAGGACAATTGTGAACAGATAAGTGCCAAAGAACTAATTTAAACTGACTCCCCCTTGTAGACGTTCTGGAACCAAAGGACTGATAAGCTAATTCAGTGACTCTATATGGACAAAGGAAGCCCAAAGTTCAACTGATGGACAGCATAAGGACTATGTAAATGAATTTTTAGGAAAGACTGCCCTTCCAAGAAATCTGATGAATATGTATGGTTTTTCTGTATATAAACTGATGTGCTTTGCTAACCCGTTGGAGCACTCATGGTGGAATGATCCCCAGTGCTGCCCAGCGCTCCAATAAAATGCCTGCTTAATAATACTTTGTTGTTATTGAGTTTTATTACATGGGTTTCCTTACCCATCCGCACCTAGCTTCCCACCTCGGTGAGGAAGTTAGAAAGCAAGGGGGTTCGGAGAACACCGATCTTTGTATCATTACGGAAAGACTGGATAAGGAGACTTAGTCTTTCTGGGGACTTTAGCTGTTCCTAGAACACCGATCTTTGTATCATTACGGAAAGACTGGATAAGGAGACTTAGTCTTTCTGGGGACTTTAGCTGTTCCTAGAGACACTTTAGAAGTCAGCCTTGAAGTTGTATGTAAAATGTTCACAGGACAATATATTTCTTGTCTCCCTCAATATTAACTGTCAAAAAAATAGGCATGTAGTCAGAACTGGGGTGTGGTATTGAGAGGGAGAGATGAACTTTGGCAGTTAACCAAAGGTAATGTTCTTAGTTAACCTCAGCTCAGTCTTGCGTGCTGGTGTCTGCAGGAGTTGTTTGTTACATACAGGATTACCCAATTTTCGATCGATGTTGCTGTTTAGTGGTCCCATTAAAGAGTATGGGGATATAGTGCTGCATTGAGTCCTTAATGAAATAATATTAAGGTTTTAGTCTCAGTACAGTAATAGCCCGTAAATACAAAATTTTCAATCTGTTCTCTTAATCTTAGGATGTACAAGTGCTTGGTTTTAACTAGTCACGGCATGGCATTTGTATTGACATCTAGTCTATAGTGGAAGTGTAATGCTATGTGATCGCTGCAGCACTTGTAGCAATCTTGCCAAAGCATTGTTTTTCCCTGTATTCTGTGTAGCTATAATTTTTATGTATATCTCCTCTTGCTCAAATCACATGGGCATTGATGCAAGATATGCTTACAAACATGGTGTCTATCTGAAGTTGAAATGCAAGTTCTGAAACAACAAATGTGTTTTCTCAGTGCTAATATAATAAAGTAGGAGTAGACTGATTTGAGCCACAGCTATTTTATTAACCAATTTAGCTGTTTCTTATCACAAAGAAACCGTGGATTAAAAGATTAATTAGTCCTTTTATTTAAAAAGAAAACCAGAGAACTTGTAACCAGGTAGCCTTTGCAGTACAAGCAGTGTGTTTTTTTCATTTGTCACAAGTTTGCTCTCAAGTTCCCTATTGAATAATTTGTACAGATAATTTCATTTAACATACTTCTGTTGTGGAACATGGGTGGTTTTTGGTCTTTTTTTTTTTTGTTGTTGGCTATGTTTGGATTGAAATCTTACAAATGTTTCTGTTGAGGAAAAAAGCATAGCTAAATCGTATATCAAAACATTTAAGACTTTTTTCTTTTTAGACATTATGTTCCAGATATTCACACTTAATCAGATGCTTAAAACACAGTTTGGTAGATAATGAGTTTTTTCAGAAGCAGCTAACCTACTTACTGGCTGTATTCCCTGACTTCAATTAAATATTTTACTTAAAGGTAGGTTTTTTATTTGGACTAGAAAAATTATGTCTGATACAGATGAGAACACCTGCTGACTATAAGAGTGTATTTTACTTGTGGTAACTATGTGTGTGGTTTTTAATTTTTTTAAATTTTTTCTTATTCTTTTCTCTTGTTCTTAGTTATACCATTAACATACCTAATTATATCTTTGCTTTTCAAGGTTTTGTTAATAATGATTCTTATGTTAAACTGATTTTAGCTGCTGATTAGCAGTACGACTGATTGTAACATGTAAATTAAGAGAGGAAATAAATAAAAATAAGGTTTTTTTTAAGACTCGGTGGAACAGAGTCTAGTTGGAGACCTGTAGCTAGCGGTATTCCCCAGGGGTCATTGCTGGGTTCGGGCTTGTTCAACATGTTCATCAGCAACCTGGATGAGGGGGGACAGAGTGTACCCTCGGCAAGTTTGCTGATGATACAAAACTGGGAGGAGTGGCTGACACACCACAAGGCTGTGCCACCATTCAGTTAGACCTGGACAGGCTAGAGTGTTGGGCGGAGAGGAACCTAATGAAGTTCAACAGGGGCAAGTGTAGGGTCCTGCACCTGGGGAGGAATAACCCCATGCACCAGTACAGGTTAGGGGGTGACCTGCTGGAAAACAGCTCTGAGAGAGGGACCTGGGAGTCCTGGTGGACAACAAGTTGACCATGAGGCAGCAATGTGCCCTTGTGACCAAGAAGGCCAATGGCATCCTGGGGTACATTAAAGAGACACGTATGTCTCTTAAATACGTGGAAAATCTTCCATGGTTTGGCCTGTTCTTAGTTACATTGAAGTGACTGTTTTCGTTACTTGGAGAAGCATTCTGAAGTTTGCTCAATGCATTTATTGCTTCTCATTAATCTACATAACATTTTGTTTCCTCAGCCTTTCAGACGCCATGTGGCTTTTTGCCAGTTGTCTTTGCAGGAACAACTAGTCTGCAGTTGGTGTGTACTGGTGGCTTCCCTGGTTTGTTTGAGATGAAAATAAAGATAGTTGAATAGTGATTGTCTGTTTTCTTTTTTTGTGTGTGTTCTTGGATGTTGCTGCTTTCAGTTAAGTTGTTTCATGGTCTTTAAACAAACAAACAACCCACCCCTCCCTCCCCAAACCAAAAAAAAGCTCAACAAACTTTTCTTTTTTTAATAGAGCTTTCTTGCCAAGTGTAGGAAGGAAAACAGCACTTGAAATGGAATTTGAAATGAGTGAATTCTTAACTCATATTTAATGTTCTTAATGCATTTTAAGAGTTAGATAATCTCCTTATTTTGGGTTTCTTCCCTCACAACGATTTTGGGAAATTCATACATATGATTTTGCAATTCTGGTTTTTATTCTGTATATAATAATAATAAGAGGATGCTTAATGAGAAGGGAATACTTATTTCCATGTGAAATATAGTTCTAAAATACCCATGGTGGCTGGAGATGTATTTCTAAATCTATTTGTATAAATATTCCATGGGCTATGCATGCTAATGTTTTTAGTGAAGATTAAGCCATAGTTCTAACTAATAACTTTTTCCACTCTTTCTATCTAATATACTTTTTTTCCCCCATGTGGAGTGTTTCTTGTGTACCCTTGATACTTTAAAACCTAAATGGGACCTTCCACTTAATGAAACATTTTTTCTAATTGCTTTAATTTATTTTTATATGCAATAGAAACCCTATTAGTTTTCTGACATATTGTTGACTATTTAGAATAGTATTAAAATAAATACATTATAATCCTATAAAATTTTCATATTTTGGCTATTACAGAAGTTACATGGGGGAGTATCTCAAATCATTGTCTGCTGCTTGATTCTAGTACCTTAGAGGATGAGAAACACAAGCAGCCCTGTATCGAGTCCGTCTTTCAGCTACTAACCTAACCAACACAGGAACTTGAAAAACAGCTACCAAGGGAATGTCATGATTTGGGCTACCTTCAGCAGTTTGCCATTTACGAGACCTAGGCCAGTAAAGGAAAATAACCATAGTCTGGAATATCTGTAACTATTACAATACTATGGTCACAAAATATATAATGGATTCTTTACGTAATAATATACAATAAATGCTTTCAATATGTAAACAGATACAGATTTTTTCATCTGCTTTTTGGGTGACTGTCTTTTCTACACTGAGAAGAAAAAGTGGTAACTTCTCTAAATGTATCCTTTGATTAAGCTAGGAACAAAAACCCCATGAACTTGTAGCTGGAGAACTGTAGCTCTTTGTACATATGTTTATTTCACTCATGATACTCCAAGCAACTTGGTGTGTTCGTGGTGGCTTCCGTATTCCTTAACGAATCTGTGTGGGTATCTTTAAGACTTGTTAATTTTGAACAAGTGTTCAATTTGTTGTTTTCTGTTAGCTGTTAATTCTCTCTGTGTACACCTCATCCTAACCCCATTTGGGAAAGTTAATGTTTAGGAGCGGTTCTGTAGAAAATGAAAATCACTTGTGTTAACACATTGCAAATAATGTCCAGTAACATCATTCCTCCTTTCATTCTTTCCATTTGTTTTGGAATATACTTCAGTATAGCTAAGAAATGAACAATTTTGTTTCATCCATTTCTTGTCAAAATCCAAAGGATGTATTTTTTCAGCTGTTGTCATTTATGTGTGCATAATCTGGGCATATAACATAGGAAATAAAATACTTTAGAGAAGAACTTAATTCTGTCCCCATCAAAGCCTTTATGTGCTTTTAAACTATACATGGACAGTTCAATGAATGCTAAAATGTAGCTTAATAGTTTTTTCAGGTTTTATTAAAATATGGCTATTGTTGCTATTTACAGAAATCACTTTGCAACTGGTTTTCCTGTCAATCGATTAACCTTCATGTGCAGCATTGTTTGCTATTGATTTCTCAATCATGGGACGAAAGGGTAAGAAGGCTTATGCTGATCATGCATGCAAGTGTCCTATTTTTTTATGCATGACAACAAAGAAAAATTGATTTTTGGGAGGGGGGTAAGTTTTCCACTATGTGATTAAATGCATGTCGCTGTGGAAAGACCGTGATAAACTGCTTTTAAACATATGTTGGCCTTCCCTTTGCATGGTATATGGACTTTGGTTCCCATCATCAACCACTAGGATCCCCAGTGGCTCTCTAGAGAGTCAGGTACCTTGTGAATTGCTGAGGATGGAAGTTAGCTGTGTACATGACTCTCTGCTTTCAAAGAGTGCTATTTCATTTCTAGAAAGTTACATCATTCAAGATTAATTCATGCAGGAATTAGACAGGAATGAGTAGAAAGTTGGGGTAAGTAGATGAATAAGACTCTTCCTCATCTACTAACTTGTAGATTTCAGCTAATGATCATATTCAAAGGTGAACAGTTCTGGATTTTGCTGTCTTGAAGGTGGTTAGCTGAACAGCCAAAGTTCTGCTTGATTCTGTATTCTGGAGCGCGTATCTATGAAGTATACTAGCAAATTCTGTTTGTAGCTGATGTGTTCAAGGGAATGACCTATGACTTGCTGGTAACCCAGCTGGCTCAAAGAATATGAGCCTTTTGGTAGAATACAAGCCGTGTAGAGGTCAGTATGAGTTTTTCTAACATAAGGGATGTGTCATAATTGTTTACATTTCAAAAGTTAAAACAATTATAGAATTGTCTTGCACACCTATATTTAAGGATCTTAAAACTAGAAAGTCATTTGTAAACTAGGAATCTTCTTAATTTGCCTAAGTACAAAATATAAAAAGCAAATTACTTTTCTTGAGCAGAAGTTTAAATCAGTAAATATATTTGTGTAGAGTGAATAGCGCAGTAGTGTAACTTGCATGCTTTTAATTCAGAGCAAAAAGGTTTCGTTGTAGGTAAAGAACTGTCTCTAGCCTTCAATAATTTACATGTGCAAGTAACTGAGCTCATGAAATGAATGCTACTGAAGTGCTGGTATTTTGTGTTTAATCATTTTTCTAAACTAGAAACATGGCAGTAAGAATTAATCTTTTGTAAAGATGTGCAAAATCCCCAACAATTATGTGAGAAAAGGTAAATATTTGATTTCAAAATAAACTTTTTCAGTTGTTTTTAAATGCAATGGCTTTTTTAAAAATAGATTTATACCATGTAAAGTCTGAGTAGAATTCTAGACCCCAAGATTTTAAAAAACAGTTGACACCTGTATAAATCAGCCTTCCTTTCCATGTCCAACTTGAGATCTGTTAAAGGTCTTAATCCTTTCATTTTCAAGAGCACAATTGTGATTCTAAGCTATACTTGGACATGTTACAGTATTTTACTGATTAAGGTCTGTACTTTGGCTTGAAATGGCCACCCGAAGTCTTTAACTGTGCCTTGAGAATGCTTACTCATCCCTGAGTAAGAGAATGAGTGAGGAATTTCAACTGAACACTTAGTCATGTCATTATACTAAATCAGTACTCCTTCCTGATACTTTTGTAAAGCTGTTAGTATATAAGGAAACATGTGAAGATAAATTTTCACAGATATTTTGTTGGTCTCCTTCTGTAGTTCTAACAAATATAAAATAATTTGTGATTAAAACAGATCCTCTGTTTTTCATTAAACTAAAACTTAACTGTTTAATGATTGGAAAAGGACTTTAAGATGTTGACACCCTACTTTTGAACTTCATAGGTAATAAAATGTGAACAGTTAATAAGGTATAATTGATCAGGGTCTGATATGATTGAGCTAGCAGAGTTCTCTTGTAATAAATACAGTGCAAGCTGGATGCAAGACTTTTTCTGTATATGTGAGGTTTGTTTTTTTTAAATGAGTTTGTGATCTGTTACTGACACTAGTTTAGACATGAGCTTAGAGTTCTTCCCAACTGACAGAACATTATATTTGCAAATTGAATCTGATGTTGGAGTTGCAGCATGGTGAGAAGTGCTGGTTGTGGGGAAGAATGCTTGCATTGCTGTAGAAACCAATGAGTCTGTGTGCACACAGATGTCCTGTCTGGTTTCTACAGAGAGCTGAGACACTGAAGACTTGCCGATTAACAATATGTGTATACAAATAACTACTTCTTTGTGTATAAATATAAAGCTGTCTGTCTCCTAGACTGCCCATCTTCTAGACTGAACAGTTTAGTTTGGTGGCAGTAGCAAAGGGCCATAGTCTTTAGGTACTGAAGATGCACAGAAGAGCAAACAGCTGCACGTGTATTCCTTGTGCGCTCTCTGGCTGATTAGAAATTACAGGAGGGGAGAAACTGCTTTTTAATTAGCTGGGATATGTGGTTCTAGATAGGCATATGTTCTGTCCTTAAATCTCACTGTTTGGAGAGGAGAAGACAATTCAGAATTTAGTAACAGCTGCTTTTCAATTATTCTGGGAAACCTGAATCCAAGCTGGAGTGCTTTTTAGAACTAATGGGAAAGATAACAACCACAAAGATATTTTATAATTCAGATTAACCTAGAAGGAGTTTCTTTTAGTGTAACTTCTGTCTTTCATGTCTATGTTTAAAACTATTAATATTGAAAAGTTGTTGCATGAACTTCTGTTTGATTGTTGTAGCACAAAGCTGCTCTTCTGTGAGGGCAGGATGAACTAGGTAAGGCTGTCTGCAGTGAAAAGAAAGTGTGTAAAATGGAGGGTATGGGCAGCCCTGAGGACCTGTTCTTGATAATACATAAAGAGTTTTTTTCAAATTTTTAATTCCAAATTATTTTAATGTTCTTCTATATGTATGTTCACATGTCCAAATTGCAATATCCCATTTTGTCAGTACTTTCTGGGAAAATCAAGTGGGTAGGTACAGACACAAACAGGGTACTTAATTGAAGATTAATACTCGAACAAGAGTTTGAGTTCTTAAGCTTATTCATCTTCTGTGACTCTGTTTTTTCAAATTAACATGACAACATTTTTGTTTAGCATTTTATTTTTCAATAGTGTCAATACAATTTAAACACTTTGTTACTGAACAGGAACACATGTTTTGTCATGTTTTGAGCCCTGTGTATGCACCTCAGAAGGGTTGCTGCACTCAGTTTTCTCATTGTAGATACCACAGTGTGGTTCTAGATTCACAGAAAAGTTTTCATTCATTCTCTTTCTTATGTACAGTGTGTCGGAGCCAGGGAAATAAAATTTATGTAATTTGGTACTGAACTACTTGTGTAAAGAAAGTTTTCTTTTTAATCAGGACATGTTTTTCAAAACTTGTGTATACGTACTAAAGTCTATAGCTGAGTGTGCTCAAATGAGGGTAAAACTTGTTTTTGAAGCTCTGGCCATGCTTTTGTTATCGTTTGGCATGTTTTAATAGAAAAACGAATATATAGATTAACACACTCTTACATGTCCCATATGAACTATTTCAGTGGTTTGCTTTGAACTAGTTAAAATCTAGTTCCCTGAGCTAAACCTTCCTACTTCATTAGCTTTGAAGCTTCCAGAAAGAAGGCCTGTGAATCTTTATTTCCTCCTCATCAGGGCTTTTAAACATGACACGTATGCTGTTTTCACTCACAGAAAGCTTCTCATACCTCATTTTTTCATGATGCAATTCAAGTGACAATGTGGTACCCACTCTCTGATCTACTTCAGCATTGTGCATTTGGGCAATGCATGCTGCAAGGCACCATTGGGCAGGAGTGGAGAATTCAATCCTCCCAGCCTGCAGTCATAAGATACCTGTGATAAAGGAGTGTCACAACTGATCTGAGCATCCTTTTGTCTGAGGAAAAAGATGGACAGCAGCATACGATTCTGGGAGTTCTTACTACTGCAGCTGTCTTCCTTCCCTGTGGACTGGGTCAAGAAAATGAGTTGTATTGTCTTAAGAAAATGGAAGAAGTAGCAGTAATCAGGAAACTTCTTCATGCTTCTCTACATTCAGTTTTTCAATGCACAAAGTTTCAGGTGTTTATTGCACTGAGAAGACTTGCAACCCTGGGCACTGATGACCAGTTACTCATTGGTTTGAAGTGAGCTTGTCTTCTGTAGGGCAGGTGGTGATCAAAGTTTACCAGTGCCATCCTTCAAGCTCTCTTCAAATAGTGCAAATGTGTAGTATTGATAAAATCTTCATGACCTTCCAAAAGTAGGGAGTTTTTGACACTGTTTCATCTGTTGCTTGGTGTAGGAAAGCCACAGCTTGAAAAACAGAAGAGGCTGCTACGTAACACAGTTTTCAGTTGACCAGCAAGGCTGATCTTTAGACATTTTGGCAGCTTGCCCATGTGTCAGGATTCATTCCAGTTTCTTTTGTGACTTGGAATCAAGACATCTCCTGAAAGGCAGAACTGTTCATGGTGTTTGGATGACCATTTGTGTTCTAAGAGATGCCAAATAATCTGTATGTGCTACTGCCATAAACCTGAGACGTTAAATGTACCATTAATCGTAACATTACCACATTTACAGTGGGAGCTTGTGTAATTTGCAACATGACTGCGAGATGGTTGGCTTTGCTTTAGCCTCTACTTAATACACTATCAACATACAATGTCCTAATGCCCCGCCTAGAGTTGTATCCAGACCCATGCTATTGTCCTGGCTTCCTGTTGATGCTCTCTTCTTCCCCTCCCCTCTCAGCCTCAAAATACACATATATACAAAGGATGTTGCTTTAAAGGCAATGGCTTAATCCACGTAAATTCCTGTAGCAAAACAGAAGTGAGCAGCAAGTGTTCAAACAATGAAATAACTTTCTTCCTTGCTGGGAATGAGGGCTGTGTCCAGTAATCTGTGAGGAAATGCAGTGGGAAAGGGACTGTGGAAAACCTACTTTAGAACTTTTAAAACTAGAACTGGGATTGGCACAGAGAAAGTCCCTGTCAGCCGTCTGCCTTGCCGCCTGAAGTTGGGACTGGGAAGAAAAGGTATGACCACCTTTGAGCTTCTGGGAGGGATTCTGTAGCCTGGGCTTAAGTAGCAGTCACCAAAGCTTACTGAGGCATTTAGCCAAGTATATATGATTTTACTTGTAGTTGGCCAACCTGCTGACCAGAAGTATGGTTTGAAGGCTCCAGAGGGAGACAGTGGCCCTTTTGGAATAGTTTTGCCCCCGGCACCCCTCAAGAACTGCTTGTTGTTGACCCCTGGCCACCCTGAAGATAGGCTAAGTGCTGCTGCTTGTCCTGTTACCTTTCAACCATGCCTTCCATAGTGTCTTTGCTCTCTTTCAAGCACAATGTCCATCTCAATCCTGAGGTGCTGCAGCATCTTCTGTAGAATGGTCTTCCATGTTAGATGTTGCTCTCTACCTGCAGCAATGTGGGAACCAGGTGGTAGGGGAGGTGCAGGTGTTGCAGCCCCCCTCCTCGGTGGAATCTGTGGAGGAGTGTGAAGCAAGTTTGTTGGCCTTCAAGTGCTTGTAAAGGTTGCAGTCACCTGCAGCTGTCCTCTGCAGCTGTGAAGTGTTCAGGGATGTGGTATTCTGAAAATTGCTCCTCTGGGTTAGAGAACACGTTAGGGCCAAGGTGAAGCCAGGCCTTGAACAGGATAGTCTGTCTGGCGCTGAGAGCTTCCTTCTGTGCTAGGATCATCGCTGTGCTGTGGAGACTGCGTTCACCTGTACCCATTGATTTTGGGAGGAGCGGGGCATTTGGACAGGGAGAGACAGATCAAAGTATTTATGTTAAGTAGTGAAAGTAGAAGGAGGCTGCTGCAATATTGTCAGTCCTTTACTTTATTTATTCTGAATTAAATAGGGGGTAAAGGATATCCTGCTGGCTCAGTGTGTTACTGGATGAGGCCTCTAAGTACAGTGGGTATTTTAGCAGTGTTCTGAATCTGCTCCATTCTCTACTACTGGTCTGGATGGAGGAATAATGCCAGTTCATGTGCTTCAGAGATTGCACAAAGCACTATGAGCCTCCTTTTTTGTCCCCTTCTTCTTTAGTCTAGTAGTTTGCTTAGGTCCCCATTTTTCATTGATTTATGAAATTGGTATTTATTTAGAAATAGGAGTATCATGACACAAAACCTCTTTTTTTCTGTCCTCTGAGTTTATCATCTAGAATTCATTTCCTGACTGTGAACCCAATATTGAAAGCAGGAATTAAAGCTGGACTTTACCCAATTTTTTTACTATGAACAGGTTATCAGTGCCAGCTGTGATGGAGAGAGGTCAAGGAGATTTACATAGATGTGTCTTTCCAGGTGTCTTCTGAAGTCAGGGTGACAAAATTTCCTTTTTGGGTTGCTTTAGTGATGACTGAGAAGCAAAATTCATAATAAGCCATACAGCTTCTTTCACTGGAACCAGTTCAATTTTAGATATTCTTAATGCTGTATTAAAAATAGAGAGTGCTGGTACTATCTCAGAGTAGGAAAGGAGGAGGCGGTGTTGAAGAGAAAAGAAATGAGCAAGTAAAACAAAGTTACTATGTGAAAACAACAAAGGTGGGAGAAAGAAGAGACAGTATGGAAACACTGCAGGCGGTGGAACTTGTGATAAAGAATGCAACCGGAGAACTTGATGTAATGGAAAGCTTCCTTTTAATGGATTAGAAGTCTTTAAAGGCACTGTCCCAAAGATAATATCTTCCCTGGGGATTTGTTTTAATTGCTAATGGTTCTGAAAAGAGTAATTCATTGACGAAGCTTAGTGGTAAGCCTTANCCCCCCCCCCGCTTCTTACTAGTAGCTTGACATGCGTTGTCATTTCTTGTTTTCACAAAAAAAACTTTTATTCAAATTGTTTTTGCATGCTTTTT
This sequence comes from Burhinus bistriatus, assembly GCA_013397275.1. NCBI lineage: Eukaryota > Metazoa > Chordata > Aves > Charadriiformes > Burhinidae > Burhinus > Burhinus bistriatus. Next base: position 1,212 of record VYXH01009801.1, on the reverse strand, counting down.
ACTGTAGCATGCTATGCAGCTGTCCATGTTGAGCCAAGTATAGAACAGCACACCTTGAAGTCATATCACACCTGAGCTAGCTTTATAATTAGCTTTACAGCTTTACTGTAAGAATAAATTATTGGGAGAAAGTTGTTTCATTTTTTCTAATTTGTTTCAAAGTAACTGAGCACCGAAATATTTTTAAAAATAAATGTAAAATCGCCAAACCTAGGTAATGGATGGAATTTTTCCCATCTGTTACTGAGATTTTAATGTAATGGGGGGCAGAAATTAACATCAAGATGAATATCATGTTCTCAATACAGAAATTTCATCTGCATGTTGGACATTTTCTTTGCTGCATTTTGGTGGAGAGAAGCTAGAAATCAGCTGTTTAGAAGTCAAGTAGCAGTAGGGTGGGAGGTGGAGGAGAGGCTTGTCTGGGGGATGGGACTTCATGCTGTCTAAATGATGAGTCCTCTGTTCGCTCTGGGACTGCATTATGGGGACAATGCAATGGCTGATGAGCGCGTCCTTACAGTAGTTGTTCTTTTTATAGCAGGTTGAATAATATTTTTAATTAACTCCCTTATATGGTCAGAATAATTTTCTCGTTCCAAAATATTTGATCTGGGTTTTTTTATAGTGCAGGAGGAATGCCCTTGAAAACAGTTTTAGTGCTGAATTAAATGCATCAACTGATATTAACAGTTCAGAACTAACCAGGTATAGGTAGTGTAGTTGTGGAATTTATTTTATTCACTTTTCTCTGCATATTTGAAACAAAGTTCTTTTTGTTTATATTTCTCATCTTAGATATAGGAAAATAAGTAAAATTAAAGTTTAATGTATACAAGTGCTCGATTTTTACGTAGTAACATTTAAGTACATTGAGCAAGCAAATATAATTTTAATATTGCTCAATTTCTTTCCTGATAGTAGCAAAACATGCATTTATCTGTAGATTCAAACTTCTATGATAATTATACTATTTTTTATGGAATAGGAATTTTTTTTTAATAAATCTGGGAGATAGGCAATAACGCTAGGGATGACTATATCCAAGCTTGGACGTAATAAAAATATTCAGTGAGTGAACATGAAGTCTTCGTTCGGGTTGTTAATCACAGAATCACAGGGGTTGAAAGGGACCTCTGGAGATCATCTAGTCCAACCTCCCTGCCAGAGCAGGTTCATCTAGAGTAGGTTGCGTCCAGGCGGGTTTGGAAT
>VYXH01009800.1:141509-165583 GCA_013397275.1 Burhinus bistriatus | reverse complement strand
GGTGAGACTAACTGGCCTGTAATCCCCCAGGTCTATCTTTTTCCCCTTTTTAAAAATGGGCATTACATTTTCTCTTTTCCAGTCAGCGGGAACTNGGCATCGCTCCTGAGCTTGAAGGAGGTGATCCTTGAATATTAACCAGCTTTCTTGGGCCCCTCTTCCCTCCAAGGCTTTATCCCATGGTACTCTACCAAGCAGATCCCTGAAGAGGCCAAAGTCTGCTCTCCTGAAGTCCAGGATAGTAAGCTTGCTATACGCCCTCCTCTCCACCCTAAGGATCTTGAACTCCACCATTTCATGGTCACTGAAGCTCAAGGGCAGCCTTGGCTGCACATTCCCCACCAGCCCTTCCTTGTTGGTGAGAACAAGGTCCAGCATAGCACCTCTCCCCGTTGGCTCCTCCATCACTTGGAGAAGGAAGTTATCCTCAACCCATTCCAGGAACCTTCTGGATTGCTTATGCCTTGCTGTGCTGTCCCTCCAACAGATATCAGGGTGGTTGAAGTCCCCCATGAGGACCAGGGCTTGTGAACGTGAGGTTGCTCCTATCTGTCTATACAGGGCCTCATCCGCTCAGTCTTCCTGGTCAGGTGGCCTGTAGCAGACCCCCACTGTAATGTCACCTGTCCCTGTTCTCCCTTTAATCCTGACCCATAAGCTCTTGGTCAGCTCTTCATCCATACCCAGGCAGACCTCCATGCACTCCAGCTGATCATTGACACAGAGGATGACACCCCCTCCTTGTCTCCCCTGCCTGTCCTTCCTAAAGAGCCTGTATTCTTCCATTCCAACACTCCAGTCATAGAAGCCATCCCACCATGTCTCCATGATGCCAATAAGTTCACAGCCCTGCAGGCATGCACACATCTCTAACTCCTACGGTTTATTCCCCATGCTACTTGTGTTTGCAGAGGCGTTTAAGTTGGGCCCCTGATGAAGATGACTTACTGGCTGGAGTGGCTAGAATTCCTTTGTGCTGCACTCCAGGTGCTCTCTTGCTGACCTGTGATCCTTCTTCAGGCTCTGGGCATTTATTGCTGCCACTGGCATCATACTGGTAAGAGTAGGATGGATTGAGGTTCCCCTCCCCTGGGAACTTTAGTTTAAAGTCCTCTTCACAAACTTGGCAAGCCTATGACCAAAGATGCTCTCCTCCTTCTCTGACAAGTGGACGCCATCAGCTCCCAGTAGATCCGGTTTGTCAAAGTGAGTCCCATGGTCTAAGTAGCCAAACCCCTGGCTGTGCACCAGTCCTGTAACCATTTATTGATTTGCCAGATTCGATTGGCCCTTTCAAACCACCTCCCTTTGACTGGGAGGATTGATGAAAAAACTACCCATGCTACAGAGTCCCTTACTGCCGCTCCCAGGGCTCTGTAATCCTTCTTGATGCTCCTGGAGGTATCACTGGTGCCCACGTGAAACAACAGCAGTAGATAATAGTCAGTGGACTTGGCAGTCTCTTGGTGACATCCCCGATACAAGCCCCTGGAAAGCAGCACACCTGTCTAGGGTGCATCAGGTTGGCAAATGGGTGCCTCCATACCTCTCAGAAGAGAGTCACCTATTACTATCACCCGTCACCTTTTCTTAGTTGCATTGGTTGTTATACGAGGAGCAGATCGGGCTGCCTTACTCAGCTCCACTGTGTCTCCTGATGTGACTGGTCTATCCTCTTCAATCTACAGAGCAGTGAAGAAGTTCTGCAAGGGCACCCCAGGCTTCGGGGGAAGTATCTTCTTTCCTGCTAGTCCTTGCTGTTGCAAGCTTCCATTCTTCTGCATTACTGCCCCCACCCCCCCGCTTCTGTGTGTGCTAGTGGGGGAGTTTTTGGTTATTTGGCTTGTTTTCTCCTTCAGCTGCTACACACAGGCTTGTGTTAGCACTACCTTTAACTGTGTTTCCACCTTTCCCCAATTCAGAAACGTTTTCCAGGCAATTCTTGAAGACAAGGACCAGTCAGCAATCCCTAGCCCAACAGGAACTCAGAGAGGAACATGGTAACCCCAGGCTTGGCTTACCTACAGGATTAACCAAGTTTTTATGGGAGGTAGAGAGGGAAACTCAGAAATAAAGAAAGACAGGAGAAATAACTCACAGGCATGTCTTACCCTGGGAGCAGTCAAGGCCAAAGAAGCCATCGTGGCAGTAGCACTCTCCTGTGTCACAGAATCCATTGCCACTGCAGTCCCCGGGACATCGTTTCTCACTGCAGTCATCTCCGATGAACTCCTTGTAGCACTGGCAGACCCCTTTGGCTGTGTCACAGATCCCATTGCCGCTGCAGTTCTCAGGACAGAGCTGCTGGCTGCAGTCCTCACCAAAGTAAGGCTCATCACAGATACACTTCCCACCATCACAGCGCCCATGGCCACTGCAGTGGCTGGGACAGGCAGGGCGGGAACAGTCGCTGCCCTCCCAGCCCTCAGCACACTTACAACTGCAAGTCTCATAGAAGAAAGTCCCATGGCCACTGCAATGCAAGACACCTGGCCAGAGCAGCACCAGGATGCACAACAGCAAGTGAGACACACGGACGAGAGAAAATAAATTTAAAAAAAAAAAAAAAGAAAAAAAAAGAAAAAAAAGAAAAAAGAAAAAAATTAGGAACATAGCAATGGACAGGTAGTGCAAAGGTGTGTTCAGGGTCATTAAAGGGAAAGCATAAATATGACTGGAAAATATGGGCTGAAAAAGACCTGAGGACATCACTTTGTCCGTCTGTCCAAGGAGGGACCAGCTCCACCCTTGCTTTCCCCAACACATTTGTCTGTAGTTGGCAGGAATGCAGATTCCATGAGTCAATTAAAAAGCTTTTCACAGTCTCTAACCTGAATCTTCCTGGCTATAATTTAAGCTCACCATGGTTATTATAAAGATGGAGAACACATTATTCTCATCTGCTATACACCTGTATTTTTCATGTAGGCAAAGACTTAGCACTTCTCCCTGCCTCCATTACCCAGACAACATCAGTTTGTTAAATCTTTTCTTAGAGGCCATGTGGTATAAAAATTTGATCATAGGCAGAGCCAGTGGTCACCACAAAACACCATCATCATAAACTTGGCTCTTCTTTTAGTCAGTTATCAAGGAGGAAATAAAAAGACAAATTCTCAACAACTGCAAAATTCTGGAGGCAAAAATGAGAAAGGAAAAGACAGCAAGAAGAAGTGTGTCCCTCATCTCCCACCCTCCCCTCCTCCAGAAAATCCTCCTTCCACCTCAGTCCTCAGCACTCAGGTGAATCCTTCCACCTATGTGAAACTCAAAAACTGTTCCCTTCCACTTCTGGGAGATGCTTGGGGAGATTTCCCCTGTGTTGGTTCCAGAAATAGTATGCATCTTGGGACCTTCAGATTTCCTTTCACATCACAAAAAACATAGCACCATCCCATCTGCAGGAGTCGAGCATTTCACTTGACAAATGGATTCCAGTTCCCAGATCTCTGCAGTAAATAGGCTGTATCGGGGATGTAAGAACAGATACTGCAATTGTTACTTACCTTGGCTTCCCCCACAGCACTTCTGAGGGCTGCAAACTTCTCTCAGCTCTGCCACTTCTTTCTCAAGCTTCTCTATCCTTTCAAGCAGATCCTTAACGTGGGTCAAAGTTTCACAGTCCCCTTTGGGTGCATGCACATGGATGTTGTGCCTAAAGATTATATTCTGCTCTTCGTTTTCCTCAGCCTCCCCAGGATCTAGCTGCACCCCACTGTTGTCTTCATGCTGTAATGGATCTGCTTCCACCTTAATCTGAGAGGATGTGGGCAGGTCAATCTTGTAGGAGTGGCTGAAGGATATTCTTTGACCATTGCTGGTGCAGTTGTGAGATGCAGGTTGTTGAACGGCAGATGTCTGAAGAGCGCAGCACAGCAATACTCCCATTGGGAAAGCGAGCCAGCTCTGGAAATCCATCTGGTAGACTTTCAGAGGTAGCACTGACCCCTCAAACAGTACAACTGCTTTCAAGAAGATGAAAAAATGTAAGTGTGATCATAAAGCTAGTTTTCATGATTTTGTAAAAGACAAATTCTGTTTTGCCCTGATTCAATACTAGGTTGGTCAATATCTGGAAAAGAGTGACACTGGGTGTGTTAGACAGAAAAGTACTTCTAGACTGCCAGGCTAGGAGCTTTAAGTTTGCAACTTTCAAGTGAGACTTAGTATCACAGTCCATTGCAATTTTTAATTATGCCATAGCACTTCTCATTCCCCTGCAGTTACAATAGACATTGCATCAGCTTCTCAGCTGTGATCTGGATTACCAATCACCTTTTTGGCCATGGTAATCTCCCACAGCTCACATGGTTTTCAACTAGAAGCTTGGTAACTGTGCTGATGCTGTGTGCATGAAAATTTCAGAAAGCTGACATTGATCTTTCAGTACAAGGTGTTTGGGAGACAGTTTTGCTCACTTTACATGCACCATGCCACGAGATATCTTTCCCAGGACAGCTGCATTTCAGGCATGGGTAGAAATGTTTTCAGGAAGATGTTGAAGGGGATGCCAAGAGTCAGTCTCTATAGGGACTATAAGTGCAGAATGCTTTCTCAAGGAGGGAGATCAGCCAAGAGAAGTGGACTGCAGGACGTGACCAAGTGTCAGCTGCAGCCTTAGAGTCCCCATCTCTGCCTCTGCCCACTGGAGACAGAGGGGACCTGAGTTTCTGTGAAGCTGAAGATATCTGCTCTGTAAAGGCAGGACTAAGATCCTCACCTGGCTTCACAGGTGTTGTTAATTGCATCTCACAAAACCTTTTCGTTGGCTACAACTGTCCTGACAGCTGAACCAGCTGTCTTCAGCTTCAGGGTATTGCGTTGATGTTTTCTGACTTAGTCTACCACTTCAAAAAGGCCCTTTAGATTTAAATTATCAGGTTTTAGCCATGGGACTCCAATGATACATAAAATCAAACCCATCTACTACTTCTAATATAGCACATAGGATTGGGGACAATTAAAACGTTTCTGCCAATAGAAACTAATGTGTTGGCATTTTGTGTGCCTGAACACTGGCTTCACTTGAGGGATTTCGAGTTTATTTTGCTTTGACTCAATTATCTGATTTGTTATCTCAGCATTGGCAAGGTTCATTTAGAAGCTACTAGAGCAAATCTGTTAACACATGGAGTGAGAGGATGTGTTGTAAACCCATTTGTTTTCCTGTACTTTTGTTTCAAAAATATTCCTTCTTTCCTACCCTGCATACATAAATTAGGAAGAGCTTGTTTTCAGGCTGATTAAGTCACAGAATTAAGACTTTAAAAATAAAGAAATAAAATATTGCTGTTTAACTGCACTGACATTTAGAGGTCAAAACTGAAGTCCAAACATTTGGTTTTCAGTCTTCAGGTAAAGTCTTTAACAGAAACAAAACTGTTTGCTGTAAAAGTTTTGTGCTGTCAACCAAGCAAGAATTTTGGACTTCAGAAATGAACACCTCATAGACAAGAATAACAGGACGGAAGAAAACGAACAAACATGGGTGGAAGGATAAAATGTAAAGTTAGAAACCTAAATTTATCGGTTGGCTTATTCAGTGTCACAAACTGAATTTTGGCATTAATGCTAGATGTCAATCCGTACAGGAGGTGATATATACTTGGTTAAATACTTAAAATTTCATACCACAGGATGCAAATACAAAATGCCACCATATGTGACTTACTGAGCAGTCATGTTATTCATTGCACAAGCAGAAGAAAAAACATTATTTAAGTGCTAAATTAGGTAATGTGATAACTAGAAACCATTTGGCCAATATATATCCATAGTAACAGCACATCTGAACCCAGATAATAGTGCTGCCCCAGATAATACTCTTTAAAGTAACAGAGGACCCCACTCCTAAAGAATCATACTAAGTTTTCAGCTCCTCTACTATTTCCATTATAATCACATTTCTGAAAGTCATACAGTCCTGGGTTATAATGAAAATTAACTGCTTCTGTGACACATCCCTGTATCTGCCTTCTCCTAACTGACTTCCAAAACTGGAAAGACCCCTACCATTAGATTCATACCGTGCCATTGGCAGCACAGCTAAAGGAAGGTGTCTTTCATGCTCAGGAACATGAGGCTTTGGTTGCTAAATAACAAAACAAGACCACACCGCCATTGGAAATATGTATTATACATGCTTATACTTATATAAGAGGCCACTGTAGTGCTAGCTCATCTCTCTGCAAGGAGAATTGTCACTGACATCAACCAAAATAGGGTATGGATTTGAAGATTCAGTCTACAACTCTTTATCTTATACAAATTAAATAAAATATGGGCTTTATCTCTATTGTTCATTCTGAAACAGTAATTTGTTTGGGGTTTTTTTCATCCATTCAGGACTTATCTACTACATTTAATTACAGTAAAAGAAAAGGAGGGGGGGAAGTATGTTGCTCTGCTGAGGCAGGGCTTCTTCCCTATCTCTGTCTCCTGAGGTTTTTGCAGATACCTGCTTGTGACCAAAGATGCAGCTTGTCTACCCTGACCCAGCTGCTGGGTTTCTGTTTCCCAAGACTCCCCTCCCTCAAAGGGCCACAGAAACTAACTATAGCTTTCTTTTTCTGCTGAGCAACCTTCTGAAACAAATCAAGTAACAAGAGATGGCTTCAAGGATCTGAGCAAATCTAATATCTAAATTCTACAGATTCTCACCATAGTCCACTGCAGGAAACCCCAAAAGCTTTGTTTTGTGGGGCTTAGTTCCAATCCCCTGGAGATGAGGACCCCAAACCAACCCTCCCTCAACCACACACACCAAAAAAATCCCTTCTCTCAGCACCAAGAGCTGAATAGCATTCTGTTGTAACATGATGTCATTACTAATTAGGGCTTCACGGGAACCACAAATTGATCTCAGATTATTTTCCTGGGCCTGGAGATCATTCAGGAGGAAAAACCCCTGAACGTAAGCATTTCTGTCAAGCATAATGAGAGAGGAGGAGAGCTTTTTTGGCTTCCTCATCATGTAATAAAGAGATTTTCCCCTGCTGTTAAAAAGAGTGGGTTTAACTGATTCTTCATGGAGAATATCACGTCATAACACATAGCTGGCAATAATAGCAGATTAGGGAAATTACTAATTTAAGAAAGAATGCCTAACAGTCAGATCTACTAGGCACAGAATATTCTCCTGAGGAAAGGGATGGAAGAAGCCCTGCTCACATCTTTTCAATCTTCGCAGAGGAAAGCGTGGGATGATCAAAGCTGGGGAGAACCTACAGCATCTATGTGAAAGACTCCAATGATCCAACTCTAAGTCTTTTTCCACCCTACAAGATGGTGCTCGAAGATCTGGGGTATAGGCCTTTGCAGTATTATCTTCTGCTAGCACCCAGTCAGCCATAGGAGATGCATGACTGGAAGCTGCTTCTACCAAGGCAAGAGCTGACAAAGACATGGTTATAGACACTTAGCAGGGTACCACCCAGGCAATGTGGAGATGTGACTGAGGAGAGAAAGGAAGACTTGCAGTCATAGGAAAAAGGAAATACAGGTCTAGCACAGCTCCAGGGTTGCAGAAAAGGAAGAGAGAGAGAATTATAAGGTCAAAGACTGAGAAATGAGGCAGAGTAGAATATGTACATATCCAGGCAGCAAGCATTATACAACACAATAATAGAAGCAACACACATATTAAAGTTGAAGAAAAATAGCCAGAAAAAAAAAAAAGGAGATGCAGTAAAAGGAGCCGGGGGCTGAGACTTGAGCTTTCTAAGTACCAAAGAAAAAGTATATTGTGCCATTTTTTGAGCACAGCATTTTACACGCTAGGGCAAGAACAGCAGCTGCCAAGTTGTACCACAGTACAAGAGACATGAAAGTTGGCTCTTACCTAACTGACAAGCTAGAAAATTGGCACATTTAGCCATCCTAAAGCCAGGGGAGGTTTCTCGAGGAACACAAGAGGAATAACAAATATTATAAAACAAGTCAGAAAGTCACAGAAGTGCTGCTGATATCCAAAAAACCATCACTTACTTGAATAACTCTTGAGAAGAGCAGCAACAGACCTGTCTGTCCAACACTAGGAAGGTAGCATTTAGGCTCAAGAGATACAAGCATTACCAATGATGGATATTTATTATGCACTCCGCCCTCAAATGGATGTTGACTGTAGAATGCCAGACTATTTAAAGCACGGAGATGACTGTGGGAGCAGGGGAGTGTGTAGCAGCAGCCTGGGGAGAGAAGCAAATGCACCTGCAGAGGCACATGGCAAAGCTGTGTTCTTAGATACAGAAGAAGATGTAGCAGTACAGAAGTTGATAAATCAGCTCATCTCTAAGTAAGTGGGAATACAGTTGCACGTCTTACATCTTGCAACACTTCCAGCAATAAAGAATGACACATCAGTAACACCAAAGAGCAGAACTCATTCATAGGGGCTACTATTTTTCTTGGCAGTCTGACAAAAATGAAGGGATGGTCAAAATATGAACAAAATGGTGATACTACTACTAAGTTGCTAAGAAGCCTAGACCATTTTCCTTCTGCTTTATGTATCTTTCTCAGTGAGGCATTTGGCTGAGACAAGCTACTAATGTTACAGACTTTCCATAAGTGTAATTTAGCTTAACCAATTGGATTATTCGTCTTTATTTTCCATAGTGAAACTATTCTGCTGTTCCAAACTTCATCTGTTTTAGAAAGCTCTGCATCAGATTTTCTTTTCTCTAGCATTGGTGGCATGTAAAATACATCTGAGGGCTTCCAAAGGAAGCTTGGGATGATTTGAAATAATGAATAGAAAAAACAGAATTATAATTAGCCAGATAGATATTTACCTTTTATTTCATGCTAATTCTTCTGCAGTGGTTAATAAGCGAACTGTATTAACTGTTCATACGTGAATGAGAGATTGCTTCTGAAATCCTACATACACATTAGAAAGTGCAGAGAGCCTTAACAGTATTTGCACGTTTGCCAGATAGTATAAATATGCATTTTGTAACAAATGATGTAGCTCCATTCTGTGAAATCATTAGTTTCCAGTTTCAGTCAGTCTTTCCTGAAGCAAATCTTTGTTCTGTTGCCTGCACAGCTCAAAAATTTTGTAACTCCTGCATTTGATCCATTTTACTTATCTAATGAATGATATTTTTATTATAAACAGTATAAATAATAAAGTACTTTAATTGTGGAAATAGTGATATATTTCATTTTATGTGGTAAAGAACTTCTACTGGCTTCCACCACCGAGTCTGTGAAAAGGTGCACTAGAAGGCATAGGAAGAGCTTCTGGATGAGAAAATATTGAAAAATTACTAAGAGTGTTTGTTACAATTATAAGAAGTAAGTGCGATCAAATTCCAGCATGATCTCATGACAAAAGGGCTTTTAAAACAACTACTGTCACACGGAAATCAGAGCATAAAATGGAAATTACCAGGAACAAGCATTCTAAAATGATTACCATCTAGGTTAAACCCTAGCTTCATTAAAGCCAAAGGCAAACCTCCCATTTACTTCAGCAGATATGTGGTTTCATATGATTGGAGAAGACAACGTGGGGAAGCTTAAGCCCTTCAAAATGGAGTGACATTAAATATTACTATACATTTTGCAATATTAGTACATGCCCATAATACAGGATTATTGATGTTTGTGTAAGGCTTTCAAAGCCTTGCAGGACATCTGCTATAGGATGCCACGAGAAAAATAGGCTAGGTTTTCCATTCAGAACAAACAGGAATCTCAAAGGAAATAAAAATACTTTGCTCTTACCTTTCACGTGCTTCCAGCTGTCTCTTTCAGAGCCCTTCTGATACAACCACTATTTGCAAAGATAATTTGAGCAAGCTGAAAGGTCACCAAATCTTCTCCTCTTCCCAGTCCAGCTGCAAACCAGCACCAGTCCCTGCAGTGAATTTAAGTTCCCATGGAACAGATGAAAGGAGCCAATAGAGGCCTTGGGCTATTTCCCTCCCACAAACCATCTAAGGAGCACACTGGGTTTGGAAGCACACCAGCAGAAAGAACCATTTCCTATTTGTTTTATGCTCCACTTCTAGTCAAAAGCCAGAAAGCCTTCCCAGCCCCGTAAATCTAGCAGCAAACATCTCAGAATTATGGCCAAGACCCACATATTCACAAGCACATTTGAAGTATTACTGATGTGAAATTCAGGTGAAGTAATACAGAAAGTAAAAATAAAACACCTTTTAAAACCAGCTGTAGTTAAACACGCCACCACACTTATCCAGCGCCGTACTTTAAAAAACCCTCGAGAACTTAAAAGAAAGCAAATTACGTGTTGTAGGCATTGTTAAGGTACCCACATGATTATTTTAACCACATGCATTATTGAGCCCAGTTTTTAGCTGACAAACTGTCTCAGATTCTGACCAGTTGATTTGCTTTATTGCAACCAGAAGCTGTGCTGAGGGAGCTGAAGACGGCAGCACGCATCATTAGCTCTTGCCAATCTCAGTCACCGCAACAGGCTGGTGAAGTCAAATACAGCATGCTCACCACACTGAACATTTCAAACACCACTAACTTGCACAGGAGCTCCACACTTTCTCGCTAAGTTTTTGGTTTTTAAAGCTACAAGCACCAAACACTCTGTCCTGGGCAACCCTGCTAGAGAAAGGTAAAGATAATGCTGCAAGCCAACAAGCATGGTCCCACTTCCACAGCTGGGAAAGTGCTGATTACACAAGTGATGCTAGTGAGCAAGGGAGGGATTCAGTCCTGGTTGAAGAAATAGTTCACCTTCCCACGCTCACTGGTTCCTCACTCATCTGGACCATCTGACAAACACAGAAAGACCAAGGGGAAGTGGAACAAAATATTGAAGAAATGAATGCACACTCTAACATCCAAATCCCTTTTGATCACCTCCAGGTCCCTCTGTGATTTGCTGTGCTGATATTCTACAGATTGCTTTTACCAGATGGAAAGCTGCAAAAATAGCAAGTTATAGACAGTAACATCAGGGGAAAAAGCTTGACATTACCTCCCTGCAGACACCTGAAACCTACTTCCAAGCCAGTCGTGCATCAACACACCACATCACTGGGAAGCGCAGTGGCAAACAGCCTGAGTTTTGAAGACTGGGTGCTCGCAGAAGGGTTGCAGCCCACAGGTTTGCAGGCTGAGCCCTTGCTGCTGCTGCTGCTGCAGTTTCTCTTCATAGACAGACCCTCACACAAGTTTAAGAGCAGCCTTCTGGCTTCTCCAAGAATGAAGGGAGCACAGAGAGATGGGAAATGAGGCCAGTGACAAGCATCTCACCTCTCCGTGGCTCACAAGACCCACCTAAAGCAAGGAAAAGTGAAAATAGCTATCCCTCTGCACCAGTTTAATGCTCTGTGTAACAGTGTCCTGGTATTAGGACAAAAGGACGGGACAAAGACCTTCAGGGTACTTAACACCTGGGTTGGCAAGGCAGCCAGAAACTGAACAGGCTGTAGAGAATTAACCACTTCATCAGCACCACAAAAGGTCTCTTTCCTCTGATCACCATCACCTGCACCATCAGCCTAGATAGGTAAGTTACTGCAGAAGCTGTTGCTGCCGACTGCAGTATGGATAATAAAATTTGACTGCATTGGCCTGCCAATCTGGCCACTGCTTCCAGGTTACACCTAGGTACTTCAGGGCTGCTGTAATGCACCAGGCATCTGAGTAAAACGCCTGGCACACAGACAAAAAGCAGTGTGACAAACAGAGAGACAATCCAGCCTCCCGCGTGACTTTTTGGATGCAGCTAACTGATATGAACAGAAAATTTAATCAAAATGATTAATTCAACATCAAAACCTTAATGGACGTTCTCCCTGAAATCCAGACATAGACTTACTTTAAATGCTGCCTAAGTGAAGTCCCAGTCAGTAGAACGGGGCAGTTTCTCTCACAAAACAATAGGGCAGCTAAGAACAACAGAAGCAGAATTTCCCATATATTTTTCACTTTTCAGGGTTATGGTTGTTCAATTTTGCCTGTAAAATGCTGTAACTTACCCAAAATTCATGAGTTGAAAAAAAAAACGCAAAATGCTCATATAAACTTAAGAATAGCCCCAGGTGACAAGCAAGTGGACAAAGAAACTCTTAAGAAACAAAACTAAAACCACATTTAGTAAAGCAGCTGGCAGATAACCTAATACACGGCGAGGACAGGCGTACAGGGCAAGCGTGCTTTTCTGGACAGGGACCCCACAACGCGGTGTGACATCTTTGCATCACGTTTTCCTGGTGGGACTCTTTCCCCTGTCATTTTTACAGACTTTCCTCTCTAACCTGGGATCCTTTTGGTCCACCCAAAGTCGGATCCTGACGTTTCTGTGGCAGATGCCAGCTCCCTCTAATGACGGAGGTGCCAGCGAGGCTGACATCAGCACAGGGATATACAGCACAGCGCCCTCAAGCGGTTTGGGTTCTCTTTTTTTGGAAATACAGTTTCACCGCGAAAGGATGGACGCGGAGAGCGAAGACCCGGCCCCCGCCAGCAGGGGACGCTCCCAGACCGGCCATGGCCGCTCCCCCTCCCGCCGCGGGCCGCCAGCAGCCGGCCTAGGCGCCTGCGCGGCCCCGCCGCTGCCCACCGAGAAGATGGCGGCCTGCGCGCTGAGCTGGGCGCTGCGGGCCGCTCGGCAGGTCAGCCCGGCTCCCTCTCTCCCTTGTTCCCCTTTGGGGCCGTGTCCCGCCTGGCCGAGGCGCCGGGGAGCGGGCAGGGCTCGGCGGGGGAAGGAGAGGGGCGGCTGCGGGGCTTGTCAGACCGCTGGGGGAGGCGGCGGCGGCGGGCTGCGCACTGGCCCCGGCCACGCGTCAGGCCAAACCCGGCTTGAGCCCCGGGGTTCGCCGGCGGCGGGTGTGGGTGTAACGTGGGGCTGTTTGTGCCTCCCGTGTGGTAAATCCCCTGCCGGCTTCTGCGAACCCGGCTGGATCTCACGCCGCCTTCCTCGGGGCGGAGCTGGACTGCAAGGAAGTAATTTGAAAAAGTCTGACAAAGACACGTTTATGGGAATAATTCATACTCGAATTGGGAAAACTGTATGTGCAACAGGAGGGTGTTATAAACTTAATTTTTTTAATTAGGTTCTCCCCTCACCATGCACAAGGCAAGTGCGGGGCTACTACGTGGACTGGAGGATGCTGCGGGACGTCAAGAGAAGGAAGCTGGCGTACGAGTACGCGGACGAGCGGCTGCGGATCAACGCCATCCGGAAAAACACCATCCTTCCCAGGGAGCTGCAGGTACCGGGCAGCCGCCCCGCTGCTGCGCCCCGGCAGGGCACGAGCCCGCCCGTGGCCGAGCGGCCCTGCCGCGTCAGCGACGCTTGCCGTTCTCTCACGAGCACGGAATTGCGTCGTGCTGTGACTAGTAACGAGCTAGTTACGGCTAGCGCCCAGGCGTCTTTACTGCCCCTGCCTTTCGGGGGTGTTGGCAACAACAGCAGCGTATTCGCCTGACTAGAGGTTGTGTGTGTTGGGTTGTGGTTTGTTGTTGTTGTTGTGGTGGTTTTTTTTTTAAACCAGCGCATCTCATGTGAGCAGTATCTGTAATACTGCATGCAGTGAACTCTCCCTTTTTCCCTCACAGCTGTCACTAACATATATTCAAGAAAGCTATTTTCCTTATATTCCTATAGTATGGAATATTATATGGTTACTTTCATAGTTTCCTAAATAAACTTTAGATTTTTTGCTCTTACATTTATTTAAAAATCCAGAAGCCTGATCCAGCTAAACCCACCGCTTTGTTTAATTAGAAATACTGAATTTTACTTCTTGCCTGAACTACAAGCATGTAAAAACTGCATCAGATCTGGGTGTAAGATCCATGTTTTAAAAATGTGCATATTCACTGCCCTGCTCTCAGTTTTTCTGACTAAGTGTTAAAAACATTTGCAAGTATCAGGAATGTTCTTACAGTATTCCTGTATGTATTCAGTCTGTCCCTGCCTAGTTGCAGGGGGATCCTTTCACCCTTAAACATTCTGGAAGAGAAGGCGTATGAATCTGCTTTTATGTACAGACTTGACCGTTCTCTCGGCAAGTCTAGTCTGTGTTGGATGTTCTTACAGAGAGAGAAAAGAAATGGATTGCAACTGCCACTGCTTTTGTCACCTTTTGAAGTCACAAAGCATTGCAGCAGTTAGACTGAAGAAAAAGACCCCAGGAAAGTAACTTTTTTCTCCCCTGCAAAATTTTATGTGGGCTCCAAAATTAGCGTCTTAAATTAAGCCCCAAGTTTTCTCTGAAAATATAGGCCACTTTCTGAATAAAACTGTAGGAATTAAATAGGCCAAAACCATACTGCAAGTGTTTGGCTGTACTAGATAGTGCATAAATACAGCTATATGTACAAATAAGATGCACAACTGGACAAAACCAGTAACTGAAATATGTTCTGAAGACAAGACGTCCCACTGACCTTGCTGTTACTGAAGTTGAAAGTCACATTACTGCTGTCTTGATGCCATCTTCCTTTGAAGGCGAACATCCCTTTAGAAGCTAGCCTTACACTATTGCTTTTCAGCACTCCGGCAACATAACGGGAGTTTCTGTAGTTGAACATCAGACCTTCCTTTTACCTCCAACTGTGACTTCCTACCATGACTGAACGCAGGATTCTTTGAGCCCTTCTGTCCTTCAGAAAATAGCATATTAAGAATGCTGCAGTTAGGGACGCTTACCTAGCCTCAAGTGACTTCCTTTAGGCCGCGTTTCCCTGCTGAGCTCACTGTTGTTCTGAAATTCCATTTGCTGCTACCTGGTGCTTCCTGCCAACTGTTGAGCTCTCTTGTTGTACGTAGAAAGACTTTCTTAAGCCTTCTCATTAGAACAGAGATGCTTCGACTTGTCCTCCTCTGGCTGCAAGTCCTTCCAAAGTACACTATATGAGATCCCTTTTACACACACATCAAAGCTATTTAAGTTCAGCTCATCTTACAGGACTGGCCCACCCTGCAACAAGGAGAAAGCCAAGTGGATTTTGACTAACTGTAATTACTGGCTTGAGGTTGTTCAGTTTGTAATGAGGTTAAATGTTGGGACTAGCCCACCCTGCAAGATGGACAAACACGAGCAGATTTTGACTCACTACAATTCCTGGCATGAAGTTGTTTAGTCTGTGTAATAAGGTTAACTTTGGGGCTTAGTGTGGATCATCTTACGTTCACTGTTAGCATGTCCAGAAAGAAAGGGTCAAGTGAGGAAGATAGGTGCAAGTTCCCTATCAAACAGCAAGGCATACTCATGCGGTGGTAAGGAAGCTTGTGGTGGTACCTATGCTACAGCTAGATTGCGAGGTCTGGCAATAATCCCCCTCAAAATCATGGGGAACACAGGTAAACTCTATGCTGTGGTCTTCTGTTTTAGGAAGTGGCTGATAAAGAGATTGCTGCCTTGCCCCGGGACAGCTGCCCTGTGAGGATCCGGAATAGGTGTGTCCTGACATCCCGCCCTCGGGGGGTGAAGCGGCGTTGGAGGCTCAGCAGAATTGTTTTCCGCCATTTTGCTGACCACGCTCAGATGTCTGGGATACAGAGGGCTATGTGGTAGATCACCGCTGAAACACAAAACTTGTGTGTTCGAGTAATTAAAGCAAGACTGTCCTGTCTAGGAGTCTAGCGTCAATATCAAATGAGTAAGGGAAGGACGAGAAGCCATGCTGATTCATTAAACTCGCTTACTGGATTGCAGTTGGTATCAGCTGACAAGAAGCAGCATAACTGCACTAAGCTGGTCTGTATGAGAGGAAGTTTTATTCTGAGGGAAAAAAAAGTCATTACCTGATTGTGGCAGAGCTAAGATTTGTGATATGGGCAATATTCAAAATAAAGACATGCAGCACAAGGCTTGTTTAAGCTGTTTTTTTTCCACCATATGGTAAGTTCACCATGGTAATTCGGGTAAAAGCATAAATGAAATTGCACAACAGGGCAATGTAGTCTGCCAGGAGCAAGGATGAGCACGAACTGAAAATAAAACATGGCCTCAAGTTCAGATACTCTTGCCATGCAAACTTAATATATGTATATTAACAAGCAGACAAAGTGGATAGAAGACCTATTAAATGTGCTAGTATTTATGTCCTGCTCGTAGTACAGCACACAGTCCAATACTTTAAGAACAAGGTAGCAACTAAGTCCTAGTCCAGACTGTAATAGCAGAGTAATGGCTTCCTTAATTCATAAGGTAACATCAAACAAAGCTGTCCTTTGGAGACACATGAGAAGGGAGCAGGAAGGAAACACTAACAACAAGCCTGCTGCCAAGCTCACGTTTTCCCTGTACTCTTCTTCAAAGCAGAACAATAAAGGGGAAATGGCTACTCTGTCCCCCTCCCTAGCAGCGGGGGCAGAGAGGCTGCAATAAACAGGCCAAGTAAAATGGTACTACCAACAGATGGAAGGCACGCAGGCAGCAAAATGACAGCAACCCATCACCCCCAGTTGAGTCAAGTTTTGGAGTATAAGCTATCTCAATATACTTCTTGCTCTGTTACCCTAAAACCCTCGAAAGTTGTAGGAGAAAGTGGAGCTTGCCTCTTTTCCTCATAACACTGCTAGAGCTAGGGTAAACTCCCTGTGTCCAGCATCAGCTGCTCACTGCCCTCCTGCGACTGATGCCACCACAAAGACATCCCAAGGACGTCACCATTAGCATAGACACTAAAGAGCCATTTTCATTTTCAAAACTCAAAAGAGGTTAAACAGCGAGTAATTAATTTCTGACAGTAATCATTAAATTTTAATACCACTAGGTTAACACCATATTGTTTCTGCTCAGCTATCAAGTGCTTGAGACAGTGGTTCTACTTTCTTCAGCATTTCTCCCTTTGTGACATTAGCTTTAGAGTTCAACATACTTTCCCACATCAAATCAAAAAAAACACACCCCATGTATTGAGCATGACATTAGCCAAAGCAACCAGATGGGTACGGCTGTCACTTGGCAACAGAGAGGCCTTGACCCATCCTAGTTTAGGATTCATTTTCTTTTACATTCTGTTCTGTTTCACGACACACTCTGCGCATCTGAAACACTTTTTCAAGGAGGGGTAAGGATATACCTATGCTCCACTCTTGAGGAAACGGTGAACAACTTGACTGAAGGAAATGCTTTAAAAGCTATTTTAATTAAATATTTTCTCCAACCTGAAATGGAAAATGTCTTTGCTTGGAAGAAGGTTGTGTAAACAATGATCTTTGCAGCACAGCATGTCTCACATGGAAGATCAGTATTAAGGCGGCCCTTAGAGTACTTTCAAATATCCATTGGTATGTCCCCTTTGGATTGCTTTTCTCTGCTTTCAACCCAGGCCTTGTTGATGGTCCGCTTCATTTCATCATCCCCTTCTGCATACATCTTTTTTAAAAGGTTCATAAGCCCTTCACTAGGATCTGAGGTGTCATAGGCAGCCTTCCTGCAAGACGGATACGTATGAGAAGATTAGGTATATCCAACAATTCTGTGCAAAAAATTAAACACTAATATTTGTTTGTAACAGAGGATTTTGCTTTGGCAATGTTCTCAGATCCTGACAGTCTTCAGTCATGCCTCAGTCAGCTTCCAAGTAGGGAGAATCCTAAAGAGTATACTTGAAACTAAGTGTAAGTTGAGTAGTATACCTAGAGCTATCCCACTAAGGATGATGGGAAGCATTTTGCAGTAAACATGACCCTTGAAGCACCACCCAAAATTAAGTTTAGGAATCAGGAGTGGAATATAACAGACACAGAAAGTGCTAATATCTGTCTGTGCCATTATGTGAAAAGTGAATAAAAATAGAAAAATAACCACACTGAGCTCTTTAAAGTGGCCACATTAACAACCCAAAAGGCATTTTCTGCTGCTTATTTTTCAGATTATCTCCAGAGTTAACTGACTTGTTTTAACACCTTGCATTTCAAAGAAATTTTCTCAGGTCAAGAAGCCAACTGACAAACAGTGCCACCCACATGGTAAGCACATTACCAGACTATACATAATGCCCTCTATGCTGTTTTCTAAAATCCTTGAGGTAATTACTGGTGCAACTGCAGGCTTTCTGAAAAACATGCAAATCAAAATACATCAGCAGAGGGAGCAAGTTGCCCAAGCATGGGGCTAACCACCAGTCTCTCAGACCCCAGCGCAAGGTGTATTTCTGAAGCGACTCATTTTGTCGTAGTGTAAATCCTCAACACTTGGAATAATGCGGCAATACTAATCGTGACAGGCTGGGCAGCCTGCGGGACTGCTCTGCACAAGACACAGGTTTAACAAAGTGATTCCTCCAGCAATATGCATTAGCAGTCAAGTCACCCTCTCTTAATCTCCAGTGATGGCCCCTTTGAGACGTGAAGGCACTTTTGCTCTAAATTCATGTATGGTTAGTGAGGACTAACCAGTTTTAGCAAATCATCCTATCAACATACACAAGATGAATAGTTGTTGGCAGGCATAACTTTCTTAAAAGTGAGCATTTCCATGCTTCCAGGTGTGTATACACATTCTCTTCTGGAGAACATCATGTGTGTGTATCATAAAAATACACTTAACCTAAAAAAAAAAGTCAAGCTCACTAGAGCAGTTTTTGCAATGAACGCAGCCATCAAAATATAAATGAAGCTCTAATTGGTTGATTACCTTTAGCAGTCTCACTGCAGATCTTACCTATAGCATTTCCTATGATGCAGCCTTCATCATTAGCAATGAAACAGTACAAGAGCGGCAAAAGGCTACTCAAAGTCTCTCTCCTCCACTGCCAGTCCTACTAGTACCAAAAAAATCCCAACCTAACGATTCTCCAATGTCTTAAGGGCTTGTTCCCCAGACCAGCGATTCTCTCACAGTCTGACTGCGCAGTTAGTACAGTACAGATCTGCTCTCCTAGCAGTCCTAAAGCAATTTGGAGAACAAGAAATGGAAAGTGAGATGGACGGTTGAAAAGACACTTACTCTTTCTCTTTGCTTTCTTTTTCCACTTGAGTGAGACATTCCCATTTTTCCTCCCACTTCTTCCTACACATCACAAGGACCATGTCTGTCTTTATCTGTATGGTGAACAGCAAGGCATGAATTTAGAATGCTTCATAAAGGGATGCTAGTCACAGCCACAATGAACAGGGTTAGATTATAACATAAACCTCTTTCTATACTCGCAAATTGCTGAAACATTTATCTCAGCTATTGATTATTATGTAGCATAAAGAAATTATAGTATGTGCTCAGTTTTGGGGTACAAATTGTGGACAATTTAAATGGTGTGATTAATGTAATACTGGTACCGTACTATAGTACCAATAAAGAAGAGCATACAATGCTGCAGAAACACCATTCAGTGATTCTCAGGATGCTAAAAGTACTCAAGACTGTCAGGTAAAGGGTGGCTATATTTACTAGACTTCTCCAAGAATACCAAGTCCAGGTAGAAGCTCTCCCAATTTATTTCTCCAAGGATAAGAAACTAGTTTTAGGGCATTGCTTAATCTTGTAATATGTCTGCAAGTTACAAGCAAAGCCTGTTTAATTGCAACCCTGACCTAAATTTCGCAAAGGACTCCTGCGTGCCACAGCAGACAAGAGTCTGCTGGAGCTTCAGCTTAGCTTAGCGAGTACGTGACCACTACTCGCTTTTACGTTGTGTTAAAAATCACCAGAGCATCACCCTCATTTATTTCAGTTGTTTTAATTTTACACTGTCCTAGTTTTAGGGCAATTTCAAATTGAACCATCATTTCTTCACATCTGATGTCACTAAGTGCAGCACACAACTGCACAGAATGCATACAAGGTATTTGACAGACCCCTAGGCCTGGAAAGGTGCTCCAAGTACAGTAAGGACGCTATCACCAGTTGTAGTCATCAGCAATAAAATGTTACTAGTGTTCAATTCTGGAGCAACTGTCGTGGCAGAGCAGGTTTCAGACTTTGCTTTGGGTATTAAGCCTATTTAAGCTTCGCAAGATTTCGGTCTGCTGACAAGTCTCTTGGACCTCAAAATTGCAAGGAATTTCTCAGAGGTATTTAAAAGCACAAGGATGCAAACAGATGCTTAGTGGAATTTTCTGCTTAATTATTTCTGAAATCCCACTGGAAAGCTATTTAAAAAAAGTACAATATCCAGACCTGATCTTTTGAAATAGGAGCCCATGGATTCCAGAGAATAATTGCACCGTTATGAAAATTACAGATTAGTAAGAATCATGTTCACAGTGAAGAGACTTTACAGACAGAAGGGAGAGACTACAAGTTAGCACTGAGTCTCTTGAATTAGAGTCAGGCAATGAACATAGTACTTTGTGAGGGACCTAAATATCTCTTAACAGCTGAGGTGCACTGACCTTTCTAGAGCTGCCTTCCACAGAGATGGGTTTCAGGAGGTTGTTGAAGGTCATGGTGTAGTTCTTCCCATTCAGATTCTTCACTAGCAGATCAAACGACCTGGAACCAGGAAGTAGGGGAAGAAGGGCACAAATATTGCAATCATTGTAAGACTATTGTGCCTTGCTGCCAAAAACAATGTCTGAAAGCCCTTTAGCAGACATATTTCTTTGGAAAGCATGTCAAGAGATTTGAATTACTTTCTTCCCACAGCTTTCAAATCTTCAGTTGGAATTAATACTGAGGACTTAAAAGGACCTGTCCAGACTTCATAACAAATGAAGATCTTTAGGGTTCTTTCTACCTCACTGATCTCCTACAACCTTGAAAAGGCAGATTTATTTAACATACACTCCAGTTCTATCACCATCAAAAAACAGGACATGTCAAGCATGATGAGGTGCAACAAGCATTTGTTAAATGGAAATACCTTGATACCCTCTAAGGAGAACTATACTTAAGGATATGTGTTAAGTGTTACTAAAAGCTAGTATCGCTCAAGTTTAAAAAAAAAAGAAAAAAGGGGGGGAGGGGTAAGGGCTGATGCAGAACAGAACTCAACACAACACATTCCTGCAAATAGTGTTCTTCATCCATGCTCTCCCCTATGACGTGGTGCAACAATATGAACTCACCTCTCTGTGAAATTCACCTGCACATTCTCAGCTGGAAGCTTCTGGACTCCATTTAAAGAGATGTAAATCTTAATAAACTTATCTGACTGATCCCAGCCTGCAAGTGAAAAAAAGAGATTAAGTTCTAGCTTTCCTCCATAAATTTCATACCTTCCATTCCAACTCCCCCCTCAAAGACCCCTAGCAATGACTAGGATCTCTGCCTTATTGAAACAGTCGTCAGAGGCATAAGGGAAAGACGTGAATTATTCAGGAATAATTTGAGAGCAAAAGGAGGTTTTCACACCTGTTCCCTAATTCCTGCAAATTCTGAGAAAAAACACATATCAGCTCAGGTAAAAGGGCAGCAACCCTGCCTGTGCAGAGGGAGTCAGAGGTAGCTGTCTGCTTTTGCTGCAGTTTCCTTGACCCACTTTTTCCACTGCTCCTCTCATGACAAGTATCTTGAGCAATTCCCTCTCCTTTCACCTACATGGCGAGCAGAGAAGCCAAAGCTCACTCTTTCATTCCTGCTAAGCACTCGGCAATGGAAAAATACTAGTTGGTATACCAGGGATCATTAATGCATCCCACCAGTACTATCACGCAAACAGAATTAATACACACTGTGTTTGGGACGGCACAGTAAGCATGGAGCAGCTTTTAAAGTGGGAGCTCCAGTGTGAAATAAACACTTAAGAAGGCTTCTCTATAACACTAAATGGCAACTCATAGTAATGCCACCCTGCCTTCTCTGCAGAGAGATGCGTGAGCTCTAGTCAATGTTCAGAAAAGTAATCCTACCATAATTGTTTATTTTCACTGTGTACCCTCCCAGTGATGACTTTTCTTCCTCTGCTGCATCTTTTGGCTTCGGTGGAGGCTGATTCTTGAGTTCTAGCTCTAGCTTGTGTTTCTCTGTCATCAGGACATCACGAAGTCGCTTCCTTGTGGCTTTCGTGAGCAATTCTTTAACCTCTTCCAAATCTTTCTGTAACTGGTTTAAAAATAAAAGATCACACAGATGTGTATTAGATACAGTTCCTTTTACTTAAGGGTTGCACCTGAGCTCTTTCAGCTACGGCCGTTGCAAATTTCCCAGATGTAGCAGTTTCAGATTTATCATGTTAGTAGTTTCCTTTTGCTCTACACACCGTTAAGCATGAAGCCATCCGTTCGTCCCTCCCCGGCCACTAATATTTTCATTTCCCGACCAGTACGTACCTCAAGATTTAAGATTTCATCAATTAAAAAACCAGGGAAACCGATAATAGTTCGACACTTGGAACAGCTCCTCAATAGGTTCTGGCTTACACTAAAAGCTCACAGCACCACCTCAGGAAGAGACACCTTCAGCGCTCAGCAAAGGCTGAGGCCGAAGACTCCCTGCCGCCCTCCGGCTGCCACCTGGGAACGCAAGCTGCTCGGCCCCACGCCTCCAAACTGCGGCCAGGCCAGGCCAGGCCATTGCCACGGCACGGCACGGCACGGCACGGCACGGCACGGCACGGCACGGCTCCGGCCGCGCCCCCCCGGCCGGGCCCGGCGCCTCCGCCGGCGCGCAGCGGGGTTCGCCGCCGGTTCCAGTCAGAAGTCCAACGGCCGCCCGCGCACCTGCGCACCTGCGCACCTACTCACCTCCTCGCGCGCCGTGGCCATGTCGCGTGCAGCACCTCCCCCCCCGCGGTAGCGGCTCCCGCGGCCCCTCTGGANCGGCGGCCGTTAGCGAGCCGTTACTGCCGCCCTGAGGGAGCGGCCTGCTGGCGCTGGGCCCGGGTAGCGGCGCTCCGGCGGTGGCTGAGGCGGGCAGCCCGCCGGGGAGGCGGTGACTGACAGGCGACAGGCACCCCTGCCCGGCGGGTTTTCTCCCGCCCGCGACGGCGTCTGGGAGCCCGCCTGGAGCCGCCGGCAGAGGCGAGCGGCGGCGGCGAGGCTCGGGCGGGCGAGCGAGCGGGCGAGTCTCCTGTGCGACCGCAATCGTCACTCTTTTAGGGAAGAGTTGAAATGACCTTCCTGAGCACTGCAGCTCCAGTTGTAGTTGCCCAAGAAGAAAAAGTATAGCGAGGTGTTTCAGTGTACCGAACAACAACAAAAGGGGTTCTGTAGCCCTGGGGGCTCCCAGTCGGGCATTCAAATTTCACAGAGGGGAAAAAAAAAAGAGACAATGGCAATCTTTCTGAAAGCAGGTAAGCGGAAGAGTCAGCGTTTGCCTCCAGATGTCTTTATCCCAAGGCGGGATACAGCCCTTCAGCGTTTAAAAAACAGATTTCTCTAAAAGAGCGTGCCAGTTAGAATATTTATTAACATTTATTCCAAACTGAGGAATGCCAGCTCATGTGCTGATTCGTGGGCTTAGGTTTTTTTTTCTCTCCCTCTTCTGAAGTGAACAAGCAGGAACTAATCTTTTTTTTGCAGAGGCGTGGAGGGAAGAATAGATCGGATGAAGGTAACAAGTTCCTAAAAAATTCTGAAGCCAAGGATTCATTTTAAGTGCGCATCCCACAAAGCAGTTTTAATGGACACTATACTGAAGTGTTTATTATAACCCTCTGGACCAGCACTTCCAAGATCTGCAGTTAAGAAAGGGTCAGGAAAGATCTGCATAAGTAACTGTGGTTATGTTTAATTTTCATAGGAATGAGCTTCAGCCGGTCTATCTTCAGCAATAGTAATTGAAGCTGGGCTAGTTCATAGAGTCATAGAACCATAGAATCATTTAGGTTGGAAAAGACCTTTAAGATCATCTAGTCCAACCATTGACCCTACTCTCTACCAGGTCCGCCACTAAACCATGTCTCCAAGCACCACATCTACATGACTTTGAAACACAT
Source organism: Burhinus bistriatus (assembly GCA_013397275.1). Lineage (NCBI taxonomy): Eukaryota > Metazoa > Chordata > Aves > Charadriiformes > Burhinidae > Burhinus > Burhinus bistriatus. Next base: position 141,811 of record VYXH01009800.1, on the reverse strand, counting down.
CTAGGGATGGTGACTCAACCACCTCCCTGGGCAACCTGTTCCAATGTTTGATAAGTCAGTGAAAAAATTTTCCTAATGTCCAGCCTAAACCTTCCCTGGTGCAACTTGAACTCATTTCCTCTTGTCCTATTGCTGGTTACTTGAGAGAAGAGACCGGCTCCCATCTCACTACAACCTCCTTTCAGGTAGTTGGAGAGAGCAATAAGGTCTCCCCTCAACCTTGTCTTCTCCAGACTAAACAATCCATATTTCTTCAGCCACGCCTCATAAGACATGTTCTCCAGACCCCTCACCAGCTTTGT
>VYXH01009800.1:106055-141155 GCA_013397275.1 Burhinus bistriatus | reverse complement strand
ATGAACTGTTCCATGATCTTTCCTGGCACTGAGGCCAGGATGACAGGCCTACAGTTGTCTGGATCCTCCTTCTGGCCCTTCTTGTAGATGGGTGTCCCATTGGCAAGCCTCCAGTCATCTGGGACCTCCCCTGTTGACCAAGACCGCTGATAAATGATGGAGAGTGGCTTGGCAAGCTCCTCCGCCAGCTCCCTCAGCACTCTCGTGTGGATCCCATCTGGGCCCATAGACTTGTGGCTGTCCAGTTGGTGTAGCAGGTCCCTAACTGCTTCCTCTTGGATTACGGGGGGTTTATTCTGCTCTTCATCCCTGTCTTCCAGCTCAGGGGGCTGAATACCCTGAGGATGACTGGTCTTACTATTAAAGACTGAGGCAAAGAAGGCATTGAGTACCTCAGCCTTCTCCTCATCCTTGTTGACAATCTTCCCCTCTGCATCCAACAGAGGGTGGAGATTCTCCCTGGCTCCCTTTTTGTTGTTAATGTATTTGTAAAAACCTTTTTTATTATCTCTTACAACAGTGGCCAGATTAAGTTCTAGCTGTTCTAGTCGATTTTATTTGGAAAATACAATATGGTCAACTGGAATTTACTTCTGTGCCATGGTTATTTAATTGGTTAAGGGCAGTTGCATATTCAGGAATTGTTTCCTTACGATCTTTCTGTTGAGCAGCCCCTGAGACAAGAAAAAACTTCCTGTGGTTTTTTTCCTTAGCTACTAATCTTTGAGTTTCTGCACTCTCAGTTGTGGTCTTTCTTACATTAGCAAGTGCTCATAGTTTTAGAATTTAAACTGGTATTGCTTTATAATTTAATTTCTGGCTAGAGGAGAAAACACTTTCACTAATACATAAATGCATTTGTAAGTGAGCCTGTAATTTGCTTTTTTTCCTTGAGATTTTTTTAAAACCGGTGTTTATTTTGTTTCCTTAAATCAGGAGCATTTTGGTGCCTGTGGCACTTCCACTTGAGTAGCAGCTTCCACGTGGAAGAGTTGTCACTCTTGTAGTGTAAAAACAAGCTCCACACAGCTCTCCTTTACATAAAGCTGCAGTAGCATCTGGATGCTGCACCCTCGGCTGGCTGGGAACAGAAGACAGCCTGAGAAAGCCAAGTTTTCTTGTTCTGCACATCCTCACAAGGAGCCAAGTGGCAGGCCACCTCTCGGGGGAGAAGAATCAGAATGGTTTCTGCATCAGGAGGGGGAAAAAGAGCTAGGTTAGAACTAGTAGGAGTACTCAAACTCAGCTGCAAGATCCTGGTCTAGTCTGTCTAGCAGACAAAATGCAGTGCAGCATGCTCTTCAGTGTTCATCAGCTCTGGGGACAGGGGGAAAAAGCATCTGAGGGGGCTTTGAAAGAATGTGGCCTCTTTATCTAGCACATACTAGCCATTCCTTCTGTTTGCAAGCATTGATAGTGACTGATGACAAACAGTCTTTGGATAGTGATGTGGAGGTAAATCAATACAAAATGTTATGTCTGGTAAATTAACTAGTTGGAAGTATTTAATCTTCAGCTTTTCTGCCTCTGTGCCTTCATATCATCCCCTGAAGTGCTGTGTGCTTTTCCAGTTATCTGGGAACAATGGCTGTTCATCTCAATAAAAAATAAATCCTAGAGCAATTGCTCACATGGAAAAATGGTTTTATAAAGCATTTGAATACTTTTGACTGCTGTAAATTCTACTCTGTCCTGTTCTTGCTCAGCCGTGCTTCTCTGTTACAAGTCCGTTTCTTGCCGTTTCCTTCTGCTCCCTATGTCTCTTGTTCAGATATGCTGCCTAGTGGCTCACTTGCCTGTTTTTCATGTGTATTCCAGGGAAGCAGGAAGCCCTTAACAACACCTCTTGTTTCCCCATTGCTATGTATCAACAACCTTTAGGAAAAGCACATTTACCAGTACATTCTCTGTGCTGGAAACCTCAGACTAGCACGTGGAGCAGAGGACCAGGGTGGCCCGTTAGCTCTCTAGCACAGTGCCTGTCAGACTCCTATGGAACAGGTTACCCCTTGTGAACAAGTACGTTATCCTAACGAATAGAATTAGCTGTATAGCTTGTCCATGTTTTGGACAGCTTGTCTGCCGAGTCACTGTGTCCTAGTGCAATAGTGCTGCTTGAAAATAACCAGCTGGAGTGAACTGTATCAGAAAACCTGGCACAGCAGCTGTTTATTATTGCAAACAGATTTAGGCTGTTTTTTAAGTAAATGGCTTATGAAAATAAGCACCTTATTCCCATTTTGTTTGCATTTCCATTTATTTTACAAGGCATCGTTCACACAATGATAACAAGGTACTGATCCAAACAATTCTGTAACAATTAAAAAAGTAAACATTTGTTGTGACCATGTACATTGAATTGCACTTTTAATAACAAGCATTACACTTATATTTCCATATTATACTTTATATAATACATGGATTTGTTACACAAGAACTGGCAGTACTGAATTGTTCTCAGTTAAAAGTCTGATACCGCTATGATGCTCTTTTTTCCTAACTCTTTAGGAAAGTATATTTTATGAACTTCAGACCACAGATAACAAACACAACTCCAAACCTGGAAAACTTCATTGTAATAGAGTCAGAGCTTTGAAGCGGCTCTCTGTTTTCAATGTGCTGAAGTGAATCCAACTTGAATGGCAGACTGAGGGATCTGGATCCAGATCATGCTTGATCAGACCCTTTTCTGCATTAACGTGCCATCTTTTCCCAGTTCAGAGAAGCCAGAGAATCTTCTTCCATGGGAAAGCAACAGTTCCCAAAGCTGGAGAGAGCTGCTGGCCCAGCTTTTGAAGGTGGTATCAGTAGCAGTGCAAGACAAGGGATTACTGGAAGGAGGGAATTGGGATCTGGAGAAAAATCTGAGAACATCTGCTCTTGTTTGCATTGGTAGTACCATCCATGTATTATATAAAATATAAAAATAAGAGAAACTGAAAGGAAATTAGTACAGCCCAGGATTCTGATGGTATCAAATCACAAATGAAATTTATGACACCAAATCCTTTTGATGTATTTATCTCCTTGTGATTCAGTTTCCTATATATTATTCTATATATAAGATATAGTTTTCCAAAGATACATATATATTCCTTTACAGGTTAAATAAAAGCAAGTCCCACCGAATAAGAAAATAAGAGGAAGTAATGTCCTAATTCTCTACCCATATCTTTTTTTCTTTTTCAGGTAAAAATAGCATGAAATACATTCAATAGCAAAGCAGTAGGAATCCAGGGGAAATGGAGAGCCCTGGATTCCTGGAGGATTAACCTGTACATGTTAAGTCACAATCCTGAAATAAATTATGTAGACTTCTGACTTGGGAAAGATAGGATCAATGCTGAGTATTATTTATCCAGTTGCAAATTCTTTGAATTTCTCAAAATCCATCTATGGATTAGTCCAGTATTGAAGGCTGCTGTGATGTATACCTAACCTAACTTGAAACGTCCAAACTTGAGTGTTTCATTGTGTCTCCCCTTGGTATTACTACTTGGAAGGAGAGACAGGTCCCAGTAGGATATTAGTGTAATAAATGGAAAAATACTTTAGTTCAAGCCTTTGTGTTTGCAAGAAGAACGTGACGCCTGGCGCTGTGTATGCTCACAGCCCTGGGTATACACAGCACGACATCTTGTGCAGCCAGCTATTTGCGCAACGGCGCACTCTGCAGCGTTCAGCTGTAACAGAGGCGTGCTCGTCAGCTGGAACAGTCCCTCTGTCTTGAGAGAAAAATCTCTGCCCTGATCTTCACATTCCGACAGTAACATGTACTAAGGTTTTCTCTCTAGCACTTGGAAGAAAACCAGCATTGTAAGATAAGAGAGTTGCTGTTTTCAATGCCAAAGGTATTTAGGCTTATTAGATTACGCAGAAGTATGCCAATTATCCCTGAGTCTAACAGTAAATCAAAATAAGAGGTATAGTTCTCCCACACATACAAGTAGTTTCATGGATTTCACTGTAGCTACTTAATAGAAGGAAGGGAACAGCCCTACCTTTATCCTGTGGAGAAAGCATAACTTATGTAGCTTCCAAGTTTTGATACTTCACTGCCAGTAAATTCAGATTTTTATTTACTCCTAAATTGCCATATTCAGCCAGTGAGTGACATCATGACTCTGAAGTCAATGGGATACTTCATGCTTTGTCAAGGGACTGAATTCTTGCTGTTCTTGACTTTCTTTTTGTCTCCCTCTGCCATTGTAAATGGCTGGTTTTATTCTGAGTTGCTTTTAACACAACGGCACAGATGAAAGCATTTACCTTAAAAGAAATTTCAAGGGCCCACCAAGAGAAGTCCTTTAAAATGTCTAACAACGAAAAAAAATTGCTTACCTATGTAAGCAATTTAACTTAGCTGTAGCAAATTATATACTAATTAATGGGCAGGACAAGGATGTGTTTGTCAGCTGACAGTACTGATTACATGGCTGACTACCTTTCCTGAGACTGGTTTTGCTAAACATTAATGCATATGGATCTCAGGGATTTTGCAGTTTCTTGGATTAACACCACGCATGATATTTTCTATTTTATTGTTTTTAATTCTCTCTGGGTACATTCAGAATTTGTTAAACTAATTCAAATAAGTCCTATTACTTTAGAATATTAAGTTTGATTCACAAAGATAATACAAGACTAGTTCACAGATGTACCATGTAACTAAATCAGCCTTGCTTCATTTATCCTGTAAAGTGTTACAGTCAAAGTAAAAACAACTTCTTTTTAAAGTGAAAAAAAGGAATTTTTTTTTTTTTTTTCCATATTGGGCATCTCAGGAACAGATTAGAATCCAACAAGATAAACCAGTTGTACTAAAAATATTCTTTGGACGTTTGTCCCTAATCAAAGTAAAGGCTTTATTTCAGAACTGAACATTCTCAATAAAATTAAAAAATAAGATTTAGTTCCACGTATATATTTATAAAATCCAGATTACTTTTAATGTAAGTTTGATGTGGACACATAGTTTAATACTGACTCAGAAAAAAAATACTAATCACTCCAGACTTAGGAGCTATGTTAGCTGTTCCAGTGCCACATGAAAACAATTATTTCAGTGAGACTTTGATGATGTTTCCTGCTGAAAAGCTAAACAAAGAGCCAGCTATCCCTGACAGATTAGTCGGTCTGGGATACCTGTGAACATAGCTCTGTCACACACCGCTGAAAGGGCTAATTAAAACCCAGATTTTTTTTCTCACAGGAAGCTAAGTTTCCCAATAACATGTACAGTCAGCACGTAGAACTTTAGCTTGCTTGGTTTAATCCTGCAGTCTTGCTCCTTTCCTTGTTTCTGAATATAACTATGCTTATTCATCAAGATAATGCCATAGAGCTATTTTCTTATTCTTTTAGTAATTTTGAGAAGACACAGTTTCCATGTAAATATTACTCTTCCAAATACCATTGCTACAAACGCTACCTTGGATCTACAGATGGAAGGTGAAAATTGTTTACTGCCTTTATGTCATTGCCAAGAGTGATAATGTGGCCATTGCCTTCTGAAACCTTTTTTTTTGCTGATGTAAGTCAGCTTCCATCCTACAAGGTTTTGAAATCATCACGGCTAACAGGTAGCAAACATGTTTTTGTCACAGAAACTCAACTTCCGAAGTCAGAGAGCTGCTACACTGAGAAAGATGATGTTACGTCAAAGCCAGTTTCGTGAAGTGTGGTGAGCTTATTTAATTCTTTTTTAATGAACTAGGGAAGTCCCACTCCCATGATCTGCTTGCACTCATTGGACCCTTTGAGATGATTTAACTCATTAACTTGGCAAAAGACTAACCGGGTGGAAAAATCCACCCACACCTTTTTTGTATTTTTACTCATCTCCAGTAAGAGCCATAACAAAGACAGGGACGCGACTGTACAACGGGGAGCTGGAGGGGTGAGATCTTTGAGCAGCAGTGAGCCGTTACATTAACTCAGCTGCTCAGGGAATCAGTCTTAACCATTTTTTTTTAATTATTACTGCACTTTTCCAATCAAGGTTTTAAATCGACTTCCAAGTATGATTTAAGATAAATGAGAAATTCGGACACTTGTCAAACCATCCGTATCACTCATCGGCACAGTGCTTTCAAATGTAACAATCACATGTATGCTTAAATGTCAGTTCAAATGTATTATGCCGTTTATTGTAAGTGTGAAGCAGTACTGGTAAGTGAATGACTAATGCTAAGTTTAGACAGTCAACAGAATGGAAACATTTATGCAAATATTATTAGCAAGAAAGTGACCAGAGAAAAAGATCTTTGTTAATATTTGCAACAGACATTCCTTCTGCTTTTTCTCCCCTTTTTTCTCACTGTATTAGTATTTCCAGATAATCACTGTTCTTGCAGGTACATTTTAAATTATTAACATTTGTTAACTCCTCACTCTTAGAAGAGAGAATTTTGTTGCAGGATAGTTGTGTCAGGATAGTGATTATATTTTGATCTCTACTTCAAACAGCTGACTGCCTTTCAGAATCATTCCTTTGGCACAGGTAACATTAAACTTGTACTACCCTGTTTAAAATAATTCACAATTATGCTTGACAACAAAGCACAAGATGGGTATCATTAAATTTTATTGTACAAAACTGACAAGGTATGGCATTCTTTAAAGTTTAAAAAAAAATAAAAAAAATCAAAACACAACTAATGTCCCTGGAACAATTTTGTAAATCGAACAATTAATGCACAACCATTAGTCCAGCAATGATATTCACCTGCAAGACCATCTTTAGACATGACAGGTATAATTAAAAAAATATTCCATCAGTTCAAGCAATAGTTTAATTTTGCATGAAATAAGTATTTCTATAAACACTTTATGTTCAATCAAAACAAATGCTTTTAAATTTTCTTACCTTAAGAGATACAAAACAACCAGACAGGTTTGGGAATCATCAGAGAAGTCTACCCCAGGGGAAAGTCTAGGTTTTATATTCCAATTGAAAATGTTTGTTTTTATAAAAATAAGTAATACCAACGTAGCATTTCCTAACCAAATACTTCTAGCACACAGATCTTGCTTCTGTGATGTTTTATTCATCAGTGCTACACAAGCCTTTTGGGTTTTTTTATTTGATACCTCATTTCTGTGTCAAATTCAGAATTTGAATATAGACCCTGGGAAAGGTTTTCATTAATTTTATTCATAAAACCCACCCTTTATTGCACAGGATTCACAAAAGGTCAAAACTATGCAAGGTCTTCACTCTGCTTCTCAGCAAAAACATCAAATAAAAGTTGAACAGTTTTCCCTTTATCCCAGTGGAAGAAATAATTTCTTGGAATTCTTAGTATAAACTTGAAATAAAAAAGGGAACTAGATAACTTTATGTTAAATTCCAGTTCAGCTGTAAATAGCCTTTAAACAACAGTGCTACAAAGAACTGCACTACTTGCCTTTCTGAAGAAAAAACAATCACAACTAAGAAAATATCAGGGAAGCGCATAAACGATTGTGCCAAGACAGCACAAAACTATCTTTGCTATGGCCTAAGCTTTACAAAAAGTGCTTCTCTGCAGGATGCAGTCACTGCGATAAACTTCTGAGATGGTCCCAGGGCGTAAGTTATCCTAGACACCCGCACACACACTAGTACTTATTACACTGTGCTTTCTGTGAAGAGATTATGCTTCAGTATTTTACATTTTCCATTCTTTCTCTTCCTCCAGAAGAAGAAAAAACCTTCTATGCAAGATAAAAATAATTTTGAATAATTAGTCATGTATTAAAGACCTAGTTTTGAAGTATTTATTTAACATCTAGTCATATAAAATAAACTGTAAAAGTATGAAGGTATCAGAACGTGGCTTTCAGCAAGGCAGTTTGGGAAGTAAGAATTCAACAGAAAACAGGAATTTTTTTTTTTTCCCTTTGAAAAGGGTGACATCAGAATGAATGAAAAACACCGAAGAATTTCACTTCAAGCCTGCACTCCTGCCTTTTGTCCTTTCCCCAAGAGGAGAGACCACTGGAAGAATCCTCCAGGGTTTCGGTTGTGTTGTTCTTTGTGCTCTTGTACCGGGTGTGGCTGGAACTATGTACTGCCCTCTTTGGGTGGCAGGGGTGGCTGAGGCTGCTGCGGTGGCTGTGTGCCTGTGGCCGTTTTGATAGAGTTCAGGGTTTTGCTAAACCAAGAGTTTTTGGCAGCTTGGATTTCATTCATAAGGGCTCCTCTCTGGTGCTCCAGCTCCTAAGAAAGCAGAATAGTCAGAATTGATCAAAACCCAATTAATTAACAAAAAGCATCCTCAAACTCAGTTCCTGCAATCCAGCACTTTCCTTGCAACCTCCCAGGCACTGAGAGGACAGGTTGAAATTGTGGAAACAGCAGAAGATATTTAAATATACAAATGACAATCTCTTTTCTTTTTTTCTTTTTTTTTTTTTTTTTTTTTTTTTTTTTTTTTTAAAAAAAAGACAAAATTGTTCTGGAAGTTCACAGGTATACAGTGGTACAGGTATATGCTCCATTTTGGAACAATTTTTTGCATGACTCATAATTTGTTTTGGACTGAGCACAACGATGTTAAGGAGACTTTCCTGCTGCACTGGGATTCCACATACCTGAATTTTGCACTTGGCTTCCACAAGCTGCAGTTTGGTCTGTGCAAGTTCCAGCTCCATCTCTCTCAGCTGCTTCTTCAGTGCGTCCTTCTCATCATCTGTTTCTATGCCTTTATTCTCCATGCTTACAGCTTGCAGCTTCAGTGCCCCCTCCTTACTGAAAATCTCACTGCAGTGTTTGCAGGCCATCACTTTACCCTGAAATACCCAGAAAGCTCATTTTTAATCCATGTAACAGGAGTTGTTGTGCTTCCTGGAAGAGCCATTTTTATGTTGGACAGCCTTTCTGTCAGTAATGCTCCACTTATCTAGTTCTGTAATTTTCATATTTGACATGAAAAGAATTTAAGAAGTTCGTGAACAATTTCCAGCATATATTAAACAGTACAAAAATTCCTAAAATCCACTTAGCATGCACTGTGTAAGCACAGAGAGACTTTGCTCCTAGATTAGAATTACTCAAGCCTTCTTGCTACCAAAGCTTTGTAATATTTTGCAGTATTTATGCCAGCACAATTCAGAAGAGTAAATTACACTCTAGGGACTTTTCATCTTCCATAAAAACACTTGACCAAATTAATACAGATTTTGATATTTTAAAGAATGCCAGGTAGCTTTTCCGTATTTCCAGAAGCAAGCGAGCAGCCTGTGCTTACTGCAAGAGTCAATACTGTCCTGTTGGTGCTTGTTTAGCATTGTAGGGGTTGTCCCTTTTTACCAGCGATGTCTGACACACAACAATAATGTTCTCGTGCTACCTGGAGAGCTGAACCAGTTACTCATAGCTGAAGATGTAGCACAGCTGGCCTGGCTTGCACAAACTAAAACGGGATATTGAGCTATTTCAGCAGATTATAGGAACATCAATCCTAGAATATTATTTTTTTTAATCAATAACATAAAAAGGTCACTAAAAAGCAACAAATCAGGTTCAGCTTGAGTACTAAAGAAACAACTAGAAGCTATAGCACAGGGAAAACAATTCTGCCTATTCAGCAGTGACAAAGCAGAGGGATGGAATTGTTACCTGATCAGGAAATATTTAGCTCTAGTGCAGATGTTCCTGGTAAGGGGGTTTAGAGAAGAGATAGGAACTTCTGTGGAAATTCTGGGGATGGCCCAAGCTGTGCCAATTACTTAAACCAACTCTGCTTAAATTACAGAAACCGAAATATAAACATTGTCCAGTTCAGCCAGTTCCGACCCCTCCACTGTGCACACTGGAGAAGCAACATGCTTTCTCTTCTAGAGAGCCTTTTTTTTTTTCCATTTAATTAAAACATCCAAATAAATACTGTCTTTCTACATTTTTTGCCAAAAGTATACATTTCAACAGGAAAAAGAAAAGCCAATTGTAAAGCCAAGCCATATGCAATTTGAGAGTTCCACCCTGTCTGATGCAAAATAAAGAACTGTGAAGGGAAATAAACTCTATCATTGTTTACATCTGATGAAAAATGCATGTGGGGCCATCAGTGCAGCTGGGTGGACACCACTGTTGTTACATTAAACTTCAATTCACGTTTTGTTCTGTATCCCTGGCATTCAGCAATACTTGGGTTAAAAACACCCCATATGTAGAGGCATCACTCTTACCTTCACAACTTCCAGTTCATCTTTACTGGCTGCTTGTTGTTTTTCCAGCCTGGTACTCAGCTGGGAACAAATCTGGAGCAGAGAAAGCAGTGTCTTAGCTAAAGTTTACTATACTAAAATGTAACCTGGGCTTTTTAACAATTACTTTGCTTAGAGCCAATTTGTTAAATTTCGCCTCACTCAGGTATATGCATTCCCTCTTAACAAATCCACTGCTGCTGCTAATGAGACTGAAAAAAAGGGCAGTGTTCAATACAGAACCTGAACACAGAGACCAGAACATTTTATGGATTAATTGGTTTATAATGTTTATACTGCATTATGTCACAGAGTAAAGAAGCATTCACCCTACAGTACTAACATTAGCTGAAAGACAGGTTATTCCCGATTCCTTAAATTAGGAGACTATTGGGAAAACCACGAAAAGATTTATGACAAATTACAATACTTGCTCTGTGAAAGCCTGAAATGTAGTGTATCTTATTTAAAGGATGAGACCCGCAACTCTGAAAATTCAGCTCTCAGAACAGCTTGAAAGAAGAAATACGAGAAAGCGTCCCTAGAACAGTACCTGTTTATACTCTGCAATAATGGCTGTGGTTTTCTTGATCTCAGATTCTGCCTTCTCTAGCTGCTTCCTGAAGACTTCCTTCAGCTAGGAATCAAAGGACTGAAGTTACACAGTACACTGAAAAGTTCTCAAAACGTGTCATCAGATTGTTCTCTCAAAGTCTTGCTTTGTTTACAGCCGTTCTACAACTTCTTTTTACCAAATTCCCGTTCTTCCGACAAGTGTCTGATTTACTCAGTATACAAATACTTACTATATTCAGTTATAACCAAAAAGTCTATACTGTGACACAGTGTATCCCTATTTAGAGAATTCTTTTGTATGGCAATTCTCTTTCTTTGCGTTAAGTAGCGATACAGCGTGGTCCACAGAACACAGAACAAGAGCATTACTATTAAGTGGGTTTTACTGATTTTGTTTTTCTGCACACTGTCACAGCAGACAGATTGTTTGTTTGTTTGGAGATGGAACAGGGAGAAGACTCTCTCAGCACTATCACTCTCATCTCCGTAACAGAAGACAAAAATCCGTTTTGGTCTGTGCTGCATTAAAATACAGCTAACTCATTCCTTCACCATTCAGAACCACTAAATTTTGAGAGCCCTTTCAGTAGGAAAAAGGCCTCCACTGCCTTGTTTATAGCAAACAGAGAACTTGGCAACCTCCATTGTAGAGACACACAAAGAATTACCATTTGATTGTTGTAGTCACTGTTGTTAAATGGCAAAAATAAAAATCAGGGTATCACTTTTGAAACATACTTTCATGTGTATTCAGCACGTTAGATACGTAAGATTAAAAAACTAAGACTAAACATTTTGCAAACAAGTATGAGGCCAGGTCTAGTCAGCAAAATTCTCCCCACCCTCAACTCTCTTCTGCTGTTGGTTCTAGCTTCAGAGAGGAACATTCACAGCTTTATTTCAGTGAACCAGCAGCAGAATCCAGAATGGCCTCTTGTAAGGCAACAACTGCTCCAGCTCTTGTTTAGATAATGAAAATAGGTCTGATCATGTGTCCTTAGTTGTGATTGCTCACCACCAGTGAAAATGATTATTACAATACTGGGGAGAGGATGAGGTATGGAAAACTGAACATTCAGAGCTCAAGTAAAGGAAAACACTGAAAAACATATTTTTTTTAAAAAAAATTACACTGGCACTGAAAATTTTTAATTGCAACTGCATTTTGAAGACAAAATCCTTTCCACAATTGCAACACGTTCATGCTTTTCTGCATATCATTTTGCTTGCATTTCCTTGCTAAATGGGAAAAGTTGGAGAATGCCTTACTTGAGCAGTTTCCTCTTCCTGCTTCCGTTTCTCTTCTTCAGTCTCCACTAGCTTCTGTTTGGTGAGCAGAAGTTCCTTGTTCAAAACATCTGCTTTGTCTTCAGCCTAGAATTAGAAATGCTGGTATAAATCAGATGTTATCTGTGCCAATACAAATGTACTGGTATATACATCCCAGAAATATTGCCGATTCAGGTTCTAGCGTTGCTTTTTCCTGCCCTCTGATGGCTCACCTAACCTATTTTTTATATGAAATTCCCTTTCAAGTAGCTATTTTCTAAGTTATTTCACTGTGTTTCAACAACTGTGCAAAAGGACCCTTTTGCCGAATGTTTACCTATGCCCAGATGACAAGTAAGCATAGATACTATGTCCTGATACAAACAATGATGTATAGAATATTTTTGTTGGGAACAATATTAATCTAAGCGAGGCCAGCATGATTTAGGTCCTTTGTAACTTCAGATAACTCATTCCATTTTTGTATCTGTAAGCGGGGAAACCAGATATTGAAGAAAACATTACGTCCCTGTGCTGTACCTTACAAAGTGTCCAAGCGAAGACAAGTATAAAAGAGACAAACAGGACCACCAGATAAAACGGTTTGTTTATCAGTGCAAATAAGTATTACCTGGAGAAACTTGATGCTGTGTCTGTACCAGAGAATATGAATTTTCTCCTTTCTTTGAAGGGCCAAGCTTATCGTGAAACGTACTGGGAACGCTTTGTTTTTGTGAGCACTATCCTCACCTATCACCAGGAGACAAAGGTATTTCCCAATGTCTGGATATATTCTGTTGACCTCCCCAACTGGGAGATACACGCTGCATCACACCACTCCTTTTGTTCAATAACTAGGTGCTAGAACAGGCAAGGGTTTTGGTCAAATAATACTTAGTTTGCTGAAAATATGAGAGGGAAAATGGCATTGTAAACAACAAATAACAGTACAGAATTTGTCTCCGACTTGCAGTTTGTTTTTCTACCACTATCGGTGGTATTAGCTTATCTACCTGCCAGTGTTAATTATTAATGAGGGTGTTAGTGGCGATTGTGGGTAGCAGAAGCAGCTCTACCAGGGTCACAACTGAAGAAACAAACTCAGGATTCCTGCATTGCTTAGTGTGTATGCGGCTGTATGGGAGAAAGGAAAACGAGCAGTGAAAGAACAGAAAATTGCTAAGATTGACATCTTAGAACAGAAGAACATGGGGATGACAAGGATATTTTTGATGAAAGACCTGTTTAAGATATGCTTTAATGGAACTACAAATCTTTCCTCCTTTTATGTGTTCATTCCAGGTTCTCCAAGCAGCTGCAGTGGTATACAGTATTGCCTGTCCTTGCAGATGAGGAGTGCAGTAGCAGAAAGCTTTTCTTTCAGTGCCAGCATACTGAGGCGGGGTGTGGGAAAACTTCATGGAGTCACTCTCATCTACAGAAAGACTGCTAAAATGCAGCAGAGCAAGGAATAGGACTGGCAAAGGTATGCGCTTGGCAGCCTTGTCACGATACTTGAGAAAAAACAAGCATGGGCAGCAGCAGACATAAAGCTGCTTTATGTACAGCTATTCCTGGGGAAGATAGAGCACCTCAATATACTGCTTTTGGCCTTCACACGAGACTACCCACTCCATCATGCAAAGCACATGTCTGCCTGCATTTGCTTACCAAGACAGCTCAGATTTTTAGAATCACATGGATCTAAATCAACAGAGCCTAACAGTCAAATATCTGCCTAAACAGAAATACAAATCACACAACTGTGGTCATTGATGTTTACAATTCTGCAGTTAGATAAAAAAAGCCAAATAACTACAGGAAATCAAATTGAGAGGCCCTTGCAGGAAAAGATTTTACATCATAAAAGGCACTACAGCCCTCACTAAGCAAGGCACCAATCACGAGGTGTGGTGGAGTATGGCCCTCATGTATTCAGTACCTTAATAATAGCTGTTAAAACACTCCAGAAAGAGAAGTGTTGAGCACGTAGTTCTCAGACAGTCATCTCTGAGATAAAGGGCTCTGAATGCTGCTGCTGCCCTCCACATTCCAGTCTTCACAGGAAACAAAAAGTTATCAAAGGACACCCAGGAGCCCTTCTAATTTTTGGCACCATGCCACTTTATTATCTCTAAATTTTGTCGGCTGTACTAAAACTGCTGTGAAAAACAGATCCATGTAAGGTGGCAACTTCCCTTGAAATTAGTCTTTTGAGGAGTACGTGATACCTTTTTCAAGTAAATATTCATTCTTTGGTGTCTACCTAGAGGTTATGGCGTACATTTTCTGACACAATCCACAACACCGAGTTGCAGTCGGTGATGTTAAGACTTCACTGTGAATGGCTACAGTTGCATACATGTGGAAATCCGGCTTTCTGACTGCAACCGGAAGCGAGGTTGTCAGGAAAATAAAGGCACAAATAATTATACTTTTAATGTTGTGTTCATGCTTTCATTTGAGCACAAAGCAGGGCTCCTAAATTGGTGTTGCCAAGCCTGAGCTGGGACCCATCTCTATTAGCATTACCTGGTCCAGGTCATTCCGTAAGGCAATTTTGCTTGTTACAAGCTCATGGGCAAGGTCATCGTTCTCCTGCTCCAGCCGCATGCTTGCTTCTTGGAGCCTGCGGTTTTCCCTCTGCACAAATAAAGGAATAACCAGAAAAGGAAGTTAATCCTTATCAATATTTACAAGCAATAAGGGAGTATATTGTGTGTGTAAAACACCAAGAAGGCAAGAGTGCACATTAAGACAGGACTGCTGCTCTGGGAAACAACAGTGAACTAAGCCAGCAGTGCAAATGCAGCGATTCCACTTACATCCCAACGGTTATGTTTGTGTCACATAAGTGACACACTGATTGTAGGGTTTCTCTGTCGAAAGTAAACACAGTCCTCTCCACAAAAGCACTTGGTTTCTGCTTGCTCATCATCAAAAGAAATCAGGCAGATAAAATCCCACCCAGCAGCAGTGAACAGGGACCAATTAAGAGATACTCATAATAATGTTTCCAATCAAAAGTAAGAAGCTGTCCTGCTCCATTTTAGAAAATTTTGTCTGCAGGAATCCCTAAAAATAGTCCATTTTGTAGATGATGTAGTACCAACTTCCCATCTCCTGCAGGACCAGTACGGAACAGCATTTAGCAGGGAACTCCCTGCAGCTTGTATAATGTGTATCACCATTTGTGCACTTTCTCTGTAACTTGTGCCAGTGACAACAGTACACTTTTTACAGCACACCTGCTGAGAAAAAGTGCCAGATGGAGAGGGGACCTCACTCCCTGAGCACAGGCCCAGAACCTGCTCGGTGGGCAATACATAGCAACACAAAATGAAAAACTTCGAGACTGCATGCCCTCATCCTCGCTGCACTGCACTCCCTACCCACTCCGTACAGGCAGAAATTACTAAGTAGAGCGCTAACTAGAGAAGGTAAGTACACTGGAAAAGAATGAACAGTAGTAGTTCATGTTTTTGAAAAATCAGATTCAGTTCTTCTAAGACTGAGAAACAGAATCATATTCAAAAGATGTCTGTAGGTCAGTGAACTTCCAGGAGTCCACATCAAATATACATCTTCATCTTCAAAAGAACACAGCCAAGTGGGACAGATAGAGGTGCCCTCCTCTAACGGATTTTAAGAGAGCAAAAAATGTGCTAGCCTTCAGTTACACAATGACTGTGTATCTTTCATACCAAAAGAGACTGCAAAGTGAATTTGTGTGCTATGGAAACTCAAGGAAAAATATCAAGTTCCTATGGAAACTCATAGGTGCACGAACAATAACCTACATGCTGAGATTTCAAAAAGGACCTGTGCTCACTTGAAAGGTAAGTTATGTTCTCCAAGAAAAACAGTAAAAGTGAATAAATATCAGCACTTAAGACAGCAAAAAATTTCCAAGAGTTGTTCAGTGAATCCCTTCCTACAAAATGTGGTTTCTTTGCAAAAGCAGATTATTTACCTGCCTTCACTTCCTCCTCCTCACCAGCTCTGCTCAAATATTTTTTTTCGTTCCAAACTCACCACCATGAAACTGCAATCTTCATTTCTGTTGCAAGAAGATTTTGCATGCTTGTCTTAAACAAAAAAAGGACAACTACAGCTCTAAGAGGATGCTAAAAAAGGTCTCTTCTGTGTGGGAGCTTCCTCTGTGGCAGGAAGCAGAACCTCTGCAAATACTCTCTCCTTAATGTAACCCTATTGTGCAACTAGACTATGCACTGCCCTGTACAGGAAAGTAAGTTTGTTTCCTTTCCAAAAGACTGTACTTTAAATAACTTGTTTTGTTACAGAAACTGTAAGTAAAATAGTTCTGTTTTAACACAGTTAAAATAACCACTGCACCACTGCTAAAAGATGCATAAGTTTGGGGATTTTTTTATTTTAATTGCACCGTATTCTGTTTGGGATAAGGAATTTTTAAAAGTAAAATTCTTCTGTAAGGCTAATATAAACTTTAAAGTGTAAAGCTAAATTGCAGTCTTTAATAATAATCATCATAATTTTAAAAGGCTCTAATGTGTCTTTATTTCTGTATTTTGTTCAGACCATCTTGGAAATGTTGATTTTTATAGACAGCTCTGCCAGCGAGCAGTTGTCAGAAAGTGACTAGAGTTCATCTAGAAACTGGGACCAGATCAGAACGGTATTGCTCCCAGGTGCTGCAGCACCAATACCCTTTCAGAGGGATGTTGCTTAGAGGGAGAAATGAACAAATTCTTAAGACTTCCACGTAATAACCAAGAAAGAAGTTTGCTTTAGCATTTTTGCCAAAAGCTTCAGTGTCTGCAAAGCAAGCCGCACAATGTGAAGTTCCTGCTTTGCATTCGCAGACAAGTGGGCAAGCAAGCTATGTGGTTGGAAATGCGCTATCCTCCTCTTAAACTGGAATTTACATGGCACTTTTTTAGTAAGTTAAAGATCTCTTACCTTGGGCATCCAGTCAATAGCTAAGAGATGTTTTTATCTCATTCACCATACTTTTAATTTCCAGCTGAAAGTCTCTTATAGGGCCACCTTTACTCTTCCTCCACACAGGGCAGTATGCGCAATTAGATGGTTTGTCTGTTCCAGCTCCTCCCCCCAGATCTAGCAGTGAAAAACTGCCTCCTTCCCCAGGAGGAAACTCTTAATCTGCTGAAGTCTAAATAAAACCTAACATTACATAGTAAAGACAAAAATAGCAAATAGCTTTTTTTCATATGTAGCAAACTATTTCCAATGGCTCTGAAATATTTACAGCGTTTTATAAAATAGCAATGGCATAAAGTTCAACAGATGGAGCTGGTTCGTTACAGCGGGACTCGCATCACAGACAGCATTTTGTAACCTGGCATAAGCCAACTTGTCAGACCTGCTAGTTGTCCTTGGTGTAAACAGACAGCTTCCTGCCTTTTCTCTACACATCACTACTGACTACGACAACGATTTCCTTCTCTTCAGCATTGCTTGGTTTCTACAGTCAGTAAAATAAGAGATTCCTCTTTCCAAAATTCCTCCTTCCTGTTACAAAAGGCGGCTGGTGAACTCTGGTTAGCTTTTAAAAGGAGGATACTGCATTTCCAAAAGGGACAAACACCGCTGATACATACAAACACAAATAAACTTACCTCCTTTAAAGTCACACACCAAATACTGCTTTCAACCATTGGTGTAAAGACAGTGAAAACAGGATATAAAATAATTTTTAATACCAACAAAGCCAAAAAAAAAAATGTTGCTGATTCTTCAGTGGGTTTTTGGTTCTGAGTTTTAAAGAGGATATACTCCAGCTTCCATCACACACTGGACGGAAAGAAGAAGGGAAATTTGAAAGCAGTAGGCAAGCCTCAGCTCAGGAAGACTGAAAGGCTGAACCCCACCCTCTGCTCCCTTCCAGCCAGCCCCAAGGGGCAATGCCTGACAAGATTAGTGGCAATGATGCATCCTCTCTGTGCTGCTACTCAAGCAGGGTGTAACAAGTCACAAAGCCTGTTAAGCAATTCAGTGTCACATTTTCTGATGACCAAACATCTAAACCCCAGATCTTTGGGCATGAACAGATCCTCAATGGTGGAATGAAAATACTGGTTAAAATGCATTTTTCTGGATGTAAGCAAACGGAAGTCTTTGTAAGCCCTTTGGAAAGGGCTCTTGATTGTGGAGGAGCTCTGCAGGAAAACCCTGTGAACCTCCATCTAGAAACGCAAAAGGCTTTTACAGGAAACTATCCAGGAAAATCTCTCATGGGAAGCAACACAGAGGCTCCTGGAGGTGGTTTGTCTTTGCTGTTTGTTGACTCTGAAGAAGCATTCCCAGAAGCGCCTCAGCACACTTTTTCTAAAAACCACAAACAAACAACGGTCCACATCAAGAGCTATCTTACGTTCTTCCTTATGACGGTTACCATTCAGTTACCATGACTCTGAATAAAAATGAACAGTGTATTAATGTTTGCTTCCACTTTAAACACGCAAAAGGCTATTATGTCCAAATTACACATTTATTGAGAGAGACTTCTCCGTTGCACAACAAGGTCCACAGAGAAAAAGGCGTTTCTACTCTCAGAACAGATCTGTGTGCACAAGCAGGGTCTGCTTGCAAAACTCCATACCTTCTTTGTATGGTTATATCCTCTTCATTTTAAATCAAAAAGTCTCAAGCCCAACTCCGGCAGTTTCTCATCAAGTCAACCAAAACCCTGTTACATGAGAGATTCTCAAACACAGAAAAAAACCCCATAATATATAGAAAAATATCAATCTCAACTATATTGCCATTTTTTCTGCACATGCAACTCATTTTTATTCCTGGCTTTTATAGGCAATTTGTAATTTATTTTAACCAAAAGTCATGAAATTCAGTGACAAACAGCAATTTAGGACACATGTACTTTTGCACCTTTTAAAAATCTATCTGACAAAAATGTGAGTGATAATTTGTTATAAGCAATGGAAAAGAAACTGAAAGGGTGCCCATAAAAAAAACCTACACTTTTCCTAAATAATACTTGTAAACACAGAAGGAAACAAACACCAAAAATAATGGCACTCTTTAATACTGTTCTTTTGGTAAGTCAAATTACAATCAAAATGTAAAATACGAGCTGGGCAGGAACTCCTGTGGCATGTAACACAGCTTACCGTAGCACATGAATTTAACCTGTCAAGAAAATGCAGCTGGTTAATGGCAGCCTATGGAGTGTTTGGGGTCAGTGGGATTGGAGGAGCATATGTCCCTGCCTGGACACACCCAGCTGCCCTCGGGCACGAAGCATCTCTTTCCCAGCCCTCTAGGACCCAAGCGGTGGGAAGGAGAGGAAGAAGCGTGCTGTGCTCTCCCACTGCTCTGGTTTGGTCCTGGTCTCCCCTGGACACCCGGATGAAAGTCAGACCCACATGCACGAGCTGCGTCAGCTCCCACGAGTTGCTTTTGCACCGCTGACAGCGCAGCAGGGATGGACCAGGAGGAGGAGGAGACAGCAGTTCAGCAGGAGCCCCACTGCCATTGCAGTGGCTGCTCCCACCCCAGTGCCGCGCATGGCCCATCTACTCTCTCAAAAGTCCATCAAGCCATTTCTACTGAGGGCCAGGTCACAGGGAGGTGTCTTACTCAAGACATCTTTCGTCACTGCAACTCAGAAGTGCGAATGTCTCTGTAGGCCTGACAAATCTCTATCGGCAATAAAAACTGTAACACTCTGCAAACAACAAAAACTCTAACAACTATAACTAAAAACTATCAACAGACCGAAAGCCTCTTTCCTTCTTGACCTATAAGAGGAATATGCTGCAGGGATCTCCACTCCAGCAATCCCATCCAAGAAACATCCCCTTCCTGGGCAGTAAACCAAAACCTCATTTTGTTCTGGGAAGAGAAACTAAAAATTACGATACAGGCCTTCAAGGCATAGCCCACACAGACAGCACACAAGGCCAGAGGGAGCTAACAGCAGCGCTGTGCTCAGAGGCAATACTGGCTTTTCCGCAGCGTAGACTCAGTCCTTTCCCAAACCAGGCCTGGCTGGGCAAAGTCTAGCACTGATGCTGCCAAATTGAAATGCATTTCTAAACACAGGTGCTGCAGAGCGATCATTTAAGGGGCAAGCAAAGTTGGCTCTCCACTTTCTGCCTGCGAGGATCCACACAGCTTGTATTTCTTGCTGCCCTTTGGAAACACTTGAAATGTCGATTCCTACCAACCTCAGCTTGAGACATAAATAAAATCAAACAAGCAACACAAGGAACAGAGAGCACTTACAAGCATTTCTCCCTGATACTCATCAGCTGAAGAATGTGTCCAAACTTTGAACTTAATGTGCAACTAACCAGCTACAGGGACTCTCTCTAATCACAGCATTGCTAAGAGGATCAGACCCAATCCACCTTAATAAAAAAATGACACGGTGAGTTTCAAAAGTACAAGCCAAAACCCCAGGCTGTGATCTTGGCTGTGACAGCGACTCAGAAGCAGTGGCCAGAGAGTCACTTTCTATGTCCTCACTTGCAGCTTGGGGATAATGTTCTTCACCATGCAGTGCACAAGATTAACTAGTTAATATGCTTCCACAGAGGTTTAACAAAGCCTTATTTGTTTTCTAAGTATTTAATTCCACAGTACTATAAGTGAACCACTGGAAAAATACTTAGCAGCAAATTGTGTTTTTTTCTAAATAGATTATACTCACTATTGGCTCTCAGCTGCTACAGCAATTTTAGTTCTCACAAACAATAAAATCTACATCTTTTGACATCAAAAGGACTACACTGAAAACAATTTTTCACAGGTAAATACTTAGAAGAAAAGGCAGTTTTACTTTCTCTGTACCTGTAACTTTATCTTGTCACATTTATGAATTATGGCATAGTCTTTCACTACAGATTTTCATACTGTGGTTTTCTGAATATGGCGCACTTTCCTTACGTTCACAGACCATGTAAACCTGTTGCACCCAGTATGATTATCTACTACTCCACACTCCTTATAGACTCTGTACCAACTGCAATGTCACTTAACATATTAAGGCACAATGAAGAACAGCAGGAAAACAGCACAGGTATATACAAGCAATGACAGTTTCCAGGTAACCTGGGCAATGGGCAGTAAAGTGCTTCATCTCTGGCAGCTTCACCTAAAGAAAACTGAATTTTTCAAAACAGGGTAAGCAAGAAATGGATCCTGAACACTAAGTGAAGTATATGCCTAGAGGCAGAGCCTCCATCACATAAAAATCGATGGCAACAGAATGTAGCAGTGACAATAAAAGCAAATACATTGGAAAGATAAGCAATGCTGATCTAAAATTAAAGAACTATTCTTTTTTTGTGGACTATCAAGCTATCATATTAATAACTGAACTTTTATTTCTCTGCTGCTTTAAAGCAGGATATTTATTACTATTAATTCTATTGCAGTAATACCTTGGGACTCCAGGAGAGCTGTGGGTCCCACTGTACTAGACATTATATTAACAAAAAATTATTAACGCTTGGTATAAACAGAGATGAATAGCAGGGATCATATCAGTCAAGGAAGAGTTCATCTTCCAAAAGTCTCTGTGGATGCCACTGCACACAGCTTGTGCTAGAACAATGTGTATTTTCTCCTTTTTGTGTCTGTAGCTGAGAATCACCCTTTGTTTCTGCGTCTCATGAAGATCTCCCGTAAAAGTGCAACAGCAGGAGAGTTACCTACAAACATATAAACTGAAAGAAGAAAAATATTATATGTGGCTACTTGCAGATGTCTTGAGAGTTACAAATTGTGATTGAAATATTCCTGGAAAAAACACTAAGTCCATGTGTTCAACGTGCTTGTTCAAGAAAGGGGACGAGTTTCACCTGCCACTTAAATTCCCTAACATCTGCATCAGCGTATCCCAGAGAGGTGAGCGCAGTATGTGCACCTCTGCTTAACCACTGGAACCAGGTCACTCCCCATGGGATTCAGCCAATGAAACAGGTTCCCTGCTATAGCATCTCCCGTACCTTGTATCTGTCCATAGGATCTTCCTGCTGCAGCTGACTCTCTCGCATTGTTTGGTACTCTCTCTCATACTTCTTCAGCTTCTTTGTTGGCACCTGTGGAACACATTTGAAAAACATGCATTTAAAGACTAAAGAAACACCAGAAAGGCTGTCTGAAAGCTCTCCTTGCAAACAGGAAGCCAAGGAAGTGCTGGAAAGCTGCTGCTGAATAAAGTCGCTCCCCGTTGCCCCCCCTTCCCTACTCAGCAAGCCATGGCAAACACTTAGCAATACAGTTCACGTCGACAGAAATCTTTCTGTGCCTGCTACTGTTAATTATTCAAATATTTAAAGGAAAACAAGAGTGAAGTAGAGACATTTAATAAGGCTAACAAGAAGAAAAAAAAGCATGATCAACAAGAGTGAGAGAACAGGAAAGAGGAAAACATGCTTTGATAGGTATGATTCAACAAAACAATGCCTTAGCAAGGAAACTGTTAGAAGCGAGATTAGAAGGAAGGAGTGTGCATGCAAAAGGACTGGACAATTCCCTGGGGGAGATCAGAGTAATGGTTTTTTATTGCTGAAAGAGTATTAATATCTAAATGCTAAATTGTGACCAATGCCCTCATGAAGTTTGGCATCAGACTCCTCCTACGCAAAGGTGGAGACACTGCAGTGCTCGTTTCCAGCCGCAGCAGGGAAATAGTGAGGCGACTACATAGAAATCACAAGCAAATTCAGTAAACAAACACACCAAAAGGTCAAGTCCCAGACAGCTTGATTTCTGGGAAACCACAGCTTCAACTCAAACCAAGGTACACAAAGAACACCTGTGTTTTTCTCAACAAAGCATGGGGATCCTCTGCTTTACTTTCACCTTTTAATTGGGTACACTGTGCTACACGAGCAATCCCATCTTTCTCTGGAGACCTTTGATAGCATTACTCTGTCCCCACCATACAACACCAAGAAGCCAGCCCTGCTAAGCATTGGATCACCTGCTGGCAGCCGGAGAGATCCCTAACATGATGTACCACCATGACTTGTAAACATACGCTTTGCCTGGATCTGTTATGTATATATCTGTTCCTCTTGCTTATATTGATTGTGTCTAGCTGACTCCTGGTGTGAGGACATGCCACTGTCACCTTAGGGCAAAACATTACTGCCACTGAGCAGAGATATGCGCTTACGTGTAGTTTTGGTGTTGTTTTTCCCTTTATTGGTTTTCAACTTAATACCTCCTTCCTCTGCAATACAGGAAGGGACCAAGCAAGTTCTCAGTGTCACTGCAGAGGCCTCTGGGAGGTACAGGTAGAAAAAGTGAAAGCCATGATCTGCAAAGCACAGTGCACAGGGAGCACTAATAAAGCAGCACTAATGGCCACAACTACTGATGAAATCTTAAACCAACCCCCCTAACGAAGGCAAAGAGAAAAGGGTAAACATAAAAACATGAAGCACTTTGGACAAATATACAAGGAAATTTCATTTTCATGACTCTTAATAGTGCAAAACACAATGAAATGAAAATGACTAAATCAAGAGATGCCTTTTTACGTTTCAACTGAGCCACATTAAAGACGCAAACCCAGCCCGTTTTGTCTTAGCTGCATCTTGAAACTGTTGAGGCTACTTAATATTCAAGAATAAGAAATCATTTCAGAGTAGTATTTTAAATGAAGCGAACCAATCATACATCCAAAGCCTGATCTATTCCCTCCTTCCATGATGCTTACTGGGATCTTATTCAGAGAAGCTGATCAAGGCTCCCAGGCTGGGCTGTTAGGAGGACATCCTCCAAACCTAGTTCTCCTGTGAGTTTTGTGCTCCAATACGCAACCAGTAGAATACAGATAAATGTGAGGGACATATTGTGGCACAGTATGGCAAAAAGGCGCAACATAGGTGTAACTTAGAAGATGATCTGTTCAACCAAAGATTTTCCTGATTCTTAATGCTTTTCATTAAAGCCGTTAAAATACACATAAGAAGTAAGTCTGAGTACACAGAGAGAGACAAGCCTGCCATTCACATGGCTGCACGAGTCCTTCAGCAAGAATCCCACCATCAGAAGGAACAAGAGATGCAAGATAGATTTTTGTGTGTGTGTGTAAATAGGGAGAAAACAGTGGAAAGCGAAGGTAAAAATTGCCCAATCACAATCCTTCCCCCTCAGCAGTTCCCCCATGCACAGGGGAGCCCCCCGTGTTTATGTGAGAAGCGCCGCACACACGCCAGCCAGGCACCAGGTGTCAGGGACTGCCTCCACTGACCACTGCAGCGACCCACCAATGGCTTCAACCTTTACAGCTGGCTGGAGCAGCATCTCCATTTTCCCTCTAACCACAAGATTTGCTTAAATTACTTGTGAAAGAAAATCGTGGCTCTCGCTATAATCCAGAAGATACAGGCAAAATACAGCAGAAGGGTAACGATGTGAGTAAGTAACTCTTACTGAGAGAACAAGTGGGATATAAAGCACTGCTGTGACCCAAATGCCTATGCTGAGCACTGTGCCACAGCTGTCCCTCACTGGGCTGAGCCTGCGCATGAAGAGAAGACTGTTGCTTCTTGGTAAACACAGTCTCACATGCAGCAGCCAGCAGCGTGCAGCTCTCCTTGCTCATTTTTTAAGTATTAATTTTTTAAGCTGCCTGAGAGAAGCCTTATTTCTCTGGTTTCACCTTGTATTCTCTATCGAGATGAGGCAGAATTTAACTTGCACAGAGTCTATTTGGCACTTAATCATCTGCCTCAACAACACCAGAAACTGAACATGTCACATCAAAAACCGTATGATGAGCAGGGGAGAACAAGAGTCAGCTGCTTCATATAACTCTGCTCTCTACCATCTTCCCAGTCCCTGTTTCCACTCGCTCACAATTAACCATTTCTTAATGCCTGGTAACTCTTCCCAACAACTGTTCTTAACTCCATGTTCTCCTTCACTTTCTTAAATTTTAATTCATAGCTGTGAGAAGGACCATGCGTAGGTCCTTTGTGGCTGCATGAGTGGTAAGGTCCCTCTTTCACCACTACAGGAGCTATCCACGAATGCTGTGGCCGTGGCCTGGGATAAGGGGCATTCCTGGTATGCTCCCCAGCAAGCAAACAGCGTGGCAACTTTCTTACCATTGTTAACAGTAAGTAATACGTGAAACAGGGATCAAATCACAAAAGGTGCAAGCACCAGGGTGTAAGGGAGTATGTTGTGACACAGAAAATGGCTTCTGTGCTCACTGAAAGGATATCATGACTTATGCATGTTAGTATCTATTTATGCTACACCCTTGTCTTAATTGAAAAGTACTTAAAGTCAGTGAAAGACTATCTTGGGGGGGGGGGGCAGGGGGGACATTCCTATTAGAATACCAGTCCATACTAATCCACGTATTCCATAAAATATAAACTTGATCAGGTATGCTTAATAACTTCTTCGGCAGGGACCATGCTTCACTGTTATTGTCTATTCAGCCACATTACTCAAAGGATTGTGATAATTTATTACAGCACTTTCTTCTGGGTATACACTAATAAACACACACACACAAAAAAATTTAAAAGCCCATTTCCATATTCCCTAATTTAATTTCCTGAAACAGTTTGTGAATTCAACAAGAGACTTCTCTGTAAGCCCTCTCATAAGTAAGTGCATAGTACTAGCTATGCTTCAATCTTCATGGATTGCTCCTGAACAAAGTGTGCTCATAAATTTTCTGTAAAAGCTTCTGCAATATTGATTTCTTCTTTCTTTAGCACCATGGAGTATATTGGCTAGAACCGATGGTTATCAAATTTAGGAGACTCTTATGGTTTATAAACATTGCGTTCTGTTTATCACAGTATCTTATCTCCTTGACTCATTTCATTTTATTGTGTTCAAGCATAAAATCATGTCACAACTAGTCGTACATACAGAAAAAGCCATGCAGAGCATCTTAATAAAACATCCACGCAGGGGAACTGAACAAGCAAAACCTCTTTCTGAAAAAACCCAACAGACTAGTGCACCGAACGCTCGAAGGATTCACTACACTGAGGTGATACGTAGCAGGTGAGAAAAAAAATACTTTGTTTTTAGCTGCCCCTCTGTTCAGACAGGGCTGGAAAGATCTGCTTCACCTCCTCTGGCAATCCTGCGCACTGGCAGTGTGCCGAGCATCAGCATCCACTCAGCTCCAGGAGACCTTTCCCTCATTCTGCAATTTCTTTAGCTGTTTACAGACAGTTCAGCCTGACCTTGCTGGAGTAATAAATCACACATCTATGACTTCTTCCTCCGAAATGTTTTATTGCTCTAATGAAGCACGAGCACTCAGAGGAGGTAGTTATCATTATGTTCATTTGACAGCCAAGGAAATGGAAGCAGAGATGTAAAATGATTTCCTGAACATATTGAAGACAGCCAGAGGCTAATCCAGACAGAAAAATCCTATTACTTGATTTCTATTTTCCAGCACCGCCACAATGCCAGACTGAGCAGAGTATCTCTTTCCCAGATTCCCACTTCTTTTCTCTAACACTGCAAAAACACTCCAAAAATATATTGTCCCATCACACTAACAATGTAACCAATATTCTGTGATCTCTGCACTCTTAATATTTTTTCCTGTCTAGTTCTCATCTTGATGTGGAAGGAAAAAAAAAAAAGGAAAAAAGTCAATTAACAAAATGCACAATGCTTTCCTTTCCCATTTTTGAAGCAGGTGACTTACTTCTCTGTTCCACTGGCAATGGATTTGCTTGGTATTACAAGACTGAGGCAGGAGGACTTTCAGCCCTCCAAAGACAGGGTTACACTGTGTGCTGATGACTGATGCGGGAGACCCTGAGCTTGCTTTGGGTGAGCACTGAGAGCAACCACAGACACTGGCTGCAGCCCAGCTTCCCTTTTATCCATCCATCACACGTATCTCGGGCTGCGATCCCCATGATAAGGCCAGACTCTTCCCACTGCTGCAAAGCAGGTCCATTTCCAAGCACAGAGGATGCCTGGGAGCCCAGCTCAGAGGTGACGGGACCAGCCTGAGCTCCCTCAGACCTGGCTCTGCCCTTGCACACAGCCAGGAGTACCAGCTGCAAGAGGCTCTCACAAACCACTGCTACATGTACCCCTCGTGAGGAGATATAAGTTATGCTTGCGTGTACTTAATTTTCTTCACATTATGATTTAAAACAATATTAAAAGCAAGTTAATTTAAAATGACACTTGGTTCTGCAAAGTGTGTCATATGAAGACTGTAAGCTTTGAACAGAACCTCAGACAGCAGATTGGCAACAACAAATTTCAGATCACAAGCATCGTCTTAGTTTACACTCAAAGTTGTATCAATTTGTTCTAGTTAATACTTCATATTTAAAAGAACTAAATGAGGTTCAAGGAAGGATAATATAGCTCTATTTAAACACTTTATTAGGCCAAATTAAGGCTTTAATGTAACAAAAACATATGAAGAAACTAACTCAGTGCTCTGCTGCTCTGTGCAGTCATTGCTATGGATAACTGTATCGTCCTTTTCTTAAAATGCGGTTGCCAAAAGGCACAAAGAAGTATCTTGCCATGTCTGTTATTGGCAATAAGATTCAGAAGTAGATAAGCAATTCATTTTTCTTTTGGGAGTATGCAGTGATGGAAAAGAAAGAACAAAACCCACAGTAACACGTTGACACAACAGACTCGTCTCTTGGATTAGACTTTAAAGTGGGTGAGTGGGATTTCACATTTAGATATTATGCAATACAATCTGAACAACTGTATCTCCAATGAGATGCCACAAGCATGAAATCTGAGAGGAAAAAGGGCAAATCAAAATTTCACACAAAAGTCTATTTGCGCTGGGTAGTCTGTAAAGAAGAAAAACTGCAGCATTCATTTGCAGAAAAAAATGTAGGGATTAAAATCAGCTGCTACCTAAAGAAAATCCACAAGCTGGAACACAGCTTGAAGAATTCCTAATTCTCCTTTTGTCACCGTGCAGTGAAGGGCTCGCTGGTAACAAGCTGTTTCACCACAGGTTTGACACCAAGTGGAAGAGCCCTCATCAGTGTTTCACCAAGCTACAGCATCGCATTCAGGACCCAGACATCCCCCACTCTAAAACACACCACAAATCTCATTAAACATCACCTAACCCCTGGGTTTGGGGCAAGATGATCCAACAGTTTTTGTGAAGCAGCCTCTCAGACATCACCCGATTCTAGCATTATCCTCATCGCAGCCTGGCTTTGGGCAAGCTCGCAGCACAAAGCCTGCGGTGCTTGGGCTGATTGGCCATCTCTCATTGCAGTGGATAAAGGTGGGTCCACGGTGCTGTTACTCCGCTCAAGCTCACGTGTTGCATGCAGCACAATAAAAGCCCTGAAAGTCAGATGGTATTTTACCATCTATACCAGCAGGAAGGAGATGTTCCCTGAAATTCCATGGAAATGTACATTGTGTTGGAGAGATTGTCTGCTTAATGCATACCCATCTGAATGCCTGCTGCAGAACAGCATCTCTTCTCCATCTCGCATTTGGAAAAAAGAACTGACACAAATGCTCTTTTTATATCAGCAAAGCAGCTTGCTCCACACCAGCACACCTCAGTATCCCTTCCATGCAGGGGGAGAGTTTTCTTCCTTCTGCAAGTCACCTCGTTGCCAGCTCTGTAGGTGTAAGACCTCATGAAGAGAGTCTTCAGGATAACACAAATCCAATTTGAAAGCTGGCTGGAGGCAAAGGAAACCAGCTTTGCTGTGAGTTTTTATTTTATTTCATTCTTCCACATCAGTTCATTATCAAAATATCTCAATCACAACTGAGATGCTCACAGGAATTTATAAAAAGAGGGGGAAAGCAGGTTGCAAAATTTACAGAGTACCTGCACAATTTGCGGTGATTCAAAATGGCAGTGGCCCCAGTCAGTGATGCTGGATCATTTCTAACACCTGATCTTTTTGTCAGATTAAAATCTCTACAATGTCTTTCCATTCAGCTAAACCTGCTGAACCTGGCATAACACATTATTGTTCCATAGCCCTGCTGTTTTAAAGATCTGCTTAGTTAGGCTCAGTTAGCAATATAGTTAACCAAGTTAAAAGAGTAAGCTCAGACAGAGATACTCAATAAGCCTCATTGTACAGCAATCCAGTGGCAACCCAGGAAAAGAGAACGAAATTCAGATTCCCTGAACTGTAGCTCTAAACACTGGCGTGTACTTTTGCGCTCACCACAGTGCTTGTGTTTGAGAGGCACATATATTGACTGCAGGGGAATCTGCATTTAAAAAAAAAAAAAAAAAGGCTCAAGGAAAGCATGTTCTGCCTTGTGGCAGAGATTCTTCAAAACACTCCTTTTCAGATCCCCAAATTGGTTTTCACCATTCAAAAATTCATTTTCACTTTGAGATATGGAGGGCTTATTATCCACTTCAACTCTGTTTTAGCAAAAAAGAGACACCCTGAGTGGCTTAAAAGCTGTGCTTGGAAATGGCTGATTATTTTATATACTTGCAGCTGATGTCTAGCAGCTCACCCAGACAAAAAGTGCTTCCTCTCGCCTACAGATAAGGGCTTTAGCATTGAGATGCATGCCGTGAAAGGAAACAGCTATATCCACTTTGTCAGCAAGCACCCATTTTGCATTTAAATTGGCTCTGGTCAACAGGAATACTGCGGTTAAGGATACCAATATCTGAAACCTTCTAGATGGAAAATATCTGGGTACAGGTCATTTTTATCATCCCGTGTAACTTAAAGAATGCCTGAACAATGAGATCTCTGCTACAAAAGACTATACAGGCTAAATGAAACTACCTACATATCCTGAGGAGACAGATTAGGGTCAGATAACTGGGGGAACTGACACTGACCAGCCACCTGGGACAAGGCCCTGCTCTGTAAAACACAGATATTATGAATAGCAGCAGTTTCTCCATCGCAGAATTTATTCTTTGGTTTGTACCTCATAATATAAGAGTTCCAAGTGATTTTGTGTGCCTTACAGACATACACCTTTTTGGTATACAGCATTTGGTGCTAAAGGATTTATACAGTGACTATGCAAAAATCAGATCCTCGGCTCTCCCCCATTTTGAGGTACATCGTTCATTCTGATTTAGAGCTGGCCACAACAATTTTAAAGCTTTGGTTGTACTTCTGGGCACATCACAGCAATAGAAGAGAAGGGCGAGCAGGACGACAAGTGAAGTCTTTACCACCATCCCTGTGACAACCGAATCAGAAACTCAGGAAAAAGTCCCCAGTGATTTTCTTGCATCACTTAGCAAAGAAACAACCTGTTCCTGGCCACAGAAAGTAGCTAAACTGTGTTACGATTCTCTTTCCAACCTTGTTTATAGGACGCTGAAACTAACACAGACCTATCTCACTATCACACGTAAGGGAAAATTGCCAACACAAGGCTAGCAACTGGTCAGTAACCAGGTTCAAAGTATTGTTATCAGGTTTGCAAAACCTGTCCCGTTGAACATATTTAGTCCACAGAGTCCACAGCTTTCAGCTAGTAAACGCCTGGCTGAATAAATCTTCTGAAACCTGCCACGAGACTGGTGAAACCAGTTGCCTGTCGTCACTCTGCTGAGTTACCCAGCCACATCTTTTCTCCTGTCACACTCCGTGCCCAGCACAAGATGAAAAAAAATTATACTTCCTGAGATGGAGGATGGGTGCTAGATCACAACTCTGAACCATGTGCCCAGGTAAGCCATATTCATCAGTAAAGAACCTCGCAGTATTCTTTGAACACACCTTCTATGTGTCAATACTATTCATGATCAATTCTTTGTTGCAGTATCAAGAAAACTGTAATGCCGTCACACTTTAAATTTGAGGGTCTGTTTGAATTCACACTCAGGCTTCCCTGATGTGTGGTGAGGCCCTTGATGCTAAAACACCTTTCAGGACTTTTACAAATATTTCAAACCCACATGTTACTAAGAGCAATTACTTTTTAGTGCGTTACTCCACCAGCAGAAAATACATACCTTTTCTGTATTAACGCTGAATCATTATACACTTACATTCAGGGCTCTACAACCACTTCTGTTATGTGAAATACTTTTGCCTATATTTCAGCAACTAACACAACTTTTACCGCATCTTCTCAAAAGCCTTGCCTTTTTTCTGCTTGCCCAGCTCCATCAAAACTACTGCTAAAACCGTAAGACAAACAAACAAAAATTCTTTAAAACCACACATTCAATGATCAGCATTTTGAAAATGCGAGTGGGACAGTGTCCAACTTCCAAGATATCAGGAACGCTCACTGAAGCATTTTACTGCAATAACTAATCCTTGCCCTGCTGTTATCTCTGTAATCCTTCATCTGCTGAGGTTTTCTCAACGCCTTTAAACAAAGCTTCAGGTTTTGCCATATTTGCACCTTTCAGCCTCTGTGGTACCTGCAAAACGCCTTGGCATGGAGCTGGCAGGTAACTGGAGGAAGGACAGGCCAGGAGAGTTTAAAAGCACTAGTCAGCCATTAATGGAGTGCCAGCAGCTGCTGGAGAGCATTCCTGGGGACAGGAATGCACCGCAGGACTGCATGTCAGCCCCAAGGAATACAAAACAGGTGCACTGATTCACAAACCTGTATATACAAGGCTGCTTTTTGGGTTTTAAACCTTCTGCTGTATCACTGCCCTAGCTCTGGTTCCACCACCAGCACTAGCACTACTGGGCGAGTCTGACACTTCACCTGTGCAGAGACCTGCGCTCATGCATTATGCCTAACCGAGACCCTGTCAGGCTAATCAACTATCAATGAACTCAAGACCTTCTACTTTATCATCTAGCAGGGAAAATCCCAAGAGCATCTTAAGCACTGACAAAAGCAAGAAGTTTGCATCAGGCAGGAGGGGCTGAAGGCGGAAGATGGAATATGGCCGTGCTGCCAACTTCAGCTGGAAAACCAAGCTGCTGCTGCCACTGAAGAGAGAGCTCTACAAATGGAAGGGCTCCTACAAAGGGAAAACACCCACTTTTTGCAGAAAAGGAAGCCAGTTAATATTAGCAGCAACATCTAGCTCCCACTATTTTCACCCTCTGGTACCAACAGCCACAAAGAAACAGCAAGCTCAATTTTCTTTCCAAGCTCTCTGTCTCATTCCTCTTGCCGTGGAAAGGAGGAGATCCTCAGTTTGGGGATAACAGAATTCAGTGTGCCTGACCTGCTATGGAAGTTCAACCTGAGTCTGGACAATCTCTCCGTGCTTGTTCTTCCTTACACACTTAGCTTCTACAATCTCCAAGGTAAAGGACAAACAAATGCCACGATACTGTAACTTGGCATTACTTTCGTGACGCTACCTTGTAGCAAAACTACACCGCTTTGTATATACACTGAGCGATGTCTTGGAGTAGCCAAGATGCTACTCTGAAATCCAACCATGTGGATTTTTCTTATCACAAAAGACAAGCCTACAGCTTTAAAACATCAGTAACCAGCGTAACCAACACTCCACTCAATGTATTTTTTTTTTCCTAAGTTCATGTTGACACAGCTAGAAGGAAGCAATAAAGAAAAAAAATGTACATATTGAACGGTGCATGAAAGCACAAACTGAACAAGGTAAAACCCACTGAAATACATTTTCCAACTTTGGCAGCGAATTTATGCCAAATTCTTCTGAGAACTGGGTTCAAAAAGTGAAGATTGTAGGCAATGAAGACAGAATACTTTTAACTAACACATTCACCTACACAAACTTTCTATTCCATCTTCTAGTAATTAAGAAATTAGGCTTCTATAAAGAGATTAACTGCCTTTTCATCTAGTTTTAGCACTTCTTTCAAAGTCAATGAACATACTGATCATGGAGACACTGACAGAAGACCGATAAATACACGTACTTTGCATTTGCTATGATTACACACAAAGCTTTTGGGGTTGTATATAGCTTTACTAAGGTGTAATGTATTACATTAACGGCAACCTACAAGAAAAGACAAGTGAGGTAAGAAAGCTGAAGGCTTAGAATTCAGGAGCTTCAAATCTTTCATCTGACCCAGTTCACTTACTCATCTTAATATGATGACTACTGAATCTAACAGATTTGAAGTGGCTGTATCAATCTTACCTGACCTCTCTCACCTGTGGGGAGAGAAACAAGTGCTACTTTATTCCAATTTAACCATTTCTGCATTTAAATGTTGAAATACGGCCTTACAAAGTAACTCATCACCTGCTCTTCTTTAATTGCAAAGGTTCACGTTGACACCCAACACGTTCAAGGTCATTAAAACTAAAGACCTAATGAACGAATAATGTCTAGAAACTTATTTCAGATTTCTTCTCCCAAATAGGTTTGTCATGACAGAAAAAGAAGCAGAGTTTCTCGAGTGCCCAGATAAACTTGTATCAATTTTCCTGGAATTTTTTTAAGAAAATGAGGAAGCTCCAGAATACTGAAATGTCCTGCTTTTGAATGTTTAATCACAAACATTCTGTTCTTATTTATAAAATGCCTATTTGAGACATTGCTTAAATAATTCCTTCTTTATCCAATAAGAGGGCAGCAACAAGAAATGCTTTCAAACATGAAGAGAAAATAAACAGAAAATAATACAGGTCATTAACCAGGAACAAATAAAACAATATGTAAACCTAAATGTAGAAGAAAAAAAAGTTTACATTCTTTCTTGAGTTTCATCAGGCTGGACTTGATTCTGGAGCATATTGAAAACAAGAGGATTCCTAAGCGTTGTTCATATGCATTAATAATTAGAGCTCGAAAATAATTATGATTCAGACAAATCATAATTGTCCAGAAAACAGCGCTGCTCTGTTGGAAACCAGGCTGCAGATTTTTATGCACAGAAGTACTGACAGAACTAGCAGATGAGATCTCTGGTCCACCGATGTTCGTTTTCAGTAAATCCTTGAACACAGTAGAGATTCACTTAGACCAGAGGAAAATCCTGTATTACTGATATTTAAGACCCAAAAATCAAACCATCTGGATGACTTTGGTTGGATAGCTGAAACCCAGAAACCCACACAAATGCTCTGCAGAGCTGGTAAGGGTCCAGCTGATAACTAGGTAGGAATGTAACTGGTTCCACACCAATGTAATTTTATAAAATGTAGGTCCCATTTTATTCTTTATCTACAGGTTTGATTGATAAAAGTAACTTCACAGTTGTAACAGTCTTCTCTAGCACTGGATTCACTACCACATGATAGATTTATTTTTAGAAAAAACCCCAAATCCCCAGAAGAGTATCCGATAGCCATAAAGCATGAATTAGAAAGCTTAGGAAATGGGTCAAAAAGCCATTGTCAAAGGGAGTCATTATTCAATAACATTTTTCATTTTGGGTTAATGACATCCTAAAGGGTGTCTTCTGGGACTCATAAAGGATCCAGCACTATCAAACATTACATCAGTGGCCTGGAAGTGAAATATACAGTCCCATTAATAAAATTTGCAGATGAGGCATGGATACAAAGAGCAGTAAAGAACAAGAAGGAGGACTGGAAAATCGCACACATATATTTGAATTCCTGGAAATAGCTTACTCAAATGCAACACACCACTGTACCGACTCTTGACCAAATGTACGTCGGGCTTAACTACAGCACAGAGCAGTAGACCTCCAGCCAGGGTTGAATCCCATGAAGAGATGGGATCAGTCCCAAGAAAGCACCATTTGGACTCTTCTGAAAGTTTGGAAACTTTTCTGTCTTCTGGGAAGAACAGGGGATGGGGAGGCACATGCTGTGAAAGCAGCCTGCCATTGGCTAGGCAAGACCTAGCTCTTCCTCCACGGCCCTCTCCCCCTCCTTCCTCACTGCCTGATGGCAAGCTGACTAAATCCTTCAAAAATATGCTAATTTTAAAAAAAATTTTTAATTGTAACAGTACCATTCATAACACAGTTCCATACGTAGCTGCATTGGCACTGCTCAGGAGGCCGTGCATTGTGGTGTGGGACTGGGAACAAACAGACCACCTTTGCAGCAAGGGAAATGGTACTGTTGTCAGGCTGTGGCAGAAAGGCTAATGGGAGCCCCAGGATGCACAAGGATAGGAAAAAACAAGATGACTAGGGAAGTTTTAACCCTCGATCGTCAGTGAGGCCAATACTGGAACACTGCATC
>VYXH01009800.1:73523-106021 GCA_013397275.1 Burhinus bistriatus | reverse complement strand
GGAGAATGCAGAGCAGAGCCACTGAACTGTTTTGTGCAGGGTGTAAATGCCTCGCAGCAGGAGGTTTAAGATCTCAAGCTCCTCAGTTTGTACAAGAGAGCACAGGCAGCTGAGTTGGTCCCAGCACATAAGTACCTTCACAGGGATAAAATAAGCAGTGGTACAGAGCAACTCAGCGGTACAGTGGTACAGAGCAACTCAGCCTGTATTCTGTGTTTTTATATATATATAAAAATAAAAATAATATTTGGGGGAGTGATTTTTATCCTAATATTTTTTTTAAATGTTTCTTTTTTTCTATCTATAAATACTTGTACAGTTGGAATATTAATATATAACTCTGGCAGTAGAACTCAGTGCCATGTGATGCTCACTTAAAAGACGTGTATTTTGTATTTAAGGGACTTTTGTTTTGTATCATATATGACTGCAACAGGTTGTTTGACTTGGATCGGGCCTGCTCTTCCCATCCGTGTAATTAGTAAAGTACTAACAATATCTACTGGCTGATGAAAAAACCTTCATGCTTAGTGATTCTCCAACACAGGAGCATCCCAGAGCTGATCTGCACTGTATTCTGTCACAAAAATGTATGCCAGATCCAAGAGGGGAAGCTGAAACCAGAATGAATCTAAATGAGAAGTTAGAAACATTTTAAACAGCAATAGATGAACAGATTACCATGGAAAATGATACCATCCCCACCTCCTGTTACACTCAAATGAGAGCTGGATGCTTTTCCAGAAGAGCATTTAATAGAGTTTTTAATTTTCAAAACATGCTATTGGAATGAAGTTGGATGACAGAAATGAAGCTTAGATAATTGAAAGATGAAGATCTGCCTAGCCTTAACCTCTGTGAATCACTGAGCAGGATGAACCACCTCTCTCATTTCCATGCAATTGAACCTTGATGCCAAACATGGGCTATACAGTGACACTGTCAGATGCAGGTTGCACCACAGAGCGTTTAACAGAAACAGGAAAACCATTAGACCGATGCGCACTGATGCAATACCAAAGACCAGGGCTGGGTGCAACCCAGCAGCAGCTGACGGCTTCTCATGACAGAGTTCACTCTCATGCCCTCCCCGCCTGCCAAACACGGTGACTGTCTTCTGCCCCGATACCAAAGGCTGCAGCTTCACCTTTGACAGTTTCTCCTCCACGTTAATAACATAAAACAGCAAAAATATGCTGCACATTGAAGGTTTAGGACAGCAGAAAACAAATGGGATGCAATATAAAAATAAGTAGCCCAAGGTATTTTAGCACCAATTATTCACTTTCATATTTAATAACAAAGGAGTGATGAAGGTCAAATAAGTTTGAACAAGAATAAAACTATATGCCAGCTACACATACCATAATATAAAACCTATGCTTCTTCACCGTTTACAAGTTCCACATTTAGGGCTAGATTTGTGTACATTAAACAAGCACCCTGCGAGTTTTATCAGACAAGCACCTGCTCCATAATCAAGTCTGGTTTTAGTAGCAGGAGGGACCAGCAGCTTACCCATTGCGGGTAAACTACCCCCTCTCTGGCCTACGGGGATTTGTATACGACAGCGGATGTACAGGTGTTTCACACTGCAGAAGCTGTGCCAATTCTCCTAAATATGCTGGAACTTCAACACTTTAAAACATGGGAAATCCAAAGAAGGAAGAGACTTTGTTTTGATGTATTTAGCTTTAACATCCAAAGGTGCCAACCAAGTCTTAATTAGGAAAAATTGCAGCCAAACATTATATACACTCTCAAATATAAAATAAGTTAGTAAGCAAACTATAGTCTGATACAATGATCTATTTAATTAGCTTTATATGAGCAGTTTCCTTCACCAACTTCAAATCTTGACGAGTTTCAGGGGAAGAAGATAACATTGTGGACCTGACTCCTTAAAGCAGAATAAAAATGTAGAATTTTTATAAACAAAGATTCAGGTGATATTTAATGTTCTTTTTACTATTCCATATAAACATGGCTCATTTGATGTTTCAGGATATTGAAGATTTGTACTGGTAAAAGAAATTGCAGAAAAGGTAATTGAAACCAGAAGGATGACAGGTATGAGTGGAACACACAAAATTGTTAATAATCGAAATAGTTAAAGAGTGGCTGGGTCCTGGCATCACAAAAGACAAGTGACTTGAGCAATCAAGGGAAGGGAAAGACAAGAACTATTAGGGCTTTTGTTTTTCTGGATCACCTGTTTAACAAATAGAATTTGCTATTTTATTTGTTATACACATATACAAGAAAATTTTTGCTGCTCCTAAGACAAGGTGGGAGGATCAGGGCAGAACCTGGCTGCTCCTGCCCCACAGAGAAGGAAGAGGCAGAGGCGAGACAGATCCTAGAGACACCCTCAGAGCAGGATGTCTCCTTCTGTTGAGAAGAGAAGGGCACAGCCGAGGACTGTATCTGCTGGGAAGAGCCAGTTCTCATAACAGTGACCACCCAAACTCCCTTATTGCTCCTTTGGCAGCAGCAACAGCAGCAGCGTGCCAGTGGTAATGCCACCCAGGGAAAGATGGTCTTCAAAAGCTCAAATGCTGCCAGCTCCTCCTCACTGCAAGACCCCACACGAGGCAGAATTAGAGACTCTCAGAAAAAATTACATTGGCAGGGCTCTCCAGTGGGCATATAGACCAACCTTCTGCTCAGGTAGGGACAGCTTGAAAGTCAGAGCATGCTGCTCATGAAAGTCTCCAAGGATGGAGATGCCAGGGCCTCCCTGGGCAGAACTGCTTTCTTTCCCTTATGCTGAGCCAGAGTTTGCTTTGCTGCAAATTGTGACCATTTCTTATTGTCTCGTCACTGCAGGCCTCCGAGCAGAGTTTGGCTCCGTCCTCTCTAGGACCTTCTTTTAGGTGGCAGGAGACTGCAATTAGATCCCTCCAGAGCTTTGTCTTCTACCATTTAAGATGCCCCAAGCCTCTCATCCTTCCCTCATGTTGCCTTCCCAGTGGCTCTCCACTTGACTCACTCTAGGTTGTGAATATCCCTTTTCTCTGTGAGGGCTCAAAACTAGATTCAGTGTGTGAGATGCAGCCTCGCAACTACTGGGTGGAAGGGAATAACCATTTCACTTCACATACTGGCTGTGCTCTTGGTAATGCTGCCTTGTGCATAGCTAGCCTTCACCACTGCTGGGGCACGCTCCTCAATCAATGCTATCCAGACATTTGGTCCCCAGCCTGCACAGACGATGGAGTTATTCCTCCCTACGGAGGAATCCAAGGTTTTGCATTTGCATTTGCCTCAGGAGGTTCCTCTCAGCCAACCCCTGCTGAGTTCCTGAACAGCACAACTGCCTTCCCATGTGTTCACCACTCGCCCTCAAGCTTTTATGACTTGAAAACCGAGTTTTTGCCATCTGAAAAGCAGGGTGCATCCTGAAGATGTTAAACAGTATCAGCTCTCAAAACCAATGTTTAGCCAGCTGCCAGTTAGGCTTCAACCCACTGACCACTACGCCCCGCGCTCCTGCTAGGCCACTCAGTTTTTCACTCACTTTGCAGTTCACCCATCCGCTTTGAACCTCCTCAGTTTGGCTTCGATGGGAAATTGAGAGCCTAGAAATCATCATGGCAGAGTCTGCTGGCGTGTAACCACGAATTACTTCTATGAAATGGCTGATAATTCCCCTGAACAGAGAGCTAAACACAACAAGGCAGGCAGGCAAATGAAAATACAATGAAGCTTTCCAGAATAATGTCCTTCAACCCTGGATTAAGAGGATTATACCACTTAGTATACCATTTTTACAACCGCTTGGGTCCAAGTTTTCTGCAGATAAATTGAGAATTGAAATTTCTTAGAGTAAAGCTACTCAATTCTTGCACAAATTACAAAGAAGTCCACTTTTATGAGCTGCTTTGCATGTCTGTGCAAAGTAGTTTCAGGATGACTTGAAATCTTGAAAGCAAGACCACACAGCAAAACAACCGTGTGTCATGGTCACACTGCAATATGACTAATTTTACTGAAATATATGTTGAAGGATTGCTATCATACAGTGTTGCTTTGGAGCACATTTAACAAAACCTTATCTCAGATCATCTACATCCTGTTTAATTGTCTGGTATTTATGTGCATCAAAGCAGTGCTACAAAACCACTGCTACGCTTTCCACTGAAAAATTCACATTTTCCATTGACATGTGTTCCCATTGATGGGACCTGGACAACGTAGATAATTCTGATTTTCCTCCTGAAGGTCGTTACTTATGTGGCACTGGACATGTCAGAAGGTTACACAGGTCTGGCCTTAAGCATAAGGAACCCACAACAGCTATCATCTGGGCCTGGTTTGGTTTTGGTATTAACCCTTTGCCATTTCACATCATAACACATGGCGCTCTCCTATGTGCAAGAGACTCCTGTGTGCCCTGACCTACTGCACAACCCAAAGGAACTATAATGAGTTACTAGTTGCAAGATTTCTGGAACTACAACAATACCATCCTGGCATCCAAACTGCGGAACAGGATGAAAGCCTTTAAACAACTTTTTTTTTTTTTTTTTTAAATTTTTCTCTGCAACAAAAGCAGCATACTAGAAACTCCTTTGAAAATAAATGAAACCTGGATCTTGCAAACAAACAAATGAATCCCAGATTGCAAAAATACCTGTGCTGTTAACATGAACTCTCAGAATAAACAAAAACTCTGCAAATTCTTTCTGCAGAATGTTACTTTATGTACAGTCCATACCTTTGTGCAACCTGGTAAAATGACCCGGACAGAGTCAACAGGATTTGCCCCAACTTATCTCAACTGGCAGCTTGTCCCACGATTAAACATAGCAGCAGAGAACTGAAAGGAACTTTCTGAGTCATCAGGTCTTGTCCCCACGCACTGTCTAATCCTATCATAATCCCGTTGAACTTCATCTTAAACCTCATCAGGTTATTTGCACCATTATTTGCTCAGTTAATATATTTCAAACCCATTTAAAATAGTTCAGTATTTCCTATGTAAATCCTGCAAAAAGCACATTTCTTAACTTATTTACTAGTACATAATGCACTAAAACATGTTAATACTCTTTGATTAAGGACAAAAAAAGAGGTGTTAAGAATATATGCTTACACTAAAGACAATAATTCAGATCTTATAAATAATAGTAACAATTATACTGTTCCCTCCCACAGTTGTTCCATGTAAGTATCTCTGTTTACTAGGAGATAAGTAGTTACTTCACAAAAAATTTTTTTTTTAAAAAAAGTTATTTCATCACATTTTCAGAGTGGCAAAAATCAGGTGGAGCTGTAAGGTGGTGGTCTTAATACCAGTTACTCTCTCTTCTAGTCACTCGCAGCTGATCTGGAGGAATCTAGAGATACATAACGCAATGTCCGTTACTTTTCCTCTGCAGCTGTACAAAATTTAAGAGGCCATCACCGCGCCCATTTAGGCAGCATTTCTCAAAGAATTAAATTATAGGGCAAACCATCCATGAAATGCTTTCTTACCGTAAGGGTTTTAATTTACACAACTGCAGTACTGGCTGTAGAACATGCAAGCAGTTCAGGACAGGAGGCAGAAAGGAAACCCCACTATCATCACCGTCATCATTTGCTCTGAGAAACCCATCGGAAGGGCCTCTCCCAGAGCCCACCAGCAGGTACCTTCTCCATGGACACCTGGCTCCTGTTAATCCTACTGCAACACAGCTATCTGTCTGAAGGAAAGATACTACTCTGGGCTTCCAGTCAAAATAATAAATGCAGCCATAGCAATCAGCTAAAGCAAAAAAAGAGAAAAGGCTGTGGCTGGACAATGACTTAAGGTATGCTACGTATTTAAAAATATCCAGCAGGGAAAAAGTATGCTGGTAAAGTTAAAGCCTACTTGGAGCCCAATTTCCAACCAGTTCATATTAAAGTACACAGTTTTGTGTATACTGAATTTCCAGATTTATTAGCTAACTATTCCAACAGACTTTGTAATTTCTAGCCTAGAGGAGGCCAGAGACAGAAAAAGGCATGACAATAAAAGGGACTGGGCAGAACTCTGGTTTAGATCCAGAGGTCTATAAGAGATGCAGGAGATGAGATCATGCACCTGAGATTTCCTGAGCATGGACAGGCAGAAAAACCCAAGCAGGAAATACGTGTAGAGAGGTTTTACACAAGATAGCAACAAAACAATTTTTTCCTCTTCTGAGAGCACCTCCTTTTGTCACAGCTTAATGAACTACCCAGATACAAACACACATACAGACCAAAATCTGCAAACACAAATGCTTAACTGGGTTGCTAAATAATTAGCCTGATTTGTATTTACACTGAAATTTTAACCGTATCTGCTTTCAAGTTAAGCTCTACACCTATGCTGCATTTTTATTTTCAAAGACTTCTTTTGACTGCTCCTAGGTGGACTGGCTCACACATGGGCTCATCCGCAGAATTTGAGACCAAAGATGAATTCTGGCACCAGACTTCAGAGTCAAAACTAGTGCCTTCAATGCAGCTCCCTACAAGTGCTGGGATCGCCATGAGGGAGGAAGATGCCCACACTATACATGTCATTTACATAAAGCTATATGCTATTTATGAAAAAAGGAAGTGGATGTTTAACTAAAAAGTTTTTACAGATATTTAGGCTGATTTCAAAATCACCATTCCCATGCAAGGGACAGATTCTCTTAGATTTAGTGATGACAGTGACCTACATCCCAGACCCTGGGTGTACATTGAGCATCTGGCCTGAATCTTTAACTGACATGCTAAAACACATCATTGTGTTTACATCACTTAGTGCTGATTCCATGGTTAGGTAAGTTCAGTCATTTGCCAGTTTAATTATTATTTCAATATTATTTTAAAAATATTATTTTAAATATTATACTACCGAGCAAATCACCTTCTTCTAAACTTAGTACCCCAGAAAGATATTATCTCAATAATCTTATCTCTTCTGAAATAAAATGTTATTTTAATCTTGTTGATGCATGAAAGCAAGTTTCTGAAAAAGTAATAAAAAGAGAAAATAAATAATAGATAGCTTTCAGCAGAAGGACTTTACTACTGGAAAGAGTATAACCTAAGCATTATTGGCAAAGGAGCAAGAGTAACACCTACCACAGATTTGGGTTTGCTGACTGCCACCAGATTGGCCAGAAAGTCTTCATCGTACAGCTGGCTAAAAACATGGGCATCGTAAGCCACCATTATGGAGACTTCTTCCATCATTTTGCCAGCAAGCTGCCGTTAGCGGCCAGAGCAGGTTGATAATCCAAGGCTGAACCTTGGCTCAGTTCTGTGTCAGTTGTTCACACCCACCTGAAGAAGTTAATGAGGAAGGAGTGTCACAAGAGAAAATATGACCCAGCAAATCAGCTCCCCTGTGGGTTTTCCTC
Organism: Burhinus bistriatus; assembly: GCA_013397275.1. Lineage (NCBI taxonomy): Eukaryota > Metazoa > Chordata > Aves > Charadriiformes > Burhinidae > Burhinus > Burhinus bistriatus. Next base: position 98,651 of record VYXH01009800.1, on the reverse strand, counting down.
TTGAGGGTGCCTTTTATTGTCACGGGAAGCACATATGAAACACCTGCTCACATTCCCAACACTCAACTTGCAAAAGGCATTTGCTGAAGTTTGGTGAAAGCTGGGGAAGTAGTTTTAATTCCAGTAGGAGGCTGAAGATGAAAAAGCAGTAGCCAAACCAGATTAGTATTAAGCAAGAAAAGATCCGTCAGTGCTTGACAGCAGGACTGAAATCACTTCTGTTCTTCTCAAACTTTGTAACAATTGTTTATTCTTTACATCCAGTTTTCTCCCACGGAAAGCTGATACTCTTGTTAGCAGAGTCTCACTTTCCAATGAATTGGCTCTTTTGCCTTATTTGTAAATTCACAGAGACTGGTGTAACGATGATTTCTTTCAAACGTTCCTTGAAGTTTTCCAGAAGTTTCTAAATCTGTCCTTTAAACTCTTGAAAAACACTCACTTCCTCTTTTACACTGATCCCAATTGCACCTTGTGCCATGTAGGTGCTTTTTGATTTTAGCAGGAAGATGATGGCATCAAGTCACAACCTTCCGAAAAGAGTCCTCCAGTTACCCATTTGTAATACAGGGTAAAACAGTCATGCAAAATGCAATGAAGGCTGTAAGCTCTTCCCTGAATAAAGTCGCACCTCCACAAATGAAATAAAGCCAATTTATGCAATTGAAAGTTTCCACAGTAGAAGGTTTTTAACCTGAATCTGGGACTGGTTTGCTTTTAATCAAGAAGTGATGTGGTATCTCTTGTCTGTGAGTCCTAAACAGTGCAGTTGCCTTCCAAATTGCTCGTGACTTTCCAATTCATTTATCATATTATACATCTATCCAACACAGAAAAAAAAAACAGCACAAGGAAAAAATTCTGAAAAAAAATTAAGAATCAATATCCTCAAAACTACAAATGAAAATAATAGTGATCTGAAGAAACAAACAAAATGTCCCAAAAAGAAACTCCTTTCAGGAGAGTCAGGCAAAGTAAAACTCCTAACCAAATCAGCACTTCTGCTTAGACTCATCCACTACATTTTTATCTTCTCTGGAAGCCTTTTGCTCTTCCTGGTGAAAAATCATACCTGCTCAAGAAACCTAAATCATTTCAGCTGTGCATTTGTCTCCAAAAACAGTATGTGCTGGATGCTGCAAATCTGGTAGAAGTTTCCAGTTCAGGCTGCCGGTAGCATATGTTTACGCTCTCACTTTCCAGATTAAACAGGGTCAGACCCACCTTGCTATTCTCTGTTTCCTGTGCTCCTGGAGTATCTTTATCAAAGATTACACGGGTATCTAAATAGCACCAGGTGCTATTTGCATTTGAATAGAAACTTGAGCAACAGCTGTAGCGTACAGGATTAAAAACCCAACATCTCTTTCACTTAAATAGGGGGGGAAATTACATGTTATTGCTAGGAAACAGAGAGCGTTCTAATAGGCTTATAGCAAACAAAAAAATGCAGCACTTGAGGTTAAATCCCTGAGACTAAAGCAGATTCTGATCATGCTTAACCCTTGCAGGAGGGAGAAAGGTATTTTTTCCTTGAAATGCACCTATAGTGTATTTTTCTTCAAAGGCTTCGAAATTTTTTCAAATTAATTCCCATAGCAGAGATACTTTAGATTCCAATCCAGCTCACGAGATCAGTCACTGTGCCACCTATACAAAAACCATACCTGCTATGCTAAATTCTGCTCAGGTTTTCTGAGGCGCTTTAAATGACCGCTTCCTCTTCGCTTTCATTGCCTTGTGGGGTGGGTTTTTTTCCTCCTAGCAAAAGTTAAAAGGGTAAGGCTAAGAGTGGCTCCTCCTTGGCTGCCTCCGAGGTGTGCTGACAAAGGCACCTGTTGTAAGAGGTAAAGAAAGTCCCTTCCCACAACCCCTCCCGCCCCGCTGGCACCCGCTCGCTCGGAGGCTCCCAACAGGGACTGCCTATTACATTGGAATAGTCATGTAGGCGCAGGGGAGAGAGCAGGCGGTGTTAACAACAAACATTCCCATGTTAATGAGAGACCACTTTAATTCTGCAATAAGGGCAGGAGGTGGAGAATGCAAATTATCAGAGGTACTCCGCAGCTGCAGCTACTTGAATCCCACCCTTATTTTAGCCAACAGGCCTTTCTATTTATAAGGAATTGTGGACCAGAATCTACATTCCCTTTTTTTTTTTCCATCTTAAACAGAAAGGTTACGATGATTTAACAGCAATAAATCTACATGTTACTACTGTATTATTGGCCAAGTAATTCTTCTCATATCTATTCTTAACAGAGTGCTTGTAATTTTGGCATGTTCTAACTAGCAATTGCAAGAACTAACAACTGATTTTTGATGTTGGCTAATGCATATCTTTACCTCAAAAAGGATGTTTCTCAGCCGTTGTTTCAAGCTAATGGAGCTGAGCTGCCCACAAATCCCTTTGAACCTGCATTTTACATCCGTGTTAACAGCCTGTGCTATACTCTGAATCAGCACACAAAATTATAAGTGTCAAGCTAGTTAAACTAAATCTTTTGAATTAAACTGACTGAAGCAAATACGTCCACCCAGGCATAGTGGTAGCATGCTTGCACCAGAGGAACGGGAAAGGAAAAGGCAAGCAGAGAGATGCCCTTGACCACCTCCTGAGGCCGCACTACACACTCCTCCCAGCGTTTCAATACCAAGCCTTCCCCTCAGCCAGGGTTTCTGCACGCTGAAGTGACGAACAATCTATCAAAAGACAATAAAAACCACATAATGCAGCTTCATATTTCTTTAAATCAAATAGCGCTTTTCTGTATAACACCACATCTACCCTGCAGCAGCCTTCCTCAAAGAACGCAGTCCCCTCCACGACATAGTTTTGAAAGCATACCTCCAAAGCAGGAATTTTTGGAGAAGCTGTTCAACCAAGCAGTCAGTATGACAGAAGAGAGCCAGCAGGACAGGTGAGCTGCAGAAAACTGTCAACTAATTAAGGTAAGTAGCCCCAATTACAGTTGTTGGGATTTATATGCTGGTGGATAACAGAGGTGAATGGAAAATTCCTGAATTGAGCAAAGCAGCTAGCTTAGCAAAGCAAAATCCTGCTCACTCCCAAGATAAATTCACTCTCACTCCACCCCCAGGAATGTCTTGCTGCTATCTGCCAGGGATAGGATCTTCTGATAGACGGGAAAGCATTACGTATGTGAGGTATGTGCAGCTTCTTGCTAAGCGCTTCCTTCCTGCCACCGTGTTTCTGAAACATGAAAGCGTTTTCTGCTATTTGCTTTTCATGTATTAATGAATCTGGGAAGATCACAGCAGTCTTCAGATAAGGAAACATAGAACTCCTTTCAGAGCACTTGGAATGGCATTTGGCAGCCTTCAAGATAAGTTTACAGGATTTTTCCCCCAAATGGGCATGAATAACGGAAGTATCACACTCTTTTCACAATTCCCTTACCCATTAATGACCTGTAAGAACGGTTTCGAACATGACCAGCAAGTGAAAAACACTTGTTTAGAAGTCAAACGTTGTGAATCCCAAAGCACAGTTACATTCTCTCCTCACCCACAAAGGACTTGCTGATCATCAGAGAACAGCAGATAGCCCAGATCTTCCATCTGCACACTCAGTCACCTCCAGTGTCACCTAAAGCCCCTGTAGACATCGTTGTTGCCCTTGGGAAGCCGCCCTGCTGTGCTGAACCCTCAGCCAAGCCAAACGCCTGTGCTGGAGTGAAAAGGCAGGGAGTGGCTGCCTGTCCTTCGCACGGGTGGTTATCCCAGTGAAATAAGGAGCAAAGCATTTACTGCTGCGCTGGTGCAGCCTTCGAGAATGCTGCAGTTTTATTCATAACTCTGTTCCAGTTTAAGAGATCAGAAGGTAAATACCTTTAGACGTGTTTCTGGATTCAAAGCAAGCACTGAACGCTAGGCCATTGCTCACAGGAGTGCCCATGCCATTCAATAAAAGCAGGTGCCAGGCTCAGGCTGATCTATAGTTCAGCAATTGCTTCTTCAAGTTTTATTTTTATTATTTAAAATGTCAAATAACATGGCCTTTTTTTCCCCCAAAGAAGTGGGTGTATGCACCTGTGTTTCTCCTAAAATAATCCTCCAAATGCGTGGAAAAATCTGGGCTTGATGTGCTTTAGCATATGTACTTACACGGGTAAATCCTCCCAATTTGCAGCTACGTCACGTTCTCCTGATTTGAAGCAGGCAGGATTGTAAACTCATTTTTGCAGACTAAAGCCAGCAAAGCCATCCTGCTGGAGCGAGCGAATGTTTCTCTCCCAGCAGTGGCAGAGGTCAGCGTGGCTGGAATTGCTGAGGCAGAGGTGTTCCCGACAAACCAGTGACACTGGCGTGCGCTCCCACTCAATGCAAATGTGTAGCCCACCGTAGGGAAAAGCTGAGGACTTCTGAGTCTTCATTTTATGTTGCCAGCTCTGCCTCTTGAATTATTTACCATACGCACAAATAATAGAGGAGGACAGTACTATTGCCCTGGTCTCCTTCAGTCTTACTGGAAAACACTAACAGCAAAGTCACTGTAAAAGCAGGAGGAACCTTTACAAATTTATTCAGTGCTTTGTTATGGATTAAAACGAACATAGCAGAAAATACTCAAACGTCCCTCTCCCAGCCTACCCAAATCAGCTTTATTCCACACAAAAAGCTAGTCCTGCTCCCATGCAACAACTGCTGCATAAGGAGTTTCTTCCACAAAGTTCCTAGATGATCTTCAAAGCTCATGAAAAGAAGTAAAACTATTTATTAGCCTCGCCTCTAAAACTACAAAGGGTGGAAGAGCAGGCCAGCCAATAGATCCCCAACCTGCTGGAGGTGACGCCCTGTATTTTTAAAAGTATATACTCGATTAATTCTCCTCTGTGTATTTGTTCTGTTACTCAAAGAGACAGTTAATGCCTGCAGTATTAAAGGGTTTGGGTCAAGTTTGCACTTCATTTCAGGTTTTACATTAACTTGAAACTACAGCCAAACAAGGGCATGAAGCTGCCTAAAACAAATCTGCCCATTTTGATTTCTAAAAAGTATACAAACTTGAAAAAGATTAAACAGCAGCATAGCTGGGATGCCAGCCTACAGGTACATACTTATTATTATTCAGCTCAGTCCCTGCCAGATTATGTTGCAGCCTTCTAAATTAACTCATGACTCCCTTTTGATTTTTAATTAATTAAATTCACATTTTAAATATGTTTTCGTATTTCTTTTCCATACTGGCTCTTTCACTTTCTAAGGGCACTAGAAGTTATTTCCTCTCTTCAGCTAGATTTCCTTCAGCTGTCTGGCAGAAATATCTCTCTTTGTGAACTCCTTCTTGCCTGCTGAGAATCTGTACTAGAGGTGGGATGACTTTTTGTTTGTTTGTGTTCTTCCAGGGGTGCAGGCAACACAGGGCTCTGACTAGTCCAAACTACAGATGCAGTTTATCCATGGTCCCACAAAGAGCTGCGGTGTGATGGGTGATGGAGGCAGCGGGGCAGAGGAAGGAGCCAGATACCCCTGAGCCAGTATTGCTACCAAGTAACAGGAATACTGAATCTTACTGTGAGATTTTGGAAATCCTAGCCTTTGGCTGTTGAAAAAATAGATTTAACAGCATATTCGGGGCATACTTCGTATGTAGAATCCAATATAATCGACTGAGGTTTAAAACAGAGCTCAGCAAATTTCTTCCTTACCCATCCTTTTCTTCTAGCAAAACAGAGGATTTTTATTTCTATTTGCAAAGGCAAGGGGTGGCAGTGGTGAGCTCCGTGACACGCAAATGGCTGCTCCAGCCTAATCCACTCTGAGTGGGGCCATACTAGTTTGCACCGCAGAATTCCCTGCAGAAGCCATTCAGAAGGTAGAAATTCCTAAACTGACTTACAGTATAATTTCCTGAAAAGCAGCAGACTTCTGCCACCTGTTTCATGTTTCACCTCTTCTCTTTGGGGAACCATTTTTTATCTCCTCCCAGTTCAGTGACGGCAGACGCCCATAAACAGCTCAACACCACAACTGAGGGAGGCACCAGCAGTTCAAGAGCAGGGCCACCTACCAGGGACATTCCTACACCTGCCCCAGGGCCACGGCCAGTGTCTCCTGAATCTATGTCCTCAGAGTCAAATCAACACAAACAGGTCCCTCCAGCTGCTGAAGGGACAAACATTACCAGTGTGTTTGCCACTGTAAATGTCTCTGATATATACTCTCTGGGGCTATTAATCCAATAACTGAATAATGTTTGTATGGCATTTAGACCATGCAAATGCCATTGAGAGTTAAGTTCCATAACAAACTGATCCTAACCCAACACTACCTGTGAAATTTATTTTAAATTTGTTGCATTATCACTTCAACTGGTATTTAAAAGGAAAAAAAAAAAAAAATGGTGTCAAGCATATTTTTCAAGAAAATTAGCATTGAAGTTGTAAGTGCTTTGCACTCGCAATTATTTATACGGATTTCTGGCCTGATTTCAGCAAAGCTTGATTCAGGGATTTCACCCAAATAGCCCACAAGCTAATGCAAGCAGAGCCAAATATTATCAAGCAGAAGCTTCATCAGAGGAACAGAGTTAGTTCAGGCTTCATACAAACAATAATCGTCCAGCAAGTATTTATCTGTATTGCTACCTTCACCCACGGTCTACTGGCTTTTCATTTAGAGCATATGACCAGCAAACAAAAGATACTAATTAACATCAAGTAGCGCATTAAATAATGACATCTGTCACATGGAGAGGCTCGGATTGGTGGCCAGGACTCGAGGCTTCTCATTCTAAGCCCACACCTGACTGACTTTCTCAAGGTAGATACATCTCTCCATATTTATCTTTTCCTCCCCAAAGAGGGATTAATAGTCCTTATCTACCTCCTAGAGAAATATTAATAATGGTAAAATTTATGAAAAATGCAAAACTGTATGTAAGTGATATTATTGTTTCTGTTGTTATGATTATGTTGTCTGTCAAATTTTCTCCAGAGTGCTGTAAAATATCTTATGAACTAGCCATGCTGCACAGGGAGGTCAGACGCTGCAGGGAAGTGCAATGACACATTTACCTGGATGACCTGTCTGAAGTGCCCTATATCATATCGGATTTTAGTATCTTTACTGACGGTCACTTTGCACCTGACCTTTAGCCTGGGACAAGAACAAAAGGCTGGAGAGTCAGGTACTATGAGAAATTCTTGTAGTTAAATAAAAGAAAGAAACAGGCAGGACCACAGCACGTTGTCTGTCCATCAAAACCACTGGAGCTGGCCAGGCACCAACCCACCATAATATACCCATAATATACTCTACTCTGCAATGATTAAGCCGGAGCTGCTGTGCTGGTACCCCTGGAGCACAGCGGAAAACCCCAGAAAGGTCTGCAGCAATGTTTCCCACATGGAACCCCTGACAGAAGCCTAATGGAAAAGGTGAGACACTTCTATGTGTAAATAGCACAATAGTAATGGCATACGCCCAAAACAAAAAATAAATCTGCAGTAAGATTGCTTGGGAGATGAGATAAAGAGTAATTAAGACTGAAATGATGCGGGTGAGCAGGAAATGGCACATAGTGTCAGCTGAACTGGACTAAACCAGACAGACTAGTCCAAGCACCTCAGTGGCTGAGGTACAGAAGTCAGACAGTGTGATTGTGAGACGCAGTCTAGACTGAGGCAGGCTTGAAAGCTCTGAAATGAGATTATTTCATGCATTATACATTAAAAGTACAAACTACTGATACTTTCCAGGAGAGCAGCGTGTCCCACAATGCTGGAGTTAAAAATGAAAGCATTAACTCGGAGGTCAAAAGACTGAATGTAGCCAAAAAAGCCCAGAAACAGCACTTGCTAGTATATATTTATAACCAAAGATGAGTAACAGGGATCTGATACAGAAAACATTTGACATGAGATCCATTTGCTGGGAAAGACAGAAGGCAACCAAGTCTCAGTGCTCCCCTGGACAAATTTCCCTGGAATTTGTACAGGTCAACTCCAGAAGAAAAAAAATGCTCAAGACCGTGCAAGCTGATCAGCCGTATAAGACTCCCGGCAGCATCCACTAATCTAAGCTTTACATTATCCTTTGCCACTAAATCCCTATTCATCATCATATAGTACAGTAAAGGGAAATTCTGTTCTCAGAAGACGATTTGGGAGACAAACTACTTCAGTGCTTAACTGTGCTGATCTAGTTTCCTCCTGTGAAAATCTGCATCTACGTTTAATGCTTCAATATACCACAATGAGAAAAGCTTCTGTATTTACATATGATTTAAAGATTAACCTGTCTTGATTTGACTGCTAATAAGCTTATTTTAAGGGCTCAAATGGTACATATGGAGGAGGAGAGAAGGCAGGTTCTTACACAAGTTACAAAAAGCTCTCTATGTGATAATGAGCTATTTCTTCAGACATCAGAGACCAGAGATACTTCCACATACTCTCCTACCCTCCCCATTTGTCTCATTCCAAGTTTGTCTTTTATTTAAAATCTGGACTACAGGTCTTGTATTACTGCTACTATTATGTCTGTGCAACTAAAAGAAATGAGATACTCCCCCTAAAAAAATAATCAGGAATTGGTCCAGCCTAGCACAGATGTCCACAGGGCAAGAGAACATTTTTTCCTTGAATCCATGTGCTCAGGCTGGGCACAATGTACTGCTCAAGCTGAGGTCAGTATTTCTGCCACGCAAGCAAGGGCTGTGTTCCCTTGGAAGCTCACTCCCTCCCAGTGTTCCAGTTGACTACCCTCAACATCCAAAAAAAGGGCTATATTTAGAGAGAAAATTGAGCCATGAATTCTAATCTGTTCTTGATTTTTAACATGCCTTTTATATAGAGGAAGTAGCTTAAGCACAGTTTCTTCTGCAAGGAATGCAAGGAAAGTGCCTGGAATTAATGAGAGCCAATTTTTGCTCCATTTGAAGAAAATAATCCCACAACAGCAAAGAAAAACAGAGGATGCAATAAAATTTAGGATGAATTTCAAAAAGAAGTTTTAAAAAAGAGATTTCTACCATAAAATTCCTCAATGTATTTCCAAATCATACTTTTTATATGATGAACATCATTATTTTCACTGTTTGGAAAGTCAATGCCCTAAGCAAAACAGGAAATGCGTGCTAAGAAATGGGAAAGTCAGGTATATAACCATGACAAAGTAAGAGATACCATTCTTTTGCTTTTCTCAGTTTTGATGTTGCTTATGAACGATAAGGCAGCAGTTTCAGCCTACCATCCACTGGTATTCAGAAAGGATACTATCAAATTTCAGCTCTGTGTTTACAGTTCAAATTAATAGGGGAAAAATCAGTGTCTGCATTTGTTCACTCATTTGGAGACTGCAAGAATAAACCCTAAGGGTTTGTTCTTTTGCCTACAATAATAGTGAACTGCAACATTTAATCTGATGGTATAAACATCATGCTGATCTGAAAATGAAGGAAAATAAACCAATTTATGATAAACTAATAACTAACATGAAAAAGAAAAGCTATATTGCTGTCTCCATATGGATATTATATGTAATTGAAATCCAAGTGACCTATGTAATGGTTTGAAAGGTTACAGATGTCCGTCTCTGCTGCATTTGTGGGAGAATAACTCAGTTTCTGATTACTCTTTAAAAGTGGTGAAGGATTTGATCACCTTTCTTAGCCATATGATGGCTGTCTCTTGGAATGCCACACCATTTTTTTCTTCTCTAGATATGTCTCACTGCAGAACTTCACAATAACCTGGAGAACTAAATATGGACTTAGCAACACTCCTGGAACTGGAAGAGTTGCCTGGGGACTGGCAATTGATTGAGCAGTACATTAACTGGGCTCCCCCCAATTTTAAGGAGAGTGAAATGAATGAGTCACACTGGTAATTCTTGTGATTGCTGATGTTGCACAGTATTGACCTTACTGAAACGGATGGTACCTCTATTGAACCGTCTTGGGGAAAAAATAAAAGCAAAAGGATAGTTTCCTTAACACTACTTAGGACTATGAAATGGAGAAAGCCCAGAAACATCCGAGTCAGATTTTTCTTATCTCTCATAATGGAGTATAACAGCAGCAAGAGAGAAAGCTTACTGTGACCTAAAGATTGAACGCCCTAAGTTGGCCATCTGTTATCAGTAGTACACTGCAAAACATTCAGGTTATTTTGTTGGGCAATATTATATTTTTATTTTCACTTATTTTTTTAATTTTTCTATTAGGAATTATGACCTGTGCTCTCTTTGTCAGTACTGTTTGCATTCTTGTGCTCTTCTTGGATCTTTCAGAGTTACTGGATTTCAAGGTATAGACAGCTGGCTGGGTGCAACACCACCAAGATACAGCAAGAGGCAGCAGCACAAACGAGTGAGCAGACATAGCCATAGGGCAGCTATGACTCCTGTAATGCCTTCATCAGCTCAGGTATACTTTACCCTTTCTCAGCACTGCAGACCACCCCACGTTTTGCCAGATCGCTGAAAGTTCAAGAGCAAAAGCTGAGTACATCAGGCAGGAAAAGTCATGACAAGAAGCACAGAGATCCCCACTGACACCAGCCACTTGTCTGCTTCTGGGTGTACTTCAAGGTGTTAATCATCATCTTCCACTCCCTAAAACACCAGACATCTTCCCATAGGAAAGATCGTTTTCTGCCTGTCTTCATAGTATCACAGAATACCACGTTGGAAGGGACCTCAGGGATCATCCTGGTCCAACCTTTCTTGGCAAAATGCATGGTCCAGACAAGATGGCCCAGCACCCTGTCCAGTCAAATCTTCAATTAATTAAATTAAGATCTGTTGAGTCAAACTTTTTAAATGTACCTGAAACAACTTCTCAGGGCAGGAAAAGTTATTCCTGGGCATTTCAGCTGGTTCTAAGACTCCTCTGTTTTGTTCACAACTCAGCTTAGAGAATACCTGAGATAACTTAAATACTTGCCCAAGCACCTAGCACGTTTCTGAGCTCCGTGTGAGTAACAGCACCAAAATGTACATGCTAACACAAATAGCACAACTTGGCTTGCAAAGTCTCAGCCATATTAAAAAAATACATGGAGCCACAGGTCAGCAAAGGTTTTACAATCAGCACTCCTCTGGATATACATAAAAAGTGGACATCCCAGTGACAGACTTGTATTAAAGGACAAAAAAAGACCAAGAGTTCATTTTGAAAAAATCAGAATAGAGAATAAGCATGCCAAACCACTCTCAGAAATATTTTAGTTTTCCAAATGGGTAATTGAATGCTTAAAGCAAATAAGGGGAAAATTCAATTTGGACTTAAAGCATCACCTTCCTCATCTCACTTTGATGTAAAAAAATTACATTCGGCCTTGTGCACTACCTCTGTTCTGCAGGACTGCATGTACAAAAGCAAGCGCTCACATGCTTCTCTTTGTTCTTCTCCAGAGAGGGCCAGGTAATGGATGGATCATCAAAGCAGAAAAATTATTTTTCTAACAAAAAGAAGTCTATGATGAAAACTACAACAGACAGACAAAGAAGCTGTCAGTCAGTAGCAGCCAAAGGCAGTAAGGAGAGGACCAAAAAGCAACAGCTGTGAAAGACATATAATCCAGAGACTCAGCTCATGAATATTGTGTCTGCTTGCTGAAACAAAGGGGAAAAAATCAGTTTGGTACCTGTTTGTTCCAAATAAATCTCTACAGGATTCATCCTTCTCTTTCTCAAGCTACAGTATTGTGCTGGAGTCAAGGAGCAATATACTGGAGCTTGTGAGAGCATCCGAATTGTTACTGAAGCCTTTATTGAAGAGCATGGCAGTTCTTTCATCAAAGTTATCACCGCAGTTTAACACCAATGCTGACGTGACCAACGCTACCACAACAAACCAGCCAGGCTCTGTTACAGTATATCCACTTAATGCTCTCCTGGTTGCAAAAAGTGATTCAAATCAGTAGACCTGATTTTTTGCTTGGCAAGGAGGTTGTCTGGACTACCTAGGATGTAACAGTGCACACAAACCACTTCCACGTTCCCCCATTTTGGGAGCACGTCTAGAACAAACGGCAGGGTAACAGCTTCATTACTTGTCTGCTATCCACGTGGAGCCACTACAAACACTCTGCCAGTTAACCTATACACCAGATACTCCATCAGCAACCCGCTTCTCTAACTGATACAATTTAAGGCAAATCTGTGCCCTGGCTGGGATCCCAACCCCACCCCACAAATATGCAGTTGTTCCTGTAGAACTGCCTCTACAGCAGGGCTTTTCCCAGCATTGCTGGGCAGGTGAAGGGCAACCAATTTTTCACTTTGCAGATCTAGGTAGGCTACAAGAAGCCTGGAACATAGACACAGCTGAAGTTAAAGCAGCCAGAAATAAAGTAAGCAGAAAAATGGCTTAAAGCCATCTTTGTTCTGACCCTTTTTTCCCTTTCCATCAAGGGCTGCTGGGACCAAACAGATTCCCAGCTGCTATCTCACACCAAGTACAGCAGTCCATGGCCAGCTACGCCTTTAAAATATACTTTCAGTGCACTCCTGGATGCCACTCCAGCTCGACAAATATCATGGGAAGTTAGCTCAGCTGATGAACAGCATGAAAATAGGGTAGAGGATAGTGTTGCAGAGAAGACGAACGGATATGCAAGTAAAGGTGCCCTGCCGCAACTCGGAGGCTTATGTTTCCTGCTTCCACATTATGGAATAAATCTATTTAGCTAAATAAATAAATAAGATGTATAAGCAAATAAATAAGAATAAGGGTAGGCTGTAGGAAAGCAGCTAGACTGTAGCCCCTTCAGTATTTCGGAGGTTGCTTAGCAACAGGCTGGCTGCTGCAGGGCTAAAGTAGCATGAAATTAGCAGCTTTTCAGCAAAAAACAAATTGAATGCAAAGCTGGGGAGGTGGCCTTTGAGTGGCAGCAAGGAGAAAAGCATTAACGGGTGAATCTGATATTGTGGGCATCTTTTAGGAGCATTTCCTGAGTGCAGGGGATCTTTAATTAATGCGGCCAAGGGGCTTTGTCCTGCCTGGGTACTGATAAATTACAAAGCATGCCTGGCAAGTTAATAATTCAATCTTGATTAAAATTATGTCCGTTACAGTCACTTCATGGGTTAATTACTTATTAACGATCTGCTCAAACCCAATCATATCAGACTACCGTTGCTGTATTAGTGCCTATAGTAACTATACACCGTGTTTTCAGTTGCAGAGTTATCTAATATATTTCCCCACCATTTCAGGTCTAGGTTATCTTGATGCCATCTCTGCATTCACTTATGGAATTTGGTCCCTGTGCATCCTTCAAGTAACTGAATCTCAACAGCACAGATCCACTTGTTCTGGCCAAATAATTCCTCTAAATCATATTGCTTCTCTAGCCTTCTGGAACAACCCATGTGGACACAGAGAATCATTATATAGACAGCAGCAATTAGAGAGAACTGAGTAATGAGAACAGCAAGAATAACATGTGTGCACATTTCATGGAAGACTTAAACGGGAGTTTTGAATGAAAGATTTTTCTGGGTCACTTAATCTGGGGCCAGGTTGTACCAGTTAATTGTTTTTCACTGCTAAATGGGTGTGAAGCTGGTCCCCGGCTGCAAAACACAACCAGGAACCCATATGGCACATGATCCATTGGAAGGTGGTGTCGAAAGGTAGTCAGGTCAGGAAAGATGCTAAGTGGCTTGTCCAGGCATTAAACTGGAGGAGGGAAGGGAAAACACAGTGGCCCTTCCCCCCGCTTTTTACACCCACACAGAGCAGTGATAATGTATTTTACTCCTTATTTACAGAGTAGCTTCTATTTGTGTGGCACTTCAGAAACAGAGTAAGACCTATCTGGGGGCCTACATGCGAACTGTATTTGCTTGGAGCAGGGAAACTTCTCCCCTGCATTTCATCCTCCCTAGTGCCCCAATGCAGCACTTAATCATTCCTATGAATGGGGTAGAGCGTATACAAGCCATCACCTGTTCCATAGGCAGTAAATTATGTATTGTAGAGCAGGTTGGCCATTTTCAATCCTTATAACTTTGGGAATGATTTCTGCATCCTTGGAGGCTGCACACAGAGACACCTTCGGCAATGTTTTGTTTTCCTATTTGTCTGGGGTTGAAAAGGAGGCAACTGAGACTCACTGATGTGGCAAACACTTAGGCAACACACCCATCATTTCCTTAATGAGCCTATCAAGTAAGTCTATCAAAGGTATAAGGACGAGTCTCAGAGGAAAGAAACAGAGAGAGGTAACTGTCCTGAGATATTCCTAGTACATGTATACAAGAAAACAACCCATACGCTACAATAGTTAATTGAGAACAACGTGGGCTGCATNCAAACATAAGGAAAAACTTCTTTACGGTGAGGGTGACAGAGCGTTGGAACAGGCTGCCCAGGGAGGTTGTGGAGTGCCCTTCTCTGGAGAGTTTCAAGACCTGCCTGGATGCAGTCCTGAGTAACGTGCTGTAGGCGTTCCTGCGTCAGCAGGGGAGTTGGACTAGATGATTCCATGATCCCATTGCTGAGAAGTATATCAACCTAAAATACCTTGACAATTTTCCTTTTTGCATGGCCAGAGTTAGTTGTACCTGAGCATACAGTTTCACTGTCTGCTTCAGCTTGTCGTCTTCTAAACGGGGGATGATAAAATCCTACTTCATTGAGCTACCCCAGAGATGAATGTATCATGGTACTTGGAGAGTCAAGCATCTGGTGAAACTGTTAGTGCCCCCTGAACTTGAGCAAAATGAGTGACTGAAGGGAGATAGTCTTGTTTTAAGTCACAAGAGCCAAAGACCCAAAAGGAATTTTATTCTCCACTTTACTGTGAGTCCTTGCAGGTGTGTATCCCAGGATTTAATCTCCCCAAGGAGATTAAAATATACTGCTATATTAATAAAAATATACCGTTATCAGGCATACAGCAACTGGCCCACATCACTCTCCCCCACACAGGATTTTATTTAAAAGGTTAACTACGACCCAATACTGCACATTTTCCAGTGCTTAGCCCCATTTTATGGTGAAGCGGTATTGCTTACAGTGCTAGTAGCTGTGTGCATTGCTTGTTGAAGCTGGCTCACCAGTATATGCCAGGCTAAGGTGGGCTGCAGGCTCCCTCGCCCTGGTACCGTAAGTACCAGCACCACAGCTCACAATGAGAAGTTACAGCGGGATGAGCACAAAAGCGCTTCCCTTCCCTGGCAGGATGGATGGATGGGGCAGCTGCTCAGCCGTGACACCATCCAAGCACAGAAGTACAGCCAGGAGAGAATCTAAGTACTGGAAATTACCAGGGAGAAGAGATTTAATAAGTGAAGGTGCAGACAAGCCTGAATCTTGTGTTCTGATCGTGTATTAAAAGTGGAAAAGAAGGAGAAGGAGGAAGAGCAAATGGCATCAACAATGCTTAGGAGCTGGAAAGAGAAGATGTATTAAAATGCACGCTTATTTCTCTTAAAATGTCACACTGTCAACTGTCATGGTTTCCAGACTTGCAGAATTGAATTATATTGTAATTACTTCCTATTTGGACAAGGTCACAAAAATAAAAGCTCAGTACGTTCCTACATTATGTTCTACTGTATGTTCTTTACACTCCTGTAGCAGCCAAGTCTCCTTTTCTGATGTCAACAAATTTGCCTTCAGAATAAAATGCTGGTTTAGGTCCATTAGTGTAGTGTAAGACACATTAAAAAGTTAAGAGCCATCATTACTGATCTTTCCAAGCAGCCTCCCAGAGTACAGACATATTTATCCTCTTGCTAATCCCTACAATTCACTTTATATCACAAAAACCACAAAAAGGAAACAAATAGGAAACCCAGATGCATGTAACCTTATGAGAGGTGCTTGTTCTACACGTCCCCATCGTTGAATAAGGACGTGTGAAATCCCTTACATGAGGGATTCAAAAATGTTTCTCAGTTTTTTCCACCTCTCCCCCTGCCCCCAAATTCCTGTGACAGTACATAACCTTGTATAACATTCCTGAATGATGGATCAAAGGTTGAAAATCCGCAAGGCATATAGGTTCCCTTGTTTAAACAGGTAGTCACTACTTGTGACAAAGTCCTTCTACAAGACATTATTGGTACTGACATTTTGTGGATGTTATAATAAAGAAAGATGGAAGAAAAATAAAGAGGGACTCTTTGCTGTTCCCAGCGAGCCAGGGATCCCAACAAGCCCCTGTGTGAGCTCTCAGCCCAGCGCTGGAACTGTAAATGTGCAGCTTGTTTCCTGCTTGCTTCGGCCATTAAGGCCTCAGCCTGCTTCTGGAGGAGAAGCTGCCTGATGGAGAGAGATTGATGAGAGCGAGCAGAATGCAAGATGGACTCTGGCACAGCCCACAACCACCTGTCCTCCTAATTCACCTCACCACTTAGTGCTCTGTCTGTGATCAACCCTTTTGCTTCACGCTAGGATGTCCTCTGCTGTCAGAGAGCAAGAAGAGGAGGTTTTCAAGGGTTATCAAGTCCAGGCAGTGCCTCCTTCCCCTTTGTATCTTCATGGGGCCACTTCCCCTGGCCCTTACCAGATGTGTCTTTGTCAAGTCCTGAAGTGCTTGGGTTCCTCACGTTGGCTGGAGAGGACAGCTCTGGCGCATCTCAGGGCAGAGTAAAAAACCACATTGCAAAAATAGATCTCCCTGGGCTACAGAGTCACTGCCTTTGCAAGAACCCCTCATCAAAACATCCTGTTTGGAAACACAAACTGTCCCAAGCAAGATGCTGCTTTCTTACCCCACGTCCCTCCTCCTCAGAAAGGAGGCCTTTGTGGAGGGCGACGGTCCAGACAAGCTGCTGCAACGAAGAAAACTGTGCTACGATGTGTATTCTGCAGGCACCAAACTGCAGCTCCTTTTAGTGCAAGAGCCCCCTTTCATTTCTACCTCATGAAGAAAGAAATTGCACTTACTGTTTTCAGGACTATTTAAAATTTGGAAGTAATGCAGCCGTCACAAGGTGATGAATGTTTTTTTCCTCATTTCTGACAGGTTAGGTAGATTGCAAAGTCATCAAAACTAACAGCCTGACAATAAATTTTTTATGTGTCACTGACAGCGGGAAAAGAGCCCAAACTGGGGAAAACAGTTAATCAGAAGGTGCAGGCGTTATTGAATACAGCATCTTGCAACAGGCTACCTTCAGGGAGCGAGGGAGTCTGTGAGCAAGCAGAACAAAGTATTCTCATTAGGCAGTTAGGAATCAAAGCCCTGATCCGTTTCCAATTTCTTCCACTGCTCTTGACTAGCTGAAGTATAATCAATATTCCCTGCTGTGTAAAGACGGAGCATTTCAGGTGGCACAATCAGGTGGCTTACTCAGACTGCCATGAAATTGTTCCTCATGAGGATGGATGATAAGGTCATTGATCTTGTGCTCTAAGCTACGGGTTAACAAAGGGATTTCTGAGATTAAAAAAAGAACTGTTCAGACAATCGCTTGAGTCTGCTAAGAACTTTAGCTATAGTTTAATTTTTATTTTTTTTCAGAGGTCAAGGTCTTAACCTCTGAGCCTCTCCAGCTATGTCAACCACATGATATTTATCTTAGTGAAAGTACACCTTTATTTCTTATTTAGGAGAAGAGTGATGAGGACCCCCTCCAGGTTGGTGCAATGTGCAGATGCAGCTGGGCTGGAAGTCTGCTGAAGCTGATGAGTTTGCAGCTCTGTTGTCACAGTAACTGGGTGACTCAACCTGAGATGCCGTCTTTGGGCCTGAGCCATGCATGCACACTGAATTTGTGCCGATACTTCCAGATTTAAGAGATTATTTATTATGCTGATTAATAACTCGGAGATGAGATTTTCTGTTTTTCCACGGCTTTTGATGAACTTCACTTTCAGAATCAAATTTTAGTTAAGAATTCTTGTCAAGGAAATTACATTAATTAAGCAAAGGAAGTTGAAAGAATAATAAACAGATACAATAACATAATGAGGACTTGCTTTTCATCTGCTGTTTGAAGAAGTGAATAGAAAAATGAGATACATGGTCAAGGCTTCCCAGTGAATGGACTCACAATAATGCTTTTTAACTTTTTCCTATCCTTTAAATTTTTGTTGCAGAGATAAGGAACGTGGTGAAGTGAGAGCAAAGAGGAGAAGGAACCTGTCATCCCCACCACGGCTTCCACAACTCATCAGTACATCTGTATGGCTGTGGGTGCACATCTGAAACAGCAATAAGTGTAACAGTAATGAACTTCTGCAGACAGAGGCTGGCTGATGTGGCAACAGGTTGACACCTCTCTGCCCAGGTGTTCACAGTACTGCATGAAAAATAATCATTTACAGAGGACTTATTTCAGACTTAAGCAATACAAAACAGCTAAATACCACACCACTATTTAAAAATTTGTGAAAGAGTAAACTGGTACATTGTCATTCTTAAACAAAATGAAACACCTCTACAAATGGAGGTAAATGTACTAGGATGTTTCCGTATAGCACTTTAACTGGATTCTCCAAAGCCTCTAGCATACAGCTCTTCACCTCTCTTTACCAGCCTGATGTAATTTATTTATGCCCAAACACAAACAAATTAAACAACATAAACAATTTAACCCTACGTTTACTACACTACTTACTCTCCACAAGAGAAACAAGGCTATTATATGGTAAAAATAAAAGCAATTGACTGCAGGAAACCAGAGACTCCTGAAGCAAAGCAGTAAGGAGATCCTAAAAATGTGAATATTGCCCTTATGAAGTACCCAGCTAAACTTCTATTTAGTAGCTACACATTGCTTAGATGGTACTCAAGTAACCACTCACTGAATTTAACTTCAAACAGTCTCAGTAATGGCAAAAATAATGCTTGGGGTTTGTAACGGAAAGTTATTAATAGGGACTTCAGTTCTAAAAGCTACTGTCACTGCAGAGCTCTGCATTTATAAAATGCATACGGGCCATCTTTCTATACTTAGTTTTCTTTGTTCGCTTATTTTCAAAGCAGAGAAATTCAACTGCAGGTGCCTGAGAAATCAAACACCAGCAAAAATGCATAAAGACACTGTCCTCAATGTCTCCTCTTTGTTTACTTGCAAAAGCTCTGGGGAAAAACAAAGGGAACTTTGTTAACCTTTGCCTTTCCCCACCCCACTCACCCCTGTTATTTTTAAAAGTTTAGCTTTAGGTCTCAGTATAGCATGGTGCTTCAGAATTTGCCACCTCCTTTCATTTGTCAAGAGACAAATGAAATGAAACAAATGCCTGGTCTCAACTGTTCACTGTGCTACACTGAGAATGAATCACTGTTTTTTTCCCCAAGCCACTCCATGCAATAGTCATTGGCTCCAGACTACCTGAGCTTTCTGTAACATAGTCATGACTTGTTTCCAATAACTTAAGTTTTAAATTCTGTAACATCTGCAGAAATAAAGCAATCACAGTATTTCTGAGAAAGACACATATTAGAAAGGCTGATCAAATATGACACAAGGCAGCTTTTTGCCCAAATGCAATCCCTTCCAAATGAATGTATTCCAAGATTTCTAGGCTTTGAAATAAAAGATAATACTTCTTGTGCGCACTGAACTCCCAGTAAACAGAGCTTCTTCCTCCACTGTTCAGAGGGGGGAATACAGAGTTTCTTTGGTCACAGAAATTGAGTTCTAAAAAAATAAGGACATAATATTCTTCAGGGTCCTGCAGTTTAAAAACAAGTTGTCACAGACAACTCAAAGACTTAGGCTAGCAAGGGTTGCAGTATCTTGGCCCCAGGGGCTTTTGTGTGTGACAAACAGATTTCCTCTGAATTACCACTAGGCTACTTACTGCTGAGATGCTACCCGTGTCCTCAGATATGACTGCTTGAAAGAGGTCCAAGAGAACCATAGATGAATTTTCACCTCCAGGGAGATTTCTCCATCTTAAGCCTGAACAGTTTTGTTGATGCTGAAGACAAAATCAAGGAAGACTTCTTGGCCAACCTAAATACGGGACACAGAACTAATTTCTAGGCACTTCTGCATCTATACTTTTACCTACATGTCTTTTTCCACAAAATGTGAAAGCCTGGGGTTTTGTTCCTTTTAATTATGGTCATAAGTGCTGATCCTGGAATATATTTCTTCTTCCTCTACGGCCTCTTTTGCATCACAGAAGAGTTTTCAAAAAGGATATCATCTCACTGTGAGAAGAGGTACTGCAAACCTGCCAGGCACCATTATCACAGTCTTTCTCCATATTCAAACTCACGGCATCCCTCAGAAAAATCAGTTACAAGTTACCGGGTTTGTTTCCTTCAAAGGAAGAAAGAGTTTAGACTTTCCCTTATAAAGAACAACTAAGATGACCCTATGCTGATAACAGTAACTCTATACACTCTGCTACTTCTTGACATACAGACCACTGGAGGTATAAAACTTCTTATACAACATTTTAACGTGTTACCTTACAAGAGGTTAGTCAATCCTCCAGCCAACCTGCATCTGGGATTCAAATGTGTCCAATTCAGCTTGGGAAAAATTTCCTCTCACTCCTAGAGCCGAGTTATTTTAGACAAATCGTGGCAAAGATGGCAGAAGACAGAACTGTCAAACAGTGTGACTCCATGCCACCTTCATCTATTGCTCTCTACTATTTTCAGAGTTGAGGATGGAAAGGAGCTGTTATTCATCCACAAGGAAAGAGCTAGATTCAAAAAGCTTAAGCCAAAAGACCTGAGTATGCTTTCCTTCTGTGATTCTGAAAGGGAAAACATCTATCATCCTGGAAAGCCATGACTCCACATGGCACGAAGCTGAACAAAACAAAGTTTAGAGTATTTCCCCTCTGTGGCCGGCTGGACCATGGAACAGTTTTCAGATATCCCCCTCACCTTACTGAATTAAACTGCTAATACTTTGGGCAAATCACTGCATAATATACACAATACAATTGCTGGGGATACAGACAGTGAATATTTCTATCCACCTTTCCACCTCAAACTTTTATAGGTCTTTAAAGATCCTTACCTTCAACACTATTCTTGTTGATGCCATTACTCACAGAAGCACAGCTGCATATGCCAATGAACAACTACTACAAGAACACCAAAATATTTGTACCCAGGTTACAAAGCTACTGGTTAAAATGTGATTATATTTAAGTATTAATAACACAATCATATTCCTTCCTATTGATAAAATTAATAATATACCTGATTTCATTTACAATGCCAACTCAGTGAAAATGAAAAAAAAAACACCCAAACCAAAACTGAAACCAAACCAAAACAACTGAACAGTTTTACTAATGCTTAAACACCATGAAAATATAACCTTGCTACCAGGCAATGTGTGTGCTCACTGGAAAGCCAGATATGCAGAGTTCAAATAAGTACTTCATAGCCAAAACTGTTTTTTTAAATGCATGACACTGTCATTGTTGAGACTTATTATCAAGATGACAATGATTTTAAACATCCAATTCCACTGTAGGCACTTTAATCTGATTTTCAGGTGCTGGTTCATTGCGCTGTACTATACCACAAAGCGAAGCAGAAGAAGGAAGCTGAAGCTGAAAACAGAACAGGCAGTAAAAAACCATGACCCTCCTTACAATGACAACAGGATCCTGCACTTCAGAGATAACAGTGCAGACAAAGTAAGCAGAATTGATCATTGGCTTTTAAACAGAAATTGCATACAGGCACAGCAGGGTTTTCTATAGATCTAAACACCATTCTTTTCCATTTGGTTTGGCCTTTTCTTGAGAAGTTGATAAATGAGCAATTTTTTTTCCCGTCCTTTATATTGGAAGATTAATTAGATACATCACTGGTAGAACCAAAGGAATAAAAAGCTTGTGCAGTTTCATGGCCTTTCTGCAGTTATCTCCTTTGCTTTTCTTCTGCATTTGCATTGTTTTACCACCTCTCACAATAGCAAAAATCGCCGAATATCTAGATAAATATATATCTATACATATAAACACAGGAGAGAGAATGCAGTAGAGGAGAGAGTGAGTGAGCTATTTTACTTCTTTGCATTGAAAATCACATAAATCAATATATGATTCCCTGTTAAACCATGCCTGCAAAAAATTGCTTCCAGATAAAACAGCAACAGAGGTGTGAATAAAGTAATTCACCCACATCAGTAAGGTGTGAGCTTCAAAACACTGGTTTGAATTCAAAACATTTGTATAGCAACAGAATTAAAGTAAATCTGTTTTAAAACTACACAAAGAACAATTTTGAAATGAGAAAAAGCTTAGCACACCTCCTGCTACCTTAGCCTTTTCTTTTTGACTCCGCTAGTAAAGCTGTTCTCTGTAAGCCACACATGGGTTCTGGTGCAAGTCATAACTGCGGGTGTGCCCAGGAGGGATCAATAACCTTGTCAGCACAGTGACAGATGACAAAAGTGTGTGTGTTTGCTTTGCATTGAAAAAGATACATTTTTTTTTCAAGGCCATTTTCTTCTTTCACCTAAGGTGCTGAGAGCAGCAACCTTGTAACACTGCTGGGTCTGCTGAGGAGCATTATTTCCTTCAAAAAGGGGAGAGATTTACACAGTTAGTAAGAAGCTTCTCTTAGGAGAACTTCAATAGACCAGGTCTTTCCTGCCACTGATGATACTGAAAGATGAGACAAGGAGCAACTGTAACCCCTGAGCCATGTAAAAGAAGGTATCATTACAGATGCTGCCCCATAAGCAGAAATATCTTTCCTGCAGGTTCCTTTACTCTGTTCCTGTGTAGCCCATCCCATGTGTTCTCCTGACCTTCCCTGGGCACAAGGGGTGAAAACCCACAGTTAACTTCCCAGGATCTCACCACCTACCTGTCTGCTACACTCAACTTCATGGCATTTCTAGATCTGCATTTTGAGTGTCAGATGTGCTCAGTTTCCAAAGATCACAGGACAGTCACAGAGAAATGGGCATAACTCCCTGAATTCACTTGAGGACTGTCAAACCAGGAAATTTTCATATGGAGAAAATCTCCCAAGACGACTTTCCTTCTCCCATTCTACAAGTCAACTGACTGAAGTAGGGTGTAAGAATAGAGGGGATAGGCTTCCTGTATTAAAATCAAAGGACATTACAATTTCTTTAGGACGTACACAGATCTCTACAAAAGAAATTGCTTTATGAGATGCAAAAGGCAACTGAGGCAGATATAGCAAGTACGCAGAACGTATTAGCTGTTTTAATAAAATAGCACCATTAAGCTTAACCTTCATTAATCTACAATAGGGTGTTTCTTCATTCTTTTGTTTATCAAATTGGGCTTCCAGAGACATGGGAAAACCTCTGACATCCCTCATAAAGAGAGAAAAATTGGCAAAAATGCCCCCCCCCCAAAGCATGAGTACAAAAAGCATTGGTAATCATTCTACAAAGTAGGAAATTAGGCTAATTCCTTATTCTGGAGACATAATAGACAGCCTGCTCTGGTCAGGTAGAAAATTATCATCCCCGGACCCATTTTTACAACCATAATTGTTACTGACTACTCTAGGAGAAACATGCCCCTCCTTCTGTAAAGGCCATTGCAAAATTAAAGGTCTTGTCATGATAGATTAGAAAACTAACAGGCAACAAAGGAGGACAATCCCCCATTCATTAACTCTAAATTCTGATCTTTTATTAAATTTCTTTAACCCTTAAATTAGGACCTGACACCCTACTTGGAGAATTTATGTCTTCTCTGTTTGACTGCTGCTGAGCTGGGAAACGTGTGCAATATTAAGCTCTGTCTACCCTAAGAGTCTCAGCGGATGCCTTCATAGATTCAGTCTCTTCCATCTGAATATATCTTCTACTCTGCAAATGTTGGCTATAATCCACCAGCCAGATATTAATGGGACCTTAACTTTGCATTTATGTAGTAACATACATGAGACAAAAACAAAGGGAAGTTTCTCAGGCCATATTATTCCAAAGTATGAATTAGTTCAAAGCATTCCTAAACCATGGAATACTACCCAACAATCACCTGCTGGAAAACATTGCTATTATTTCTAATTCCACTGAGTTTGTTCACAGTGATTTCCTTACTGGTAAATGATCGGAATTCAGACCTGGTAATCACCATGGATAGTCCTTAATTGAATGAGACAGTCTCTACCACATTTTATATATGATTTTCAATTAATAGAGCTTTTTTATTCATATTTGCGCAGCTGTTCGTAAGGAAGAGATTGATGCTAGTTCTTTTTGTTCTACAAGCAGGAAGATAAAACTATTTCCAATGCAGGACCTTCAAAATCCACAGGTTAGGTCCTGAACTCATGAGTTACACTTAAAAGTTGTGAAATTAAGGAGAAAAAACACCAAGTATTTTTTCATTTGCCTTCTCTAGAACAATTTCAGCTAGAGCTCAAGAAAAAAAAAAAGAAGCAAGGAGAAGTGCATTATTGTTACGTGTTAAACTCCTGTTTTGTTTTGCAGCAAAGTGGGAACAAAATAAAAAGAAACACTGGAAAAGATATAGCCAGACTATGAAACCTGGCCACACCATGATTCTTTTTTCACATTTTTATGCCTCAGTAATTAGCTTGGAAACCTAAAGAAAACACTCCCTGGCACTTACTGTGTGATACTTACTTTAAAAACATCTGGTGTTTAGTCTACAAATACTAATACAGAAGTGAGAAGCAGCTGAAAGACACACAGTGCCTCATTCATACAGCAGAAAAAAAATATGTTTAAAGGTCTTGTTTGGGGTTTTTTTGAACAGAACAAGTTTTGCTGCATTCAACAAGACAGACAACTACTCTTCATATAACCTCTGCATTCCCTGGGACCTCTTCTAGTGATGATTATCAAGACTTGTCCTGGTTTCAGCTGGGAAAGAGTTAATTTTCTTTCTAGTGATTGCTGTGAAAGGAATGTCAGTAACACCTATTGGTTTTAGTTGTTGCTAAGTGACATTTACACTATTCAAGGACTTTTTTCAGCTTCCCATAGAAAAATATGGAGAACGATGGAATGGCCAATGAAATATTCCATACCACACATGTCATGCTCAGTATATAAATGAGGGTTACCCAGGGGGATGGGAATCCACAATCACTGCTTGGGGATGGTGCCAACTCACTGGGCGGTGAGAGTGACCCATCTGATTATTATTATTGTTATTTTTCCTTTTCTATTATTGTTTCTATTAAACTGTCTTTATCTCAACCCATGACTATTTTTTTTTCCTCCCTTTCCGCTCATTCACACCCCCCCCCC
>VYXH01009800.1:55100-72451 GCA_013397275.1 Burhinus bistriatus | reverse complement strand
TTAGTGAAGCCACGTTGGCTGCCACCAATCACCTCCTTATTTTCCATGTGCTTTAGCAGAGTTTCCAGGAGGATCTGCTCTATGATCTTGCCAGGCACAGAAGTAAGACTGACCGGCCTGTAGTTCCCCGGGTCATCTTTTTTATCCTTTTTAAACATAAATTACTTTATTTCATTTTGTGCCCACTGCCTCTTGTCTGTTCACTGGACACCACTGAGAAGAGCCTGGCTCCTTATTCTTTAGTCCGTCCCACCAGGTATTTATATATACTGATAAGATCCCCCTGAGCCTTCTCTGCTCCAGGCTGAACAGCCCCAGCTCTCTCAGCCTTTCCTCACAGGAGAGATGCTCCAGTCCCTTCATCATCTTTATGGCCCTTTGCCAGACTCTCACCATTGCAGCTGTATCTCTCTTGTCCTGGGGAGACCAGGCCTGGACACAGTACTCCAGACGTGTCTCACCAGTGCTGAGTACAGGAAAAGTATCGCTTCCTTGACCTGCCAGGAACACTCCTCCCAGTGCAGCCCAGGATACCATTGGTCGTCTTTGCAGCAAGGGCTCACTGCTGGCTCATGTTCAACTTGGTGTCCCCCAGGACCCCCAGGTCCTTTTCTGCCAAGCTGACTTCCAGCTGGCTGGCCCCCAGCAGGTACTGGTGTATGCAGTTGTTCCTCCCAGGTGCAGGACCTTGTACTTCCCTTTGTTGAACTCTACAAGATTCCTGCTGGCCCGGTTCTCCAGCCTTTCAAGGTCCCTCTGGATGGCAGCACACCCATCCAGTCTATCAGCCACTCCTCCCAGCTTTGTGTCATCTGCAAACTTGCTGAAGGTGCTCCTGCTCCATCATTCAGGTCATTAATGAAGAGGCTAAACAGTATTGGTCACAGTATCGACCTCTGAGGTGTAACACTAATGACTAGCCTCCAACTGGACATCCTGCTGCTGATCACAACCATTTGAACCTAGCAATTCAGCCAGATTTTAATCCACCTCACTGTCCGCTTATCTAGTCCATACCTCGTCAGTTTGTCTATAAGGATGTTATGAAGTTATGGGAGACAGTGTCTATATTTGCTGTACTTGAGATAAACAATATCCTCAGCTCTCACCTCATCCACCAAGGCAGTCATTTCATCATTGAAGACTATCAGGTTGGTTAAGCATGATTTACCCTTCATAAAACCATGTTGATTACTCCCAGTCACCTTCATTATGAGCTGATTTTCTTTTCTGCCTATCAAATAGTTAATGTGCCATCTCTAGTCAGAGGTTACGTTCCTGTGATTCAGATTTGGCTCTCTAAGGACATTCTAGTTGGCAAAAGTGAGAAAAGTTGATCCAAATAAATAGAAACTGTGAATGTGAAGTCAATTCAACCCTTGTGTGTTTTAATTGAATGCGGGACATCGAGTTAACAGAGTCAAGGCATCACATAATCACATAGTAGGGATGCATAACAGAAATACTATGATCAGTATGAAAGAAGTATGAATGGAAGCATCTGCATGCAAAAGCACCAGGAGAAATGATACAGAGAAAGGGTTACAAGAACAGCATGTATTGATAAGCAAGGACACGAGTGACAGCCGTCAAACTGGCAAACAATGAGAAATATATTGCTACATTTAGACCAGAAGACCAGCACTCTGGTGAGGCTATACTAGAGATGACCAGCCAGTCAGAAATCCACAGCAAAGCTACAGCATATCACCTCTGCCAACAGTAAACCAGACTGGAAGCCACAAACCCACCTACAATGAGGAAACAGAGACAAAGGGCAGCAATGACAGGCTGAGGCAAGCAAGCTTCTGAGGAAAAGACCACACCACGAGAACTGTTTGACTCCTAAAGAGTACAAAAACTTTGACTAAAAGCCAGTTTATTGTCATCAGTTAAGAGGAATCTAAGAGACAGTGAAGACTATATAGCCACTGTCCCTCATCCTCATCACACACAAGTGATCCTGGCCACAAAGAAGCCTTGGTGCTGTGAGCACGTGGCTATCAGTATGAGTGGCATCTATGACAGAAGGAGTGCAAGTGAGTGAAGAGATTCATCTGAAGTAAATATCACCCTCCCCTCCAATAAGATCCTGCACTGCATTTCCTCACATTGAGTTCTTGAGGTCTTTCACATTTTCACTCTTTCAAATAGACCACCTTAGGTTCAGAGTTTTCGCTATTTAGATTAACCTTCCTGACTAAGCCATTAATCCTCACAACACACCTTAACCAAAAGGCTCTCAGTTTCAGAACACTCCTCTCCATGGGCTTAGCTATTCCTAGCTTAACTATCAAAAGACTATTCACAGGACAGTTTAGATCCCCTCCTATGTCTTATATCTGAATGAAAGAATGAGTTAGCAGAAGCTAACTATACTCCTTACAAGGGTGGAGTGTTATTAACACAGCAGAAGGTAAACTTACATCTACTTTTTCCCATCCCTGACAAGCCCAGGTCTCAGCCCTGAATTCTCCCTCCATTCCAATAATTCCTACTAGTCCTCGTGTGCTTCTGCAACATGCAGAAGAGTGCCTTGACTCCATGTCTGCTGTACTCATCTATGCTTTTCTCTTAAGGGCCGGAATTCAGGATGTGTGAAATCCTGCACAGGCAGTGGATTCATTGTCAGATCCTTCAGCCACCTTCCCATTCACATTGACAAACAGTTCAGAAGTTTATACTCTGCTTTTAAAAGGCCCCATGTGCTGAACCCATATGAGGCACTATGCACTGAACATCTGCCTCAAATGCATTTCAAAGTACTTTCCCAGTAGAACACATGATATACATATGTACCCAATACAAATTTAAAAAATACTGAAAAATATCATGTAGCACACAACATATTGCACAAGAAAATGAGAAAGGTAGGCCCAAGAAAAAGTACCACGAGGACTTCTATTTTAACCTCTCATCAGAAAATACACACACTGAGTAAACAACAAAGATAATTTTACTGTACTTGATAAGTCCTTAAATGACTCATTTTCAAGAACTGAGCAAAGGACTAAATACTAAGCATCGAACTATAGTCTTTTACTTCCAAATGCTCTCTATCAGCAGCAGAGTTGAAATCCATACCCAATTTTAATAAAACCTTTGCACAGATCTTTTTTCTGACAGGAATAAACATTAGTATGGTAAGCCCCACTCTTTCACAATATCAGAGTTTTAACCAGTATGGAAAAAGCCCTTACTTAATAAACTACTAATTGAGCAGCACAAAAGGAAATGATAAATATATTGAGAGAGATAAAAAAAGGCAGAGTGTTAGAGGAGCATTCTTTCTGATGGGATGTTCTCAGCCCATTGTTGGGCCACACCAAACATACATTTCCCATCAGTGCTCCCACCCCAAGAAATAACAAAAGCACTTTTTTTTCAAGATCAGACATTAAGCCCATCCATAGCTATACATATTCCAACAAAAAAATCCCAGAACAAAATAACAGACCTTTCAAATGACAGCTTTATGAACCCCTGCGGCCATTTTTAACAGAAGATTTCCATCCTCAAAAACTTACAGTCAGGCTCCTTTAATTTGCCGTCATGCATTACAAGCCAAATACCTGTGCTCCAGATGTTCAAAGAAGCCTACCTTGTGATAGCATGGTCTTGGACAGAGTAGAATATAAACAGATGTTCTGTCATCGTAAGCTTGATTTACAAACAAAACTAAGTTTCTACCCCAATACAATTGTATGATACAACAGCACTCTGCAAATAAATAGCTTCTGGGCAAAACAAGTAATATCTGACCTTTGGTTGCATGATTATCATACATTTGATTAATTGGTTTAGTGTAATCATTGTTTATAAATCAATTAATGAATTAGAGAGTTCTGATAATTCAATTTTTTGATCATGCATCAGTATTTTAATTATTAGCTTGTACCGAAGCAAAGAGGGAAAAGCTTAGCGTTTTACTTTCTTTGAATATAAAAAGTGTGTGTGTACAAATATACAAATGTATATAAAAATTAATAAACTAATGATTTCATTACTTTACTTTTCACATGCTACTGCCATTCCTAACATTGCACCTTACTTTTTCTGTAAAAACCCTGGGTGAATGAGGAAAAAATTAAGACCATCCTTACCTTAATGTTGCAAGCTTGTTCCATCAGTCTTCTGGCGTTCTCTTCAGCTCTGTACCTCTTGGGCAACTGAACCCTGAAGAATTTTAAAGCTCCTTCAAAATCAGCTTGTAGAAGGTCCTCTTTTGAGGTCTGCAATTCAACACAGGGAACTACTGTAAACATTGAGAACATGCAGTCATGCTCTTTTACTGGATTTGTCATTTACTGAATGTATTCCAAACCACCAATATTCATATTAGCTCAAAAACATCCTCCTTGAAATCAGCTCTCTAACCCCTGTCTCATGAAACAAAACAGGAGCTAAAGCGTATCTAAGGAATCCCAGGCAGAACAGCACAATCAGAGGACTTTAACACACTAATGTATTTTATCTTTCTATACCTGTAGGGTAAGAAAAGGATTCTGGCTCAGCCTGTCAAGTTGTCACTCAGTGAGGAGAGAAACAAAAACCAAGCAAATAACAAAAACCTAGGAGAATTTATAATATTTTCTAGAGAGCTTGTGCATTGGACCATTGCTGATTCTCATAATGCTGCCCTAAAAAGACAATGTATATATAGATATATATGGTTGCAGACATGAACAGCAGAAGCAGAAATGCATATGACTCATAAGAGGCATCAGCAAGTCAATGTGCAGAAGTCTGTGACACAATTTCTCAAAGAACACTGTGCCAGAAAATGTTTTACATGCTTATTTCTACATCTCTCATAATACCATACCTCTCAGCGTGGTATCAAGCCTAACAGGTCAGAAAATGTTAAACATTCAACATTAATCCAGTTCTGCTACTGATGGAGTAATATGATTCATAGGGACAAATGGATTCATCTTCAGATTTACCAAGAGATTTAGCAGATATGAAATACCAAGCCTTGGGATAGCTCCTTTAAAAGGTTCACAGAAACTGAATGTCCAGGCCACACATTTAGGATGTCATCTCAAAAATGTGAATTTCAAGATCTTTAACCCAGAAAGAGCGAACAAAAATGTGTCAACGTATAGACTAGTATCATGGAGATGGGCGCTGTGTATTATGGTATTGCTACAAATATCTCAGGAGCAGCACAGGTACCTTTCGTTAAGGTTAATTGCTCAAGTACCACCGCCAACATCTTCATGCATGCATCCTCTGCTTTCTCATGAGTAGCACCATTTGTCCTTTTTTGACTTGTTATATGCCGTAGGTATATCACATACACATAGTTTCAAAGTTTGATTCTTAACTATATTCTCATCCACTCAAAATCCTTTGATGGTCTCCAATTTCAGGCAACTTCTTTCCAGAAAACACACTTCAGCCAAACTCAAGAGATTTGGCTCTACACAGGGAGAACTGGGAGAAACTGTGCAACCTCTGACATGCAAGATGTGAGGCTTGATGGTACTGTTATTTCTCTTGTGTGTTAAATTTGTTTTAAATAAATAAAAATAAACATAACAATCACTACAATGCAGAGAAAATTTTACTTTTACTTACAAATCCTCCCTACGCACTCTATGAACTAGCATCGCTATTTTATTTACATGAAAATAATCATGTGTGCTATGTAAAAGCCCTTCTTAGAAGTACAAAAATTTTGTTTCCCAAAGCAAACTGAACTTCAGCATGTTGCTGCACATACATAACAGTAATACTCAAACCTAGTTCAACATATTCCGCATTTCTGCTGAAAATGCTGGAGCTGCCTACCCAGAGAGTCCATCAAAAATAGCAATTTATCCAAACTTTTGTTTGGTGGGGGAACAAAGATGCATTTTTGAAGGGATTTTAAATTATGTACCAAACTTGGAACAGCAACAGAAGTTAAGGGGGTATTTTCATGGTTATCCAGTATCTCTGATAGTGGAGAGCATGCACTGACATCAGAGGTGTGCCACCCAAACACTGATCTGCGCCCAGTCTTTCACTTTGGGAACGGGCAAAGCAATATGCACTTTGATTTCCTCAGTCAAGAGCTTACAAGGACAAAATCTACACTGTACATATTTACCTATCACCCCGTGTATTTTTGGGGATTAGTATACTGTATACCCTAACGGGCACTCTATAGTAGTGTTTGCTACATTAATCACAATGAAAAAGAAAACTCCAAATACAACCAGAGTAGCTTCAGCGGATCTGTTTCCCCATGACTGCAGCATTTTTAAGGCAGACAACTTTCTACCATCAAGATCGTCAGAGTTCTCTCAAGATCTATGAAGATCTGTAAATCTTCATTTACAGTCAAGGAAGCTGCTGGGTCATCACTGCAGGGACACAAGAAAAGCTGCCTTCAGGATGCTGATGAGAAATGTTCAGCTTTACAAACTATCACATCTGATTCTGTCCACAAAAATTTGGCAGGAGGACTATTTGGCTGAGATTCAATCAGACAAAACCGATGTAGTGTTGACAGAAAGCTGGTGCAGTTGGGTATCTAATGAATCAGACCCACTCCTGAATGCAGCTATGGCCAACGCATCCATTTCCTCTTTCTAACGTCATATTTCTCCTGGACAAGTTCTACTGAGGTTATATATGCTTTTGCCACACTTGAGACTAGATAGTAATTTCAAATCCACGATGGGCCCTATATAAGATTACCTGCAAGCTGTAGAGCGTGGAGGGAGCAGCCTGCACACAGGCAGCACACAGCATCCCTGCCAAAACCCACGCTGGCAATCAAGCTGCTTCTGGGCAAAGTTCAGCTGGGTAATGTTGATCGAAAAGCAGTAAATGGTTTGATAAACCAGCTTACTTGAAAGCAATTTCTCTCCTTCCCTCGCAGTGATGTTGACAGCTGTGATCACTATACAATTCAAATAGATTTCCCTATTACATTGCAAATTTGCCTTCTTTAGAGACAAGCTCTCCTGCATTTCCAGCCCCCTCCTCTTCCTCACCATGTGGCAGCCTCTCCCATCCTCCGAAACCCAACCCCAAACACAACTCTGACCCCAGGTGTAAAGGGGCACCAGCCAACCCGTAAAACCCATTTTGCTGCTGTTCTTGGTTTTACACAGAAGGTGCTCAGACACAGCAGTGCTGAAAGATGGGGTAATCTCCAAGACAGGCTGACTGGTACGTGCTTCCAACAGAGTAGGAGGGTGTTTTCAATTAAGACTTCTGGACAGTTGCTCCCCGCATAAAACAAACACCAAACACGCTTTTTGCCAAAGTTTTAGCATTTTGTTAGGAGCTGAGCTATCCTAATTTGAAGTATGTATTCTTCCTAGAGGTCCTGACTAGACATTTTTATTTTAATTTTGTATTTAATTTATTTTTCTTAAATTAATATAATGCATTGAGAGTTCTGGAAATTTGTTGTAGAAATCAGAGGAGAAAAAACTTTAAAAAAGGGTAATAATCAATAATGAAATTACCCTGCCAAACTGTAGAAAACCAGACGCACCTACCCTTTATGTCCATAGCACTTCATTTAAAAATAAATACCAAAAAAAGACAGAGGCAAGTATGTCAGAAAAACAGCAATTACATGTAAATCATTTAAAGTCAGATTTAATTCTCATAGGCTTCTGCTTGAATCACTGTTATAATACCATTTTAACAGCCCCCAAAGAAATCACTCTTATAAAGTTGTAACTATTGACAATTATGAAGGTCTCAATCCTGAAAACTCTTTAGTCAATGAAAATCCCATAAGAATAATGGTGACTCATGGAAGTAAGAACTTATGTGACAGTTGGAGGAACTGAGATTATAGTTATGAAAAATTATAAACCATCACACTGTATAGTTTGATAAAATGAGTGGTAGAGCCTCTGCTGCTCAGCTCTTTCCACTTTGCTGAGTATTTTAATTTCATTAAAATAATTTGATCAAAAAATTAGTTTCACTATTAAAAAGCACAAGAAATCAAAGTATCATTTTGAAAGCAATGATAACTGGGTTGTGTACTTTGTGTATGTTCTGCAAACTAACCTCTTCAGGTACTGATTAAAAACAGGAAGCAACACAAACCCAGTGTGTGTGTGTATATATATGCAGTACGAAAAAAATTAAAAATGTTAGCATCCTAAGATTCACATTTCATGACGTTTTGTGATTTTAATCAATAAATCATAAAGACATTTCAGGAACCTTTTGGCAGCTGTTTGACAGGCAGAGATTTGTAAATTCGTTGGTTTGCGTCACCCAGCTTGTGGAACTCACAAACAACTTATTTCACTACACCATCTGTAAGTTTAATGAACCAATAATTAAGTTTGGCAGGTGCATTGCATTTTTGTGCACCTGGGGACTTCAGGGTATTTTTTATTATTCTAGATGTAATTTTCAAATAATCATATTTTTGGTTAAAATATATTTTTAAAACAGGCAAAAGACAAAACTCAACAAGAACTATGACCATAACATTAACTTTAGAAGTCTCAGCTTGCCTTTTAGGGTTTGGCTAAATATGCCCTCAAATGTCCTTCCCACATTGCTTAAGTATTTCAATATATTAATAAAATTATCTTCTATGGATTAGTTGAAACTAAGGGAAAGCCCTTTCCCAGAAGTACTAGAGAAGCTTTCAAATCTAAAGCTAAAGTTCTGGAAAAGTGTAAATGTTCTAAAACAGGAATGGAATTTGAGAGACTTAAATGATGTTAATTTTGATTATTTTTTTTAAAATAAATAATGTTACTACTACTTTCCCCAAAATATTTAGGAAGATGTGACTAAGACAAAGCACAAAGCCTTGGCTTTTTTCTTTAATTTAATTTCTCTGTCTTCAATTATTAATTCTGCAGTCTCATTTATTACTAATTATATCAACTAAAACTCCTATTCCCACCTGGGAGCTAATACAGCAGAAGAAATTTTGGATCAACCGCACTACACTTCCTTAATTTAATTCTTCCTCCTTCATACAAACAGATAAAAATTACTAATTTCCACAGAATTCTATGTATACAGTATATATACTTAGAATTT
Organism: Burhinus bistriatus; assembly: GCA_013397275.1. Taxonomy (NCBI): domain Eukaryota; kingdom Metazoa; phylum Chordata; class Aves; order Charadriiformes; family Burhinidae; genus Burhinus; species Burhinus bistriatus. The sequence continues at coordinate 63,424 of VYXH01009800.1, read as the reverse complement.
CTATAGAATGTCAGTGAGCATAAACTGCTTATTTTAGCCCTTAATGAACATGTGTCAGGAACAAGACCAAGCTAAAGGCTGAAAAGAATCTGGCCATACTCTACTCCACTACTTAATTTGCTATTGGTAAATTCAAAATGTTTACAAGTACCCTCACACTAATTTTTCAGAACATAATATTTAATCTGTAACACACATAGATGTGGTTTTAAGTTCTATTAGGAAGATATGCAACATAAAATGAAGATATATGAAGTATTTTTCTAACCTGATAGTTTGTCTTCCACCGGTAGCAACAAGACTGCAGTGTTGCACGTTGCACGACTGTGCACTGTGCTGCCCTTAAACATGAGCCACAGACCTGACATCTGTTCAACGACTCCAAGAGGATTAAGTTGACCTTCTGTGCTGCCAAGGAGCGCGAGGGTAGGTAAACTTGGGATCTAGGCCTGGCAAAGTTTGACGGGTAAAGCTACACTGCTCCAGTTACATTGGCACGCACTTCTAGCACAATACATCAAAAGACTCCTTTGACTGGCACCGCTTATGTCCATTTCTTTACTGTGAAAGCTATACTGTCAAAAACCTCTTTTCCTAAATAAAACATGTGCTCTCTGTAAAACATTGTTTGGTACAAACGTATTATGGAAAAAAAATGGCTTTGGTTTTGTGTGCAATGAGTTGGCGTCCATAAATACGCCAATAATCTTGTGTACACCCAGTAGCATCCCTCTACCCAAAATTTCACCACCCCATTTATACGTAGCTCCAGACTTAATGGTAATGTTCATTCTGCCACATAAAATACTGATGAATGTGGATAAGCGGCAAACACAAAATCTATTGCCTTCATCCACCCATAGTCATCCCAAAGGACGTAAAGCCACACAGAATTAGTGCTGTTTCACTTGCTCATCATCACAGTTAGCTCATGCAGTGAGTAGGTGATCTGAATTCTTCTAAGGCTGGCATAAAGGTTATAGATTATATTTCTGGCATAACACTACAATAGCATATATTCTGCCTGTCCTAGGTATTTATTCCCAAAACCACAGCAGAGGGAGAAACTTATGCACGAAAAGAGGAATATAGTTCTTAATTTCATGAAACACCGAGGTTTTGAAGTATCTTTAGTTCTCCTTAAAGTAGAAATTCTTGGTCCTCAGAGATTTCTCGTTTTTAAAAAATCAGAAACATAGTCTCTCCTCCTCTATGGAAGGGGTATATGTCAAAAGGGATATACGTCAGAAGAGGTATATTTAGCTAATAAAACCTGACAGGCTATCACATTGACTCCACAAGTCAAGACTCTCCAATACGACAAGCATTATTTATATTGTTTTGCCTTTTTTCCCCTTTTTCTTCTCTTTTATTAAAGAATATTATGTCATTCAGCAAAGCTAAGCTGCCTGGGTGGTGATGTATGCTAAATTCCTTGGTATTCTCCACCTGGAGGGCCAGATACAAAGCCTGATTAAGACAAGTGAAAAAGAGCTTAGTGGTTTTGTCCCTGCTTTCCTTAGAGCTCATCACAAAACAATTCGGAATGATTTGGCAGTCCCTGCCCAAGAGACCATCAGCACTAAAGCAGCAGGATGAGCTGGATGAGTGCTTAGGTACTCTTGGAGGTAAACTGGAATAATGCTTACACATACAACAGATTCAACCATGCGCTACTGCTCCTTATGACAGGCAGTATACCCAATTCTACAAGTGACTGTAGGCATCCAAGTTCATCTGGGCTTTACTAGCAATTAAAGAGTTTGTGGGGTTTTTTATTTTTATCTAACACCTCACAGCACAGGGACACACTGGTTCAACTACCCACCTTTTTTTCTTTTTTTTTTTTTCCATTTTTTTTAAAACTGAACAACTTATAATATGCAGAGCACATTCATTTACGTGAGTGTACTGCAGAACATGGAGATAGGTTTCAGTAGCACAACAAAAATGCTAGACAGGTCACTGTATATAACTACTATATAGAAGTGCAGAGGGTATGGAAATAAAGGAAAGGCACCATCCCACTAGAAAATGGGATGGGATCAGTAAAGAACTGTCTTCACATGCATCGCATAAAAATGACATTCTGGTGTACAAGGCCATCAACCAAGTGTACCTCTGAGCTGCAGCCAGGTTTAGTTACAATACCCTAGAGCAGACTCAGCTAGGAGTAGGTACCGACTTCGGGATTTGCCACTATTTTCTGGATTTGAGTCTGCTTTGTACAGCACTAGAAATGATAAAAGCATGCTTCTCTGTACCATAACATGCCACACCAATTTCAGGCATCACATTACAGACATCATTTGCTGTGACAGATAAAAACACCTTTAACAATTTATTTCCTGGATAATTCTACACACGTATTTTAAACTTTTTTACATAGTGCCAACTGCCTTTTCAAAATCAAACACAGAAACAGTAAAAAACCAAAACACATCAACATAGCTTGAATTTTTATGAATGCTTAAAACTAACCTTTGATGTCACAAGTATAAAATTTGAAATGCTGAGCATTAATGCACTTTCCATCAGTATCTAGAAGTAGACCGGGCATGCTGCTTATTTGGAACGATTACAAGACTGAGAACAAAAGCATTCATGGCTTTAGGAAAGATATTTTTTTTTTTACAACACAGCCCTGGTTGTGAACCCTTCAGGCTAGTTAAGGAGTGGCACCAATCACCATTCGCAGGACTAGCGTCCAGCCCTTCTGAGCTAACATGAAAAAGACAGACTCAGTGCTTAGGAGATGGATTATGAGAAGCCGAGAGGGAAAAATAAGAGCCCTCTCATGTCTCCACTCACTGTCAAGAATCTTAGGGGGGAGACAGGATTGGGAGGGAAGATGGCAAATTCGCAATGAATTAATTGCAAGAAAATGTGATCTCACCGCAAGCAGCCGAGGCACAAATAGGCGATGCCCCATTCCCAGAAGTTCCAGCACTCGACATGCATACTCATTCACCAGCTTGCTTCTCTCATCGTGCATGTCCTGGGACTTTTTGACAGGTGGTGTGAGCTTGGCAGCTGGGGTTTTGCAAGGTACCCCTTCTTCCATGAGCAGTAAATAGTAAGTATCCAGAGTGAGAACCGTAATTTCAAAAAGTGCAAGATCCGGAGAGCCAGCCTCAGATCTCTGAAACGGGCTCAGATGGCCGCCTACAGCAACGCCCGTCGGTCTCTCAGAAAGAGAAAAGCATCTTTGCTAAGAATCAAGGAAAGATATGATCCACTGCGCTGGCTCAGCCAGAGTCCAAAGTAGATTTGAAAAACAAACCAAAGAAAACATGGATCTAAAAATGTACCTAAAAAGCAGGAAAATGGCAGCAAATGAGTGCAGGAAAGCTCGGAGTGGAGAAAAGCAACGGAGAGCTTTCAGGGCTCAGTGTCTGTGTATGTGTGTGCCAGCAGACAGCAGCAGCAATAAGAGCAATAAAGCCAGAGCAGTTCTGAAGCTGCAAAGAGAAAAGGATGAGCTCATTGCAATCTCTGATTCGTGACAAGCGTGGCGGCTGCCACTGCTGCCTCTCGCTGTGAATCAGTAATGAAGGGGCAGGCAAGGAGGGGGCTGGGAGGAGAAGGAGGGGGTGAATGAGCATGCAGAGAGCATCTCGGGGGAGAATGCCGTAATAAGAAGCCAATAGTGAGCGGCTGGACAGCTGAGCTCCCCTCCCCGTCTACCTTAAATCAATTCCGCTGTGAGGATTTTTGCTGTTGAATCCCAGGCTTACAGTATCTGAACTGCATCCTCTAACATTGGATGGTTAGGAAGAAACCAGCCTGCCAGCTGGTATAACGATTTGTACTCAGTCTGCTGCTGAATAATGCAAATACAACCCAGAGACGGGCAGGTAGGGCAGGGGACCCTCATCCCTCCTTTATGATGAATGGGAGAGGAGCAAGGACATTGTGATGGACTGCTGGTGAGGAGAGAGCAGCAGGCAGCTGCTGAGAAGCCATAGCCCACCTTTGCACAGCTTGTGCAGGATTGAATTAAATAATTTAAATCATGGTAATTTCCAGCACTGTGTTCTCAGGAGGCATTTCTGAATCTGGAGACGATGGGCAGAGAGGGAATGATGTCAGCACAGGCATTTGAATTGAGTCTAGAAATTAACTGCACATTCGTAAGGTAAATGCTATGATGTCACACCTTAAATTGCCTCACATCACTCCTATGCAGGGAACAGGCCAGGTGCCTCTGCCATCTGGTTAAAGACAGCCTATCAGGTATTACTTCATTTCATAGGTCTGGATTTTAGAAAGCATGTTTTTATGCTGCTTCATTTTTGAGTTGCCTAATTATAAAATGGGCTATGTAACAGAACAATACACATCTCCGATCAGAGCAGACAGTAATATTCCATACATATCTAAGATATAGAAAGGTGGTAATTTAAAATATTGTGAGGAGCTCTATGGATCTAGAACACATTAATTGCAAACACTTCTTCAAATGCATGTTTGAGCTCTAAACATCATTTGTCTAACATGTCAAGAAAAAATGTCACAAGTATTTAGTTAAAATACTAATGCCAAGTAAAAATCCGTAGCATGGGGTCGTTGAATTGAAATAATAAACACGTTCATAAGTAGTTAAAATATGCAAATCATTTTAGTTTACCATGAACAAGCCTAGATGAGTACTACAAAAAGCAGAGAAAATTAGAAAAATAAATTAATTGCATTCAGTCTGATAGACCACTCATAGTGGGTGGAGTCCTTTCAAATACAAGTAAATTTTCTTGAACAAGAATTAATTTTTTTTTAAAGGACACTTATCAAAAATAGCCCCATCCACACAGATCACCTTGGCTCATGGTGACACATGAAGCAGGTGGGAAAATCGTTAAAGCAGAACCAGCAGAAGTCATAGGTCAAAGATGACAGATGATGACAATGAAGTCTCAACAATTTATCCTCTGGTGATATGGGATTTAAATCAACTAAAGCACCTGCAAATTTTGTGCAGTATTGAATAAGCTGTTCAATACCGCTGGTCTTCTGAAAGCTGATTTAAGTATCTCAGGTTATGAAACACTGTTTTGCAGATGAAAATCTTCCATGTGGACTAGCCCACAGAGCAGGGTTCTGAAGAGGTGGAGGCTACAGCGTTTCTGTCTAGGCTGAGACTAGGCTAGCCTAGGGGTATTTACTGAGATCCTTTTCAAGGGAAGCTGTGCACAACTCTGAAGAAAAAGGAAACCATAACCAAGACACATGTCATTCCAGTTTAAGATTATAATGGAGATTGTGATGGGAGCTCTCCTATGCTTTCCAAACTCCACCCCCTCAGCACGCAGTTCCAGAGATTATGTTGTTTTATCTAGTTTGTTATTATGTGTATAGGTAAACACCACAATGCCGATCAGTTATCCAGCACAGGTTAAACTATCAACTTATCAGACTGTATGTTTGTAGGGCAAAAGGGTTTAAAAGAAAGGAAGTAGCTTTTCATATTTTTTCCTGAATTTTTGAAGTGTTTCCATCTAATTCAAATACACAATGGTAAGCATGATATTCTACAAATATTAGGTTCTATCTTCTACATGCGAATGAAAACATTGCTCAAAACATTAAAAAGGAAGAAATAAGACCGCTCTACTGTGTGTATTGGGAAGCAAGTTACAGAAATGACTAGAAGCATAGAGGTGAATGGGCAGAGTCAGTGGTGACTTCTGGGCGAAATAGGCCAGAGGACAGATAATTCAGAGCACAGTCCATGAGAAAAGCCTTAAATTATTTCTTGCATAAATCAGACTTTAATAAGCTAATAGCTAACTCTCATCCTTATAGAAATTCAGGTTTGGTTCATTTTGGGTAAAGTCTGGGCTTATGAAAAATGGAATGAAGTGATTATTAAATAAAGTCTTTAATTCTAGAAAGTTATAATAGGCTCTCATAGTTAGAGGCTAAAACCAGATGAATTCAGGTTAGAAATAAGGTGCAAATTTTTAGGAATGAGGAAAATTAACTACAGGATTAGCTTCCCAAGAGATGTGGTCTACTACCATCATTACGATTTTTACATCAGGCCTGGATTTCTTGTTTAAAAGAGGTCTCTAAAATCCGAAAAATTCCAAGGCTTGATGAAAAACCCTTAATTATCAGCTCTGTGTTTTTCATGAACTCCTTTCACAGAGCATAACAGTGAATCATCATTCAGATTTGCACTTTGAGACTTTTTACACTCCCTACCATTCTTAAATATGTCCACATCCTCACTGAACGCTAAATCTTATTTTTATCCATGTCTGACCAGGAACTGTGATTTTTCCTTCCTGTAAACTTCACTACTCTTATCTGTGCCATTAGATTACTGTCCTGCATTCTTCAGAAGGGCCTGACTGAAGTCAATGTAAAAACTAAAAATGGCCCAAAAGGCAGTAACTTGCACCCTAACTAGAATGTCTTAAACACATATTACTCATGCTTTGATTTTCATGTCATAGACTATCTTATTTTTAAGTACAGTTAAATTCTGTTTCTGGCCTCTCTATCCATGAAATGTCTGTTTGCTCACATGGTATGGATGCAGTTAAGATCTGCTCAGATCTGAGGTCCAGTGAACTCAGAAGAAGTGGCGAACGGCAAAATATTCTCTCAGCAAATAAAACTGTATAGAATATTGACTTGAAATGATCTATATTTTCTGAATTCTGTAGCAAGATACCAAGGGTCTTGATAGGGATTCCTTTATAAATCTGTGTACTTTAAAATATACCAAATTAGAAGAACATACGGAACGCTCAGAACATAAATGAGCGCACAAAGCCTGAACATAAATGTGTTAGTTTTAGGTGTTCACACTGGTTTAGTTCCCAGATAACAGTGTTCTCACTTGCATGTGTAACAAGGCATGACAATTTGCTGTAGAAACTGGCAACCTGCCCGCCTTGCATAATTTTAAAATTATGACCCTATGTGAGCACTACAGATTCCTTTCTCCCTCTCTGCATCCTCTGACTGTCCACATTCTCCCTGTGCGAGCAGCCCAGCCTTCTGTGTCCTCCCTCTGCCCCAGTCTTCCCTACAAAAGCACCACTAGTCTTGTCTCCTATCCCATGCTTTGTGTTGACAAGAATATCAAATTTTTATGACAATGGAGCACACTACTGAAAGGTCAGTACTAAGATAAACTAAACATTTTCATAATTGCTATATCAATTGCTAATTGATCAATGCTGATGTATGATAGTGTCTCTCTTTTCTATGTCAACTGTAAAAAAAAAAAAAACAAAAAAACAAACCACCAGGAATTGGATTGCCTTTAACATTTTAGTGGCAAAAATTACCGACTTTGAAAAGCTAAATGGACTCTAAAACTGGAAGAACAAAAGAGAGAGTTCTCTTTCAAGTTTATTCCTATAAAAGGATAACACAAATTCTGCACCAGAACAGCTCTAAAAATCCATATGAATTACATCATGCCCACAATAAGAGCTTCACCTCTTACCTTATCAGAAATTACTTTGTCCTTTCTGTTCTTCAGGTCTAATCACAACTGTGTAATCTGGATTTAGTGAAGTTTACATCTTTACCATTATTAGAGAGAACATGATAAAACAACTTATTTTCACAGCAGATTCCATCAGAGATCTGTGCTGGGGTTGTGCTGGTTGGCCTATTCTTAAATGGCTTAGTAAAGAGGGTGAATCATGAGGTGACAGTGTTTGCAAATGCTACTAAATTATTCAGGGTTTTAAAGATAGGCTTACAGTAAAGAACTGCAGAAGGACTGTAAGAGACTGAATGGGCAATAGTACGGTAAATTAAAGTCAGTGTGGATAAATGGAAATTGATGCATATGGGGAACAATATTCATTTTACATATAAATGATAGACTGAGCTGACAATTGCTACCCAGGAACAAATCTTGGAGTCATTGTGGACAGTTCTATGAAAATATCAGCTCAGTGCACTGCAGAGGTCAACAAAATAAATCAAATTGTAGGAATCAATAGGAAAGGAATAGAGATCTAAACAGAGAATGCCATTATTCTACAGTATAACTCCATGATGTGTTTTCATCTTTGCTATTATGCATTACTCTGGTTCTCTCATCTCAAAAAGGAGATAAGAGAGACAGAAAAGTATGTAGAGAGGGAATAAAGCTCATCAGAGGCTTTCAAATGAGGAGACAAAAACTAGACTAAGATTATTAAGCCTGGAAAGTTGATGAGGGATATGGTAGACCTATAAAATCATGAGTAGTATGGAGAAAGTGAAGAGGTACCAACTGTCCAAAATGCCTTCCAATACAGGAACAAGGAACCTCACATGAAACTCATAGGTGACAGGTTCAAAGAAAAAAAAAA
>VYXH01009800.1:31051-49144 GCA_013397275.1 Burhinus bistriatus | reverse complement strand
GAAGGCTGAGGGGAGACCTTATTCTTGCTTATAAGCATCTAAAGGGTGGGTTGAAGGAGGATGGAGCCAGACTCTTTTCAGTGGTTCCCAGTGACAGGACGAGGGGCAACGGGCACAAGTCAGAACATAGGAAGTTCCAGCCAAACATAAGGAAAAACTTCTTTACGGTGAGGGTGACAGAGCGTTGGAACAGGCTGCCCAGGGAGGTTGCGGAGTCCCCTTCTGTGGAGGTTTTCAAGACCTGCCTGGATGCAGTCCTGAGTAACGTGCTGTAGGCGTGCCTGCGTCAGCAGGGGAGTTGGACTAGATGATCTCTAGAGGTCCGTTCCAACTCTAAAAATTCCGTGATTCTGTGATTCCCTAACAGAACAGCAATTCCTGCTGAAAGCAAATGATATGCTAATTCAATCATATATAATCACCAGCTCCATCTTTGTACCACTATGGAACTGTGCTCTTATGTGACTGTTTCTGACTTAGAATCTTATCATACTTAACTGTATTTTCTTGGTACTTGTTTTTGGCTGCAATATAGAAATACTTTCTCAGGATAACACCTCCCTTACCATTTAGAGCCTATTACTGCCAGAACAGGCAGATACACTATATTGCATATATACATAAGAACTGCTATAAGCAGAATTAAAACCAACTCTTAAAACTCTTAAGCTTAGAAAATAGTTATAATAAGTCTGACAAAATACTTTCTTGAATTTTCCTCTTCTGGAACAGCCAAAGAGAAATGTTCAATTGGATAAGCAGCATGTTGTGGAATATATAAACAGTGAAAAGACTGAGCACTTTCTGCTAGAAGAAATTGGGTTAATCATTCCACACAAAAAAAAAATCATTATTTGCAGTATGACACCCATGACTTAAGGATTTTAGTACTTTCCAACCCTTATCATATTTTCTAAACAGGTGCTCTGCTGCTAACCTCAGTTCAACCATTCCCGTTAGCAGGAGCAGGAAACCTAAGGAAAACAGGCCTCTGAGTGTATATCCATGGTCTCAAAGCCGTCCTTCATAACCAAATTGAACTAAGTTCTCCTTTCCTGAAAACCTTGCCAGCCATTTTCAGCTCAGTGCAAGTACTCCTCCTTTTCTTTCTTCTCCTTCAGTTTTAAGATCCATAAGCTGGTATCTCTACTCCATTCCACAATATGTTCCTACTACTATGGCAGCAAACCTGTTGGGTGTTGCTTGGATGCTTGCTTTCACTTCTTTACTATCTACCATACCATAACCTATTAGACTTCCCTTTATCTGCACTGGCCTTAAAAAACAGAAAATCAAAAAGCCCTCCTAGTTGCAAATAAAATACAAAATAGGAAGAAAAGCGCACCCACTTCCCTCCCCCCTTTTTATAAATTTAGATTTGTGTAGGATGACCTCCCTGGAAACGTGCATTAAACAAATTTCCTGTTTATAGGCGACTTCATTTAATACATTTCTACTCATGTAGAAAGTCACAACACCATTTGATGCATTAACTGTGTTAGTGTAAAACACAAGTTATTCTGGACATGTCCTTACCATAATGCTCATACTATCTCATACCTACACTGCAGTTCTTCACTGAAGTTACCCTACCTCAAGTGAAAATATATGGGTTTTGAAATTTCCAATTGCTCTGTTCACAGCAGTATATATATGTTTCTGGTGTGCAGCACTTTTGCTGTAGGACTTTGTGCCGCAGAAGTTGAATCTCTGAGAATTACTCTTCACTGAATAACTCAACTAGTAGCTGTTTGCCCTTTCTAGGTAAATTAAAAGGAAAACACACTGGGGGATTAGCAACAGCCAAATGATACTGGTCTGTGTCCGCGTTATGGGGTTGTTGTGTTAGGAGTGACAGGCTGTTCTATCCTGAGCTTTAGCCTAAATTATTTGATGGGAATATCATTTGAATTCAGAGGTGGTATTTCAAATTCCATATCACGTACCTGTATGTGGACTGAATTTGAACTAGAGACAACTTGTGAAGGTCAGTGTAAGTTAACTTTGAGCTATCTCACTGGCATCAAAAGGGCCAATGCTTTATCTTCAGGTTTACCCGTTTCTTTGTTTAGGTAAATTCTGTGTCCAAGCCAAAGACAGAAGTCTCCCTTATTATAAAAGACTTCCATTCCTCTCTTGACATTGCAAATACATTTGATACCAAATAATATTCAACGACGTGTTTCTTGATTATTTATATGGAAGAACCCAGCCACAAAATAAATACGCTGTGAAATGAATCAGAATTGTTTTCTTAATAGTAATTACACATGAGACATTTAAATTTTTAGACTGCACTCCTTGTTCCAGGAACTTTATGACATGATTAAGTTTAATAAAAACAGATTTACTGTAAGTACAATTTCAGACACCTGTACCCAAATGGATGATATTTCTCCTCTGTTCCCTCCTCCAGAAGTCCCACTATTATTGCTCCCTAGTCATGATACCTTGAGCTAAGAAGATATTCCATACAGTTTAATAAAAGAAAAAAAACCCACCTTCTAATCAATGACTTACCTTTAACAGAGCCAAGGCTACATGGAAGATTATGTTCATACCCTGAAAATAAGAAGAAAAAGACTTCAATCAGTCCCAGCATACAAATCTCTCTTCCTTATTGCTTATCACTATGTAGCATGATAACTAGATGCTGCAAATCTCTAGAGAATGCTTCCCTTTTTCCTGCTACACTTCAAAGTTGATCATTAAAGCCCCAAGGCACAGTTTCCAAACTCCCAGCTGGGGAAGATGACAGCTCTTTGGAGCTTTTGGAATCTCACTGTTCAATTCATCAGGTGCTATAGATGTGACAGGATATCCCTCCATCATTTCAGTACCTGTCAATGCTGGTTTTCATAAACAGTACAGAATATTATAACAAGCAGGGCATCAATAAAAAGTGATAAATATTCTACTTGATAGGATTTTTGCCAAGTAACTGAGCTTAGCTATGATTAATCATCTACAATCTTACATGCTCAAACTGTAAAAAAAAACCCAAAATAAAACAATAAAGACCCCACAAATACACAATCCACCATTTTTTGCTGCTATTAGCCAAAAGTGAAAACTATTTCAAAGGTAAGCACACTGATGTCTGTACCAAATAGTTGATTTCTGGTTTGCAAAAGCTGGAAATACAAAGGTACAGAAATCTGTTCAGTGACAAATACAATGGCAATGCCCAATTATTTAAAAATCAAAGAAAGTAAAAACCACTCCACTGACTGACTACAGAGGGATGAAAAAGGCTACATTTCCACTTATGTTGTATACAAAAATAAGCAATACCACTCCTCCACTTTTGTTCAACGTGTTTTTGTTTTGACAATCAAGACCTTGAGATTTTCACAGCGCAAAGAGGAACAAATACCCTGAATGAGCCTCCTTTGGAGCAGCCTAACTGAAACCACTCTTGGAGTCCTGCTTGGAAAACTAGCTGGGGGCAGCTCAGGCCAGAGGACACAAGACAACAGCCTTACTGGCAGTGCACACACTGCCTCTGCTGATGGGAGAGATTCTCTTGTCTGCAGCCTACATATCTTGATTATTTAAGATTATAAATAGCTTTGTGTTCAACCAAATATGAAAAATATCATAGGCACTTCTCATTTGCTGTATTATGTACTTTGTGTTCAGACTGTTTTCCTAGATTATATTTTACAAATCTTCTTGCTTGCTTGTTAATGGCACGATAGATCTTTTATTATAATGTCTTTCAGAGCCCATATCTAAAAATGTCTCAACAGATTTGCACACAAGTAATGCTGTCACTGCAATACACACTGTTGTGGGCTAACAACAGGACTTTTTATAAGGGAACCTTCTCCAAGATACACCTGCTTCTGCAACTGAGAATTTTTCCAAGCCTCTTCCTGAGAGCCTGAGACCATATTTCTATGAAAATTAGCTTTTATAAAAATCCACAGGGACTTTTCAGGGGCATTCTTGGAAAGAAATTGATTTTTTTTTTATATGGCTAGTATGGTGCCTTGAAGGGATTTTACCATTAATGAGTCTTGGAAATGCTATGACATTAGACACAATGAATATTGCAAACTCCATGAATTAGTTTTCAACTCGATACATAATTATTATGGCAACAAATTGTCTTTTTCCACTAGAGGTCACAATTGCAGCAGGGCTGAACCCTGCCTCATTGATAGGAAACCCATCTTCCACATGGGATAACAAATATTTTAATTACAACAAAAGTTATTTCGCTTTAATTTGATAGAAAAAATGTCTGGCTGTGAATTTCAGTTATGACACTGATAATATTACAGCACCAGCAGCAGTAAATTTAGTTCATAGTACTCTCAGTTTTGTTCCCAGTATCAATCTGAAGTCAACAATTCATTCCACAGTCATGATATTACCAACTTTTATTTCCTAACAGAGAGGATTTGGTATGAACATACAAGCTATAAATGAGAGGCGTAACTACAAGCCGTCACAAATATTGTGTTTTCTTTTTAACTAACTGGTTGATCTGATTTTGTTATTTTATGACTAGGACTATTATTGCAATTGTAAGACTACTGAGCAATTAGTGTCCTGTGTATTTTCCGGCACTACCAAAAAACCCGAAAAGAAAACCAAACCAGTTTTCATGTATTTTTCTAAACAATTTTTTTCCTGGCCTGTCCAAAACTCACGTTGTTCCTGAATTCAAACTAATCAAACTCTCTCCTGATACTCCTCTTACATGATCACTCTTCACATGGGTAGCAAATTCAGCAGAAATAGGTTGCCTCCTGCCTTGAGGGTCTCCAGCTCTTTCTCTAGCCCCACCAGGCAAGGGGCAGCTCATAGACTCCCTAACGTTACATGAGATAACCAGCTCAACACACAAGCACCCTAAAATCAGAACACCAGAAGGACTGAAAACCATTGTTTACAGCTGTCTTGACCGGCACTCCACTACTCCTGGCAACAAAAAACAATCTACACCTTCCTCTTTCCTCAAAGGGAGAGAGAGGTAACTCCAAAATCAAGGCAACATTTTAGACCTGAGGCATCAATTGCTGCAGTTTCATGCTGACCAGCTTGGACTTTGTGGACCTGAAGGACTAATACACCCCTTTACCATTGAGTGAATTGGAGGAGGCGTCTGGCAATCTACAGTAAGGCTGCTACTCATGTTTGGATTTACAGCCAGATGCTTTAGATTTCAAATGTGGTGCCCTACCCACCCATTTTAACAACACATTTTATAACCACTGATCTACATACTTGAGTTATTTTTTCCTAATGCATGCAAGACTATTCTGACATAGCCAAGTTTAATGATTATGATTATGAAAAAGGAGGCTCAGCTCATTTTTCCACAATCTCTCATTTAAAATCCTACTTCATTTACCACACACTGATTTATATGATTCAGCTTAAACTTCTCCATCTATTTTAGAAAAAGGACCAAAAATACCAACATGCACCAGACATATAAATCATTGCTAGCACTATCCCTCCAGCAATTTTATAATGGAAACATGAAAGTACATACAAATCATCCACAGGGAAAAGAGAAGAGAGCCCATATTAAATAAGCTTTAGATAATTACTTTTTAAAATCAAAGGTCATATGTTTAACTGGGTATTTGGAAATAAATGCTTTAATACCATGAAGATCTCATCTTAACATTAAAAAAACCTGCAAATGTGAAAGTTGTCCATAATTACCTAAACACTCATTTGTTTAATATACAACAGTCAACACTAAAAATATACACTATTACTAAACAAGAACTGTTATAACAGCACAGGAATGGTTAGGGGCATATCATCATGTCATATCACTTCTTTATTATGTGGCCATTCTCTTGTTTTTCAACCTGAGAAGCTTTGCTGCTAGTGGGTAAATGAAGGAGGAGAGTGCAGCTTGCGCAGCTTGCAGACATTAAGCCCACAGGCAAAGACCCCAGAAATGAGGCGTGTGGATATCCTCTTCCAAGGAGCTTTTAACTAGCCTTTGACAGAAGGCCAGCAGTTTCTATGACTGCCTGTCTTAGAGGCTTATCTGCCTAGTTAAGCATCTGCACAGTATCTTCTTTTTTCCAACAGGTGTTATTTAAGAACCTTCATATGTTTGTGTAGAGGTCCAGAGCATTTTAATAGATTTCATTAAGCTCAGGAGAGGAGTTTTGGAGAAGGAACAAGACCATCTCAAAGCAGGCAACTCTTGACTGTTCTGCAGTCAAGGTAGGGTCGGGAAAGGGAAAATTTTAGAGTTTGTGCTGTCGTACAGCCTCCTTATGGCTCCTGCTGACTGCCATGCTGACCGTTCTCTGCCTTACAAAGACTTCCATAGGACAGCACTTAGAAAAAAAGAGCATAGTTTTACAGAAGAACCCTTCGTACCTACTGGGATGACAGTGCTGGGATGAACACTCACCATCCACCAGGTTACCATTTAACTCATTAAGACTGTGCTTCATAGAAGCATCTGCATATTTGAATTAGATGTCAAAAGACCATAGTTTCCAACAGCGATTGTAGCTAACATTCTCATTGGCAAAACAGTGAAACTGTATCTCATAAGACTGTAAAAATTAAACACTTCAACTGCAAATGACAGATGTACACTGAAATTAATGCTGGCTTAAAAAAAGTGGAAATCTTATTATGGTAACTCTCTTCTAATGTAAGATTTTCAGAGTTCCTTAAAAGCATCCAAAGTTCCTTAAACCCTCCAAAGCAGATAGAAAACCCTCCTTCTGCAGATAGAAGCACTCTTTGAGGAGTCCTCTGCACTTTGAAACAAGATGATTTACAAAAAAAGGCCTGAAAAGAAGACTGGGAACAAAGAACAACAAACAGAATGGTAAAAAACCAATTTTGTAGGATTCAGTTTGTATTCAGTGAGATCTCTGTGACAGAAAGGATGCTCATGGCTTTCTCTAGAAGTCAGGAGGCATATCTATCCATTTGACCCAGTAAATCTACCCAGAGACCAGAAAAAAAGGGAGTTAAGGGGGTAGCAAACTAACACTTATTACTGGCAAAGCTCAACAGCCAAATGTGGTGCTCAGAAGAGTTAGGTCCAACAATTTAATCATGTAGTATCTGGACAACATTTGCATAGGGGACAACTTTGGAATTTATTTCCTGTTTTGTTTTAAAGCTTCTCTTCAATGACAGAAGCCTTGAGAGAAGGTAGGTTATATTAAATACTAGCATCTCTCCCTCTTCAACCCAGATCACCTGACAGACCTTCCTCTGGTTACACGGCAATACCCTCTGTATCATTTTCACAAACAAAAGGAAGTGAATCTCTCAAAAAAATATAGAGAAAATTCATTTAATATTAGTGTCCTTATCTGTGGTTTTGTTCCTAGATATGCATGACATGGAGGATGAAACAGTGAAGACAGTGATACAATATTCTCTGAAGTTCAGTACCACATAAAGAAGATAAATGTGAAAGTCAACTGAGCACCTCCTTAACGTCGGAGAAGTCTCAAGGCTCACATGACATGCCATAAGGAGAACCAGTTAACCTGCTTCAGCTATCCAATAACGGAATTTTCCTCTTTTTAAGAGAGATTAGCTATTCAACTAAAGTTAATTTGACATTGTTTTGTAATTCAAGTGTGTTTCATAATTACGTGTTCAGTTGCACACTCCTTCAAAGGAGCTACAGAGGGTAATTGGGGTTACAAACTCTAAAGGAGAATTAAAATTCTATTTATGTTTTGGATTGCTTCCAGCAAAACATTTGTTTGGCAACTCTAATATGGTGAGAGCACACAATAAACTTTAGGAATGTCACAAATGTATTTATTTTGCTGACAATATAAATAATATGGTGTGAAGCTTTCTCTTTGTAAGTAGTGCAGACTTGGAGCACACTCTGCAGGGATATGTATGTTAATTAACATCTTTTACTCAGATATAGTTTGTATAGCTTGTACATTTATTCTAGTTAAATGACAAGACAACTAAGGAAAAGAACGGTTAAGTCATTCAAATAAGGCACAACATAAAATAGCAAGCTTTGTGTAAGCAACAGATAGAGCTTTCTTACTCAACAGTTACATTAGAGTGGGGGAAAAAAACCCACGAAAAAACAAATTGCATAGAGATCTTACTGCTAACATATGACGTATAGTCAACTTCTTAGACGGGGCTTCCTCCAGGGACTCCATATACATTGCCTACTACAATAACTCACAATAGGAAATGCTATAACACAACAAAGAAGAAAAGAAAATACAGAAATCTCCATCCTGATACTATGATGCTGTGAATAATACACAAATCCAATTAAAATCAGTTGACTTAATTATTTCATAAGCAGGTACCAGGGAGATGGTAAAAATGGCACCATGGGATTCAGTATTTACTGTACCACTTTTCTGTATTTTACAGCATGAAAAGGCACACAATAAATACTACCGCACAACTATGAACCTGTATTAGTATGATTTCACATGAGATTTTGTTTGGTTGGTTGCTTTTAACAGAAATGAGTGGGATTTAGGAGTGCTAGTGAATATTTACATGTTTTGGGTGATTTTCACATAATTTGTTGCTGAGATGTTGTTATGGCTGATTGAAGGTAGAGTGCTGTGAGATTAGCACTTTCTCCTCTCTAGTTTCTGTGGCTGTTCTCAAAGAATAAAAATTACAGCCACAGAATTTTAAGTCATTTCCATGTATCAAATTGCTCCCTGATATCTGGTATTTCTGCAGTGGCTTGTTCCTAATTCACAGCCAGCTGGTTATGATGGGCTGGCAGCATGCTTTCTCCATTTGTTTGACCAAGCCATACATTAACATTACTTTTCTGGTTTTCAGAGGTTTAAATTACAGGGGTTTCAGATATTCCTTTCCCTCTTTCCAAATCTGATTAATATGGGGACAAAGAAGGGGGCCTGAATCCACACTAGGCATCAAGGGCCTTACCACATACATACAACAAGGACAGAGAAAGAGGCCTCTCTAATAAGAATAGGTCCCCCAGCACTCATACAGAAACAGGGAATGGTTGTTAGAAGTGCTCAGAGGAGCAGTAATCTTACAGACCCCAATCTTCTTGAGAGGAGACAAGATGAGGGGTTCAGAACATCTCTTGACAGAGAGACATATCTCCTTCCCCCTCTACATGTGGTCACGTAACACAAAGAAAAATGCATGCCCATGTTTAATCACTGTCCTGCTTCCCTGCACTCCATCTGATCTCCTTCTCAGCGTTCATTCTTCTTCTTCTCCCTTTCTCTGCCACAATACAGTCCTGGCCCTTGCCTCTCTACACCTTGACATTCATTTTCCCTTCCCAACAATCACTCCAATGTTAAGTTCACGTTTTGATGTTATGTACTTAGAAAATTCAGTACAGCCTCAGATTCCAGGCACGAAGTACTGGAAAGTGTTTGGCAGAGGCAGACTGCACCACCCCCTTTTCCAAAAACAGTCCCCAGATTAGCTTAGCTTCCTGGATTTGTTCGCAGAATATCACTCTCCCATTTGTGATACTTTCCTTCAGTTATTTCTGAAGCATTTTTGAGGACTGCCAAGACTGCTTAGAATATGCTGCTATTCAAATACAGCAGATGGCACTGGTGTTAAATAAGCATTATGGAAATTTACTGTATTCCTAGAAAAATCAACCAAGTGAACATCAACTAGTAAGTGGCTAAAATATTTCATTTGTAATGGGGAAAGTAATTCAGAGACACGCTGTGACACTGTATTAGATGTCTCTTCCCTCTAAGGCACAAACTAGGTCATTCAAATATGTCCCTCATCTTCAGTAACTTTTCACCTGTATCTCAGAACATTTTCTGAAACAGAAGCAGTCTCAACATTTTAGGACCACAACATTTATCAACATCACCAAAAAGGTACCTTCCGTTCACATAAGTTATCTTGAATTGCAGATTGTTGTGAGACTGTTTTTTCTTTGCTCATGCTGAGTATTTATCACCAGCCTTGTTATTTTTGGGATAAACAAGCTGCAGCTACGAATGTAAGATACATAAATTATGGACGCTCACAGAACAGCTGGACAACATAGTGTAAAGGGTTATGTTAAACCCTGTGGCTCTCCAAGAACCTCTCAGATGCACTCTATTAAAATACTCTCCTCCTCAGTCCAAGCTTGAATTCTTATGAATTCTGTGTAGATTTAGAAGTGAATAGAACGTTTTGTGTCCCCCTGTGCCTGTGGCAATACAGAACACCGTATTACATACCTCCAATGTTTCTGCTGTTGAAATTTTATATCCAAACACCTAATACTTCTTATGACTTTCAGTTTGAAAATAACTTAAAATTCTTTATCGTTATAATCTGAATGTTTTAAACACAAATATACAAAAACTTTTTAAAGTTCCTCATCCATAACACACACAATCAAGTACTACATCCTTTTTCCTTTCTTTTTTATTTCTGTTCTAGTACTGAAAAAATCCACAGTAGAATACAGCTGTAGTCATCAGATATATTACACTAAAATTAATTTTAGCATGGATTTAAATAAGTCATTTAAAATACATAAAAGCAAAACATCCAGGGCCAGAAAACCTGAGCTAACTCCATTGCAGACCTCAAGTTTTTGCAACAAAAAAGATTATAATGGTTGACCTGTCAACAGATGCTTGAACATAGCAAACCAGCATTACCATTGGACACGTATGTTCAAATTCTAGTCTTCCATCTGGAGTCTGAGAGACAACCTATTCTCTTTCGTCTTAAATTAATTAAAAGCTAGTTATGGCAGTCTTGGAAAGGAATCCTTTCCAGTCTCTTTACATGAAACAGCAGTGGCTGATAAAGACTTCAGAAAGGAGACTTAGCCATCTAGCAGGCATAAAGCAAAGAGCAATGGACAGGAGGAAAGACACAGTCTCAATGCCAAAGTCTAATCATCTATATTCATAAGAAGGAAAACAAACACACACATCCCCCAGCCTTTTCCAATTCACAGGTATGACATTGACTTTACTTTTGTAAATAGTACTGAAATAATGCAGTCAGTTTCAGCAC
Source organism: Burhinus bistriatus (assembly GCA_013397275.1). NCBI lineage: Eukaryota > Metazoa > Chordata > Aves > Charadriiformes > Burhinidae > Burhinus > Burhinus bistriatus. Next base: position 38,152 of record VYXH01009800.1, on the reverse strand, counting down.
AGATGTATACCTACTTAGAATTTAAGCTTAGCTTCTAATATGCTGTTACTGCTTAGATTTTTTTCCTAGCAAGCTCAGTCTGCTGTTTTGTAAGATTTATTAAAACATTCGTAACTGGAAGGGTTAACAAATGCAGACAACGTGAGACAATGTGTCAACAACAGGTAATTCCAAAAAGTTCAATTTTTCTTCACCTATAGATCCACAGAAGATAAACAACTGTACACAGTATTTTATTTAATTCACATTCCATCTGAATGCAGATTTACAGAGGAAGTGGGCTTGTTCCTGACTCAGTTCCTGAGGAAGTTTAATAAAATGTTAATCTGTTCTTTCTCAACTCTGTTGAAGGCATCACAGAATTATCTGACAGTGACAGATAAAAAATAGCAGGCTATTATGGTATCTACTACTCAGTTAGTATTAACACGCAGAGACGACTGGTCTCATCGTCTGAGTGATACCATACGGCATAGTTTTTCCTGGCACATCCATTCTTCAGGAAGACACGCATAAGACAGAAATCAAATCTGCAGTGCCATTAGTTATAATTCTTCTAAGATTTTCATTATTCCATTATGAAGCAGTGCTCCCAGGAAGCACATCTACACAACATGGTGCCACATTTTTACTATCACTAGGTGCTCATTTACCAGGACCAAGTCACTCACATTTTAAAATATGTTTAAAACTACCCATCAGTCTTCATTATCACAGACAGTTTCTCAAAAATTATTACAGAAGTTGTTTTGTACCAAGTTCTGAATGCAAAGGTTGATAAATAAAGACCATATAATGATGATATCTAGCTTTCAATTCCCACTTCTTCCACTGTGCTGCTGTGTGGTCCTGTGAAAGGTAGTTTCACTTCTCTGTTATTAGCTATATTAGAAAACATTAAATTATTTCATATTCAAAAATTGATAGATAACCAGTTGCATCCCTTTTTATTCAGTCTTGATCACAGAACAGCAGCTTAGCAGTCAAACTATTAATTTTTTGTAACAAGACTATGTAATTACTGACACTAAAATACAGAAATATCTGTACCAGCCCAGAAAAAGCAGCACATAGCAGGGTTTTTTACATACTCCTTAAAAGGAGAGTAGCACAATCCTTGAGTATTTTATACCTCCAAGAACTGCACACAAAAATAGCTAGACCAACTTAAAATGGAGGTTATCAATAGTGTCTCAAATTCGAGGTTAATAATGGAGTCACAGCTTTAGCTTTGAACCTCCTTTAGTTTTGGCAGTACTGTATATATCACAACCAGTTAAAGTATTTTCTTTTTTAAGCAGAAAAATTCATGAAAATTTACAAAATGCTTATAAATGTTCTGCCAACTGGTTTGGTTTTTTTCTCTTCTAAATGCCTAATTACGGTCACTTATTTAGTGCTTTTAAAACTTGTATTTTAATTTTAAATTGTAAATTTTAAAATGCAAAATGAAGTTAAATGTCAATACTCGGGTGCAGTTGTTGCACTAGGGACAGCTCTATCTAAGTGACATACGCTTTACCTAGATGAGTCGCTATTTCTAAGCATGACTTTAAATAAATAATTTAAAATGGAAAAAAAAGAGACAGCAAAATAGAGCTGGCTCACAAAGTGTTCAATAGCATAATGTCATATTGATGGATAAGACTGACAAGTCCAAATACAACTCTGAATTTCATCAACAAAGTTGTTCTTCAATGCAAACAGAAATAGCAAAAGAAGAGGAGACAAATGAAGCAGTTGAAACAGGCAGCTAAAAGGAACATTGTAGAAAGATCTTCAGCTGATGCTGGCATGTTAAAATTCATCTACGTAGCCAGGCTCAAAAACATGCAGTTTGCTGTAATCACATGAAAACTTTCAACTGGATCAAGAGGTTTGTGTTTTTATTACAGGCAGTCAAAGTACTAAGCCTTATAATATGTACCAAGGCACTGTGGAGTACTTGCCTGCAAGCCCAAAATTTTCTTCAAGCTTCAGTCATAGGAAATACAAAGAATTCAAAAACATTTAATTTCTAGGTGAGGATGGGTGACGGCTTCTCTCCTACAGTTATGAGGCAATATTCTAAGGCCACTGGAAATTCAGGTAATTTTGGCATTGAATCACATCGTTAACAGCCTGAAGACAGCTTAAAAATTAAAAAAGGTCAGAGGAAGACAATAGGATAAAAGAACTCAATCACAGAGAGGCCACAGCAAGTCCCAAATTTGTATAAATTCAAATAAAATTGCTCTCGCTATCAAGTCATATTTAATGTGAGAATGATGAAAAGACCTCAGCTGTAAAGGCGCACACTTTGATGGGATTTTTAAAATTTCTCAATAAAACTTAATTCCCACCATAAATTTAACTAAATTTTCATAGGTTTCCACATCCCTGGATATGGTTCTGCCCAGGTGGTCCACTCTCCTGCTTGAGTGCAACTGTTTCACCGTGCATGCAAGGGAAAGAAATGTGCCTCCCTGGTTAGCTGTGAAACTACAGGATTTCCAACAGGTAATTTTCCTCTCTGGATTGAGAGTTAAAGAATATCTATAAGGACCAACTTCACTCTTCCAGCCACAGTCAAGAACGAAAAAGACAAATCTCATCCAAAGACTCTTGGTTAACACAAATTCTTCATCCATAATTCAATGGGGACCAGAGAAGCTCCCTTGGAATGACTAGTTGGCAGCACCCATTCAGCAATGGTTTTAACTGTTTTTCTTCCCCTAATATTTTTCTTTCATAAGAGAAATGCACAGGATGTAAACAATTTGTCAATGACAGATAGGACAGGGATGTGGAGAAAGCACAGTCAGGAAGGAAGCTGAAGGCTATTTAAAATTCATCTGTATCCATGACAAATTAATGAAAAGGCTGGAAGCTTGTTTTTAAAAACACAAGACAGTTCACTTCAAAGGCTTCTTGATATTTTGAGGACTTTCTTTTGCAGAATATGTTCTACTGTTAGCAGCTGCAACTGTTTTATCTCCTTCCAGCTGCTGGAATTACAGGTATGCTGTTTGTTCAGAGATAAAGAACAATTTAACGCAGACAAAATTTTTTTTTTTTTTTTCCTTCTCCGTTACTCCTTCTGGAGGTTGACTGGACAGACAGCTTCACAATATGGTTTCAGTCCTCCATTAAGGAATGGTTTCTTTCTTGTTCTGTCTATGGCCATATGCCTTTCATATTTTACTCTTCTTCTTTGATGAGGGCCAACTAGATTTTTATTTTAGTATGATTTTAATCTATGCTCCCTCCCACAAATTCTCAGAACTGCCTGTTACTTTAGACTGGTTGACTCATGAATTTAAGGAGCCGTTTTCTGATAGTCTACACTGTTACCTCAGTATGTTGTCTACACGCTGCCCCACTGTCTGTATGTATCTTCTCACTTGAAATCAATTTTCTTACCATTTCTGGTTTATTTTTAGATGTTGTAAAAGAGGCTCCTTTAGCTTTATGCGATTACCCTCCACAAATGCTAACAAGTTTCCCTTTCTCTAGCAGACTCCAGTGTTGCACACGCTCACCTTCTCCTTGGATTCTTTCACCTTCTTTCCCAGAGTAATTCCTTCAGACATGCTGAGATAAACACTGCCAGATGTGAGATTAATGCAAATGTTTTAAGAGTTGTTTCTTTTCTCATTCTAAATATTAAATCTATATTAACTGTGACTAAAAAACTTCTTCAGCCTATTTTATCATCAAGCTTACTACAATAAAAAACGCAGGAGCTTCAGACAGGATGTAACTATGCTGCTATCACAATAATTACCACTATGAAATTATGTTCTGTACTTCTTGACAAACAAACTCTTAAAATGGTCATTTCTGAGTGCAGCTCTACATCAAGATCAGAATGAAGTAATAAACTGAACTGACAAGGAATGACCAAATCCACACCACAAGCTCATTCTGAAAATTAACTCACTAACAATTCAAAAGTGATCAAGGGATTGTGTTCATTTACTGCACAATCAAAGAGGAGGACAAGGAGCAGAAAAAACCAGCAACCTTTCTGCTTTTTCTATTTGCTTACTTAAAATAATCACGACATTGTGAAAGAAATAGAGCTCAGATATTTATATGAAAATTTGCAATTACTTCACCATTACTACCTTTTGCACTCACTTGGATACCTCACTGTATTAACCTACCTCTTTCTGATAACTGAGCACCAATATGCAGAAGAAGCAATACTCTTAAGGAAAAAAAATATTGAGTTATGAGTGTTGGACAGTATTTGTTTAATATGAATGCTACCAAGGCATGTGCAGCAAGCCTGAAAATTCACAAGCGAAATACTTAACAATAAAATTAGTGGAATGAACTAGAGTCAACAGTGTTTCATACTCATGATGCCCTTTGCATTTAATTTTTTTTTTTTTTTTTTTTTTTTTTTATGTTTGTGACCCATTTAAATCAGAGAGGAAATCAGTGGCAGGTTCAAAAACAAGTTTAATTCTATAGATGCTCTGACTTCCCAGTGACAAAAGGAAGTACTAGTATTTTACCAAAATAAACACTCCAGGCTATCAATCTATTCTGTTTTTTTAAAGAATGGAAGATACATCTACAATACAGGAAATATACCATTTTGTATATGGAGTAATGCATTCCTTAGTTGGAATGGTAGGGTAAAAAAAAAAAAACAAAACAAAACAAAAGGAAAAGAGCTTCATTCAATTGTGCTGTTTGGCAGTTATCACTAGTTGTTTAATATCAGACCATCCAACCAACATGTGATACCCTTACTGTCTCTGGGCACTCTGAACCAGACAATTTGGAGAGCTTTCCCTCTAAAAGTCTGTTAGGCTTTTACTACTAGGTATCTTCAAGAAATCAGAATTCCTAACTTTGAATAAATTATTTAACAAATTAAATGAAGAACAGATGTGTGCCTCAGATATTCTTAATTAGATCCCTTAGCAAAGGATGAGGCAATCCACAATTCTAATTTTAAAACCACACCAGCATTCACTGAACAATTTCTCTTCAATATAACCATGGTTTCTACACAATTTAGTTACACACATTTTGAAACTGAACAGTAAATGACTCCAAGAAAATGAAACAAAAAAAAAGAAACAGTCATGGAGTGGAGGAAGGGCTTTCTGATTCAAGCGTTTTTTTACCTCGCAAAGTAGTAAGTCAATGATGTGGAAGACCATGCAGAGTGGAAACTTGGCAGTAAAAAGAGTGAGGAACCACTGGGATGCGTACATATGAGCTTCCAAATTGAGGTCTGAGAAATGGCTATACAAGTCTGGTAACTGCTCCTAGAGTAAAGGAAAAAATAAATGCTTCAGTATTACTCATTAATCCAACTTCTTCATCTACACTGCCAGTAAGTACCAGGTTGCTAAACACTGAAAAACACAACAAAGTGAAATCCTGGCTTCTTTTGAGCAATGGAAATATGTTTCTTCATGAATTTCAGTGTCCATGGTTACAGTTTTTAGTAAGATATCCACTGTGGATTCTATCACGGTATCAAATAATTTACTGACATTATACTGAGAAATTACAAAATCTTCAACAGTTGAAAGGCAGACCAGTTGTGAAATCTGTCTTGCATGGTGTATATTTTTAAGTTATTCCTTTGCTGTATCTTGCTATAAATGCTTCTGCTATAAAACCCAGTGGGTACTAGAACAAGGAGATCACCTTGCAGGGCTTGAAAGCAACAAAGCACACAACACAAAATAAGCACTGATAATCCTACTGTACACTGATGATATATTCATATTCAGTTAATAAAGTAAAAAAATCTTTGTTAACATATGTAAATACTGAGAAGACCATATGCTGAAGTATCAAATTCATTAGTATGCAATTCTACTCCATCAAGTAGGAAATATGCACAATTTGACATCTGAAAAAAAAAAAAGATCATTAAATTAACTGTGGTCTGTTTTGTTTGCTTTTAATATATCTCACAGAGGTATGTATGGTCATCTATGGTAACTGACTCCAGCACATAGCTTTCACTATGCTAACAGAAGTGCAGGTCAAAGCTTAATTGACTGTTCATAATTCCTTATTAGTCAGAACAACAATGTTTAAAACTTGCAGCCATTTATTTATGTTAAATTGCTCTGACTATGAATAATTCCATCTGAAAAAAAAAGCAATGTATTGAAAACACAGTAAAATCTACAAAATGACCTACACTTGATTCGTATTTCATAAGTATCAGGTTGTCCTGATTTGCCTGACCTCTTAACCATCAACATAATTCATAGAAAGTAGGGCACTGATGGTGGCAGTCCAAAAGATATTTTGGCCTAACTAGAACAGAGACATTCTCTCTAAGCAACATCACAGAATAGGGAAGAGAGAGAGTAAGCAGAGCGAGGCAAAAAAACCAGATACCTGCTCTGCTTGGATACAAAGACCAGCAGCAAGATTGGTCTACGGAAGACAGAAGAAATTAGAAATAAATCTGACTCACGATGTTTGGATTCAGATATTAAACTTCCCTGCTTTGATTCTACCCCACCTCTAAAAGGAGAGGGTTTTTATTGTCCAGTAGCTTATGGAAGCAAAGCATTAATCTCTTCTTCATGCCAGTATTTCCATTTATGAAAGTAGGAGAATTTGTTGCCCTGGCCCCACCTGCATTAACTTCTCCAGCTGGAAAAATTTGCAATGGAGATCTTCAAAGTTATTTCTGTAGAGTTCCCTCAAGCCATAGTCATACATTATTTTCACAAACACACAGAATGCCTGCTCCTCCGGCATCTGTTTGGAAAAATACACAAACATAATTTTAAAAACTGAGCTAAGGCTGGAAATTCCTTACACAAATACACACACTTAAATACCTTATGCAGGATTAATTCAAAACCAGGGATACATTAAAATTTTCAGCAAAGTGCTCTGAATGTAGAATTAAGCCACTAAAATCTCAAGGGGACTATTATCCTTGATGAGCACCTTGATTTTTCTCTGTAAGACCTTCTTTGAAGAAAACGTGGGATCATATCATAAGTTCATGTAAGTATACATCCCTACAGCAGCACAACTGTCATCGGTATTCTTTCTGCCAAATAGATATGAGAACAACCAGTACACAACTCTCAGCTACAAAACAACAATTTAAAAAAT
>VYXH01009800.1:0-25030 GCA_013397275.1 Burhinus bistriatus | reverse complement strand
GGGGGAGGGGATCACTAAACTGGTAAACCCTTAATTGGCTGATTAAATCAGATTAATAGATGACAAATTTGAAAAATTTGTAAAAATGTTCCATAGAACTACAAATCAATAAGGATTGGATAATTTGGTTTAAAAAAAAATATTTCAAATTAATTAGCGGACACAGATATACGTAGTATGTAAGAGAGACATATGTCTGAGGGGTCCAGTAAAAGGATGTCAACAGTAACAAATCTTTGAAGCAGCTAACAACTATGAAAAAAAAAATTAACTGCTTGATCTGTTTGCTTTTTGAAATTAATTTCCACTAGGTCCTTCTCCAAAACCTGATCTTCACAAGCACCTGTTATCAGATACATAGATACTAACTTCAGTTCTGCATGAGAATTAGATCAAACTGAGAAGGATTCTGCTGTTATGTCAAAGCATCATAATCCTGGCAACCAAAGACGTATTTTTTAATCAAGTCTCTAAAATCTACATTATTTCATTGTATTTGCCTAAAGCAAAGAGATTTTTTTAAGCTTTATGCATATTACATTTCCAATTATACTTTTTTAGTTTTAAGTAACCTATGGGACTTGATATTGCTGAAATACAATGTAATTAACCAAAACAGCCTTAAAAATAAGGGTGCTGCCTACAGATACCACCATAATATCATATTAGTAACAAAAGATCTAAGAATAATTATTTAACATTTATCCTTTTAAGGGACTGAGGAGCATTAACTCGGGATTTTTCCCCATGACAACCTGCAACAATGTTGCAGTCTTTTAAGTTATTATTTCCTTAAGCTCTTGGGGAACCTCCAATCACAATTCTCCAGTTAACTGAGATTTTAAATATTCTGTCTCATAAATGGAACTTAATAAAGATTCTGCCTTGAAGCCTACTTTCATTCATTTTAACTAAACAAAGATCTCACCTACAGAATTAAAATATCTTTTTAATAGTTATCTGTCTTCTGAAGAGAAGAACTACTGGGCAGTTATTAGTACAACATCATGAGAAAGTGAATACTTCGGAAGAAGCAGAGTCTCCTCAAATAAAGTCAATGATTGAGAACCACCTGCATGTTGGGAAAATGAAAGAAGAATCCAGAGATGGATAGAAATTCTTCTCTAAAATAATTACTGGAGGAAAATCTCCCAAGATCAGGATCTTCTGTAGATATAAATATTCCAAGTAAGTAGCACTTGAAAGACAAATGGACAGGTTGCTGATTTGAATTTAAAACCTCAGATTTGGGATTTCTGCAGCTACTGCGTATGAGCCCCAATAGTTTTAAAAAAGGAGGAGGAAGTAGGGAGTACATCTCAAATTCCAGAATGAAATGTTTTTCATCATTTTGCATCATCATAGGCATGAAAATGACTGCTTATGTTTGCTGAAGGTTCAAATGTACTTAAAACAAGAGGCACAACACTAACTAGCAAATACCAGCTTACAATCACATTGCCAACTTGCCTTTACATAGTAACTTAATGACATTAGAAACTAAACATTACAATTACATTAGAAACTAAAGAGAGCTCATGATTAATATTTCTCTAGTGTCTGCCTCATACAAAGGTCTCACATTTGCCAGAGCTTTTACTCCCCGACACACACTTCACAGCAATGCAGAGGGAAAGGTATGAGCAGAGGCTCTACAGATCGCCATCTCTCATCTGCAGTAATGGTATCTCTCCTGTCGGTAATAATGTTTCCTGGCACAGGAAACACTCACTTCTCTGAAAAAGCGACAGGCACACTGGTACAAAGCTTGTTAAGAGCCATAAGAGATATCCAGCATCTGTGTCCCAGGGAAAAGGAAATGTAACAGGAATTGAACGCAAGCTTTTTGGGGGAGAATTACAAGCCTGATCTGCTCTCCTTACTTACCTTTGTGTCACTACCGAAATGACAGAAATTATCTAGGGAATCTACTCAATGTTTGATACGGACACTGCTCTGTGCTGAAGGCCGTTTTAGTAGAGTTAAGAGACTTACATGGTGTCTAAAAAACAGACTGTCTCAAGAAAACACCTATACTTTGATGCAGGCTTCTCATGCAACACGGTATTTTATGACATGCTTAGTCAATGAATAATTTTAGTGATAGTAAAATTTAAAACTCCATACCTAAATTTATTATAAGGCTAACAGTCTGAAAGTAATAATATTCCTATGACTGCAGCATTTAGGATGTATCACATTGTACAAGGAATTTCTGTGTTAACTGAAAACTGTATTTTTAGAAATTAGTTACTCATTTATTGAGATACAGGGAGAGGCACGTGTGTGTTATACAATATGCCTCCTCCAGAGCTGTAAGGACTGACAGAATGAAAAAATCTTCACATTTATTCAGGCAGGCCTCAGAACATACTAAAGACTTTACTCTCTTTCCAGCATTCAAGATTCACAATCCTGACCTTTTCACTAGTACAGTCTCAGCAGAAACCCCATATGCAAGAACAGTACTACTGCTTCCTTGCTGAGCACAGAGGTACAGAGAAGGAACCTTATTAATATGTAAATGGAAGAACACAAGATAACATTAAAAATCCTTTGCATGAAACAAGACAACAATATTTACTAAAACTGCTCTTCAACCCAGGAGCAAAGAAAATAAACAACTAAAAATAGATGAAAAATAATTCTCAACTGATTCTGTTTATGCTCCTATGTTTATTCTAAAATTGGCAAATAGACTCCTATAGGAAAGAAAGAGATCTGCTCTCTGACAGATAATTAAACCAAAGTGGACAAATACTGAAACTTCCCATTTTTAAATCTGAGGAGATACTGAGGACTGAAAAACTTGGAAGAATACATGCATGCTGAGAAGAGGTGATCATCCAAAAAAAGATGCTGCAATGAAATGGAAATGAAAACGTAAAGAAAGGATGAAAGTTAGACAATCAGCTTACAGGACAGTACTAAGTAGCAGTTCTGCCATGCTGAAGGATGAGCCAAAGAGTAATCCATCATTCGCAGCTTATCACGGTATAGAAGCTACTGGTCACAGAGGAGCAACTCAAAGACATTTTCACATTTCAATTATACAGCAAAGAAAGCCAAAAAACCCCATATTGGAGCCCATTCAGTATTAGCTTTGCTAGGAAAACAGTTTATTATTCCCTCTACTAATGTGGGTACCAACAAACAGACAGACATTGGAATGATGACTAAAACAGGAGTGTTTTGTTTCACAGTAAACCAGCTATCACACTGATCCTGCACATAAAACCTTCAGGCAAGTATGACTGGGATTAGGAAAAAACTACAAATTTGATCAACCAAGGAGATAAATATTTAATAAATAAACATGTCATGATACAAATGATTCACATCCTTCCATAATGTCTTTGTTTACTGGAAAACACTAACACCAACTTTGAATCTCTGAAAAGTAATTCAACCATTTTCAGAAAAATAGGAAAATGTTGTGTCTATTTTTCCAGTTTGTCCAGTAAGAACATTCACCTAGCTAACCTGATTGATTTCCCTGCAACATACTCCCTTTCTCCTATTAAAGTCACAGCGGCTGGTTGTCGGACAGGAGTTACTTTGATCAGAAAATTAGAGAAAACACATCTCACATTAAATTCTGCACTGCATACACTCCAAACAGTTGAGAGGACTGTTTCTGCCAAGTGCTTTGATTTCCTGGAGCATCGAGCTGTTAACTACATATGCACGCATGGAAGTAGGTCGAGAGTACTACTCTGTTATGCATTGTAACGGAGACAATGAGCTCTAAATACAGCTAGAATTCACATAGTATTTAAACAGAAAGTGTGCAAGAAACAGAATTATCTTCCCAAAGATGTTTGCTCTGTGCAAATCTAGCTTACGCAATGTCCTCAAGTGAAATCTCCAATCTAGAATTTGGAACTATCTTCATTCCTTATTACCATTGTCAGCCTTAAGGTTTATTTTTAGATACTTTGTCACATAAATGTTCTGCAACTGAAAAAGTTTCTATCTTTCCTGATTTCCTACTGTTCTGAAGAAGAGATTAAGAGAGAGAACTAAAACTGACAGACCCGTTAAAATGAAGCAGTGAGCTTTTAATGGTTTTCCTTTTTACCTGACAGCTCAGATCATCTCTCATTTCAGTGGGGCATGAAGAAAATGCTCTTCAGCTTTTTACCCTCCCACTTGAGGACAGACCTTTTCTAGCCTTATTCAATAATCCTGTTCTTCAAATATCTTACTTTCATATTAGAAGAAGGGCATGAGTGCACAGCACCTCTGATAAAAGTTATTCTAGTAACATAAAACAGCCATAATACTCCTCTCAACACTGGTTTTTATTTTTTTGTTATGGAATGACAAGTTTAAAAGGTAGTTAATTAGCTTTTAACAATACTTCTCTAAAACTCACCACATCAATCATAAACTCAAGGTCCAGTTAGACCCGGCCATAGACAGGTCATTTGTAGAACGGAGCCACAGCCATTTAAGAAAACAGTGCAAGGATGAAGGAAAAGGAGCTCCCTAGAAATCTACACAGCAGTTGCATCTGATCTCCATACTGGCAAGTAGGTAGAAACTGTCAAGAATAAAATCAGTAAACTTATGAATAATTCAATGTTGAATACGGCTGTTCTTCCAGGAAGCAATGCCTCCCAAATCCTTCTTTGAACCAATGAGCACATAAAAGAATGAGGCAGTCAACAGAGTCTACTAGGATTTTTAGGAAGCCTTCAACAAGATCCCTTCCCAAAGGCATTTTAGGGAACTAAGCTGCCATAGAAGGTCCTCTTATGCACTCAAATAATTGATTAAAGGAGAGAAAGCAAAAGGTAGGAATAAATAGTCAGTTTTCACCTAGAGAATGAGGGTGAGGTCACTCACAGAACCTTACAGAAAGATGTGCTAGAGCTGATGCTCTTGAAAATATTCACAAATCATACAGACCACATAAAAATAGCAAACTAACAAAGTCTGCTGATGAGACAAAGCTGTTCGAAGCAGTAAATTAACAGCTGACTGCAAATATGCTATGCAGAATGTGTTCATATCAAGAGAAAGCGGCAAAGTGGCAGAGGTCATTCAACTGCAGATAAATACAAAATGCTTCAGGAAAAGCAGTCCTCAACTTGACGTACACGCTGACAGGCCTCTGATCTAGATACTTCAAGAAACCTGAGGAACGAGAGGATCAACATCTGCAGCAACTTTCTCTGCAGGAGCAGTAGAGGCCCTGAGAGCACAGAAGGCTCCCAGCTTTGGAAGACAAGTAGAATTCCTCACTTTTACTACAGAAAACCCAGGAAGTCTGAAATTTCTGTCTCTGTGAAGCTGCCTGCTAGACAGAGGATTCCTCTAAGTCTCTTCTAGTTCAGACAGATTCATTCCTTTATCTTCTCTTTATTAAACAGAATAGACAGAGATACTCATTCATGAGAAATAGTTTTTCTTTCCAAAGTATGTTCCCAAATCCTTTCATCATCCTCGTGGAAATTCTACACATTCTTCCCAATGCCAAAGTAGTCACCTTTAATTCTGGACACAGTAAGTGAAAGCAGCTGCAGCAGCTGTAAAATACTGAGTTACTCAAGTCATTCTATTCCTACACAAGATTCACGTATCCTTACATCCTTTAACACCTCATTATTTACCATTCCATTTTTCTCTGTGTCATCAAGATATATTTATCAGAAATGATTCTTCTGTTTTCTTTTAGGTGACTAACGAGAATACATCGAATGAACAAGTGATATTCATGACACCTTGTCTGAAATACATTTATTCAGTGCTGATGTTTAGTAACCTGTTAGCTAGCCAGTTTTTAATTCTTTAATGTGTACCTTGTTCATGTTCTAACTTGTCCAGCATTTATACTTTTTATTTTGCATCGCAGACTACACGATCTACAGAATTTCGATAAAATTACCTTCACCAATGAAACTTGTATTTCCTTTTTTTTTTGTATTAGCTTGTCAAGATCTATTTTCAGTAAACTCATAGGCATTCATTATAACATAGTTCTCACATTTAATTCTTGATAAGCTGAATGCCATTCCATCATTTTTCACTTAACTGATATCAAACTGACAAGTCCGTAATTACCTGCATTGTCCTAGTTATACTTTTCAAAGATTGACACAGGAACTGTTTTCTTGTAGCCCTCTACAGCCCTCCAAGATTAGTGAGAAATCAATATAATTGGTTCAAAGTTCTCTCTGCTCCTTCATTTTTTACTTTTTTTTAAAAAAATGTGAATTACTCATGACAATGAACTTCAATATATGTAACCTAAGCAGCTATATTTAACAGTTGTCCAAATTACTGTTTGAATAGGAGCCTGTATCACCATAGAATTTATCTGGAGAACAGGAATATGTATCATTATACCCCAAAGGCAGGACATTCTTTTCTGCTTGTTGTGACAACTCTATCATTTCTGTCTATTAATCAACTGGAGATGGAAACAGAGTAACAAGGAAAAGGAAGGGAAGTGGAAATGGCTATGTCTAAGGCAATCATTTATTCTACATGTAGGAAAAAATGTAAAATGAAACTGCCTGCCAGAAACACAATAAAATGTGCAACTGACAGCCAGAGAACTACTTATCTACCTGCAATATTCTACCTTCTGGATCTCTCCTGAGCAACAAAAGTCTGTCTGTACAAGCTGGACAAATCTGTTCATTTAGTACATCAACTTCCCCATGTGCAAATTGGAAAAAATTAGATTTTTCTTTGATCAGAGGTGATCTGAGAGCTATGAGTGAAAAGCTATATACACATATTGCTTGTGGAAAGGTCAGCTAGCTTGTTCTCTAGATAATTATCTAGAGACATTCTTGCTTAACCTCTCAGCAGAGCTTGCTCTGAGGGTTTCTCTTCCTCTGCAAACCTCTCTACCAGCAGAGCAAAAAAGCTACTACACCACGCTTCTACTGAACCGGATCTTTGATCACCAACTGCCCATGAGTAACGCTAGCTTGAGCCTCGCTCTTCTCATATGCATCTTAGGAGATACAAAATGCAAAGTTATAAAAAGTACTTCAGGATATCCAGTACTGCAGAAACACTACACTCTCCACATGCAATCTAAATAAAGCTTTAAAATCTTATTGATTAGTGACTTGGATCACAACAGGGTTAGCAGGGCAAAATACAGTCATAGCAAAATATGGAACACACTTTAAAATTCAGAGTACTGACTGTACCTTACAGATTTTGTATAGAGATTCCTGACCGTCTCCTTCTGTATCTTTGAAATAATCATGTGCTGGAAATGTACGATGAATGTCTCGTGTAATGACACTCTCTTGAGCAGAATCCTGTAAAAAAGAGATAAAAATCCCAAAGTATTAGGCTGGTTACAGTGTAATTAAACATAACAGAATATAAAATTCTATGTGCAGTCAACATGGACACATTAGATAACTGCTTTACTGACTCATCCCCTAAAAATGCTTTGAGAAGAAACTGAAAATCCTCTAGTCTCATATGCAGTAATAATTTGACAGTTTAACAAGAGCAACGTGGCATGTTTTCTGTCCTTCAGGCTTACAGTTCAACTTTAAAACTCACAGGAAATGACTAGTTATTTATTTGTAGGTGCATTTTTACCACAGAACATATGGTTACTGTATTTCTCTGGGAGTAAAAAAAAACGGACAGAAAATTAGACTGTCTCTCTCTTGCAAGCTCAGAGGTACTAAATTAAAATGCATGTCAATCTACCATAAAAACCGTGTTAATTACAAATTAGAACTGTTACTTAGAAATGCTCAAAGTTTACCATTAAGTGGTCTTTAAAAGAACAAAACCAGAAGAAGTACCAGAAAATGTTATACTTTCAGATAAATCCCATACCTTTGCCTGCTACCATCTTCAATTCAATTACATTTTTACATTGACTAGCAACTAGGGATGAGTTCAGGTGCCAAAACATTGTTGTCAAATGCCATTTTAGAAGCCTGAAGATAACCTTGCCTGGTAAGCAGTTGCTACTGCAGAAGGATATAAGTCTGCTGTAAGTGCTGCATCACCTCTGTAAGCTCCATGTGGATGATCTGCATATCCAAAGACAGCTAAAACGACACCAAATGCCCACGTTCAGGCAAATGAGTTGTTCCCTAGACATACCTAGCTCTGTAGATAAAGAAGCAACTGCTTGTGATGCTGTGTTTCTATAAAAAGATGGAAATCA
The DNA here is from genome assembly GCA_013397275.1 of Burhinus bistriatus. Classification (NCBI taxonomy): domain Eukaryota; kingdom Metazoa; phylum Chordata; class Aves; order Charadriiformes; family Burhinidae; genus Burhinus; species Burhinus bistriatus. The sequence continues at coordinate 16,866 of VYXH01009800.1, read as the reverse complement.
TTGCAATCAGACCTGAAAAATACCACTGTGTATGAGAAAGCAGTATCAAAATGTCAAAGCTGGAACTGCAACAGTTAATTATCTTTGGGTTCCAGTTACCCTCAGTATGAGATAGTACCTTTAGGCTGGTAAATATCAAACTGTGCTTTTCTCTAGTACCTTTGTAACCCTAAAGGGAAAACCAACAGAATCCTCACCTGCAACTTAGAAAATAAATCCTTTATAAATACTTTTACCTTGAAAATAAAGTATCTCTGTTCTACAAAAGCTTCTAAACCCTCAGATTGCAGTTTGTAATCCAGGACTCTCCATAAAAAAGCTTCTTTACACCTGCTGGAGTCAGCAATCATGTAATCTCCTGAATTTAGGCTGTTTCCTAATCTCATAAAGCCTCTATGGTGAGCCTATGCCACACTGTAATGCAGCTGCCTGTGGGGGCTTAGCTAGAAGTCTACAGCAATTCCCAACTACGGTTTCCTTTTGGTCCCATCCATAACAAATACACACAAAGACATCATCCTGGGCTACATCAGGCTACCTCAGAGATGAAAATCCATCACTGTATTCCTCCATTCACTTCAGTGGCAGCTGAGAAAAAAGCTATAGTAGCAACAAGCATAAATGTCACTTTAAATTTAAATGCTTTCTGAGAGTACTCAGTTGAATATCACAGATAAGTTAAAAAAAATATTTTTTTTTAAATCTAATTTTCTTCTATTGTCATCTGTCTTCTTATTTCCTTCGATTCTCTCAACACTCCATGTTAAACTACAGCTTCATCTTTCCTCCACATCCCTCTCTGCACTTAGCACAATCCTCCAGTTCTTGCACATAGAAGTCTTCCTCTACCTTCTCTCTCAAATCTCTCCCTAAAGTTCACAGCTTCTCTGAATCTTTGCCATCATTAATTTATCCATTTATGATGCCCTAATTTTCAGTGATCTCACCTGTTGCTTTCCCTTTGCTTGACAATAACATCTTTAGTACAAGACAATAACATGATCTGGGTTTTGTAAAACACCAGGCATATTGTTATGTGCTAAGAAAAGGAAAGCTTACAAAAAGAGGCGATGTTTTTATTACACTAACTGCTACTGTTGGAGAAAATAAACACATTTTTGTGCTTTCACCAGGTTACCATCACGTTTTCCAGGATATGTAAGCATCATGCAACTATTAGTGACCAAAACTAACCACACAGTCTAAATCACATGCAACAAAACACAGAATAATAATAAAAATGTAATAATAAGCAGTTCTTTAATCAGACTTCTTTAATGAGTATTTTCATATACATGGCTTTCAAACACAAGAGAGGCTAAAGAATTGCATTCTTCCTCCCAGATTGATCTGATGATTCAGTTACTTTGTGAGGAAATGCTTTAAACAGTGTTTAACATCTACCAGTACAGCACAGTTACTGAGTCCATTATAAAAATCTGTTACATTAATTCTTCAGCACAAATCTGAAAAGATCCAGGTATTTCAAAGAAAATTACAGGAAAGCCACCACGTCCAGCACATACATCACTTTTCTGTCAAGCAGGGAGATTGTGTTTGACTTCCCTCGATTTCTGTCTTTTCTTGAACTGAGAGGCCAACGTATAATTGAGCACATAGAAGTCGACAGGAAAGATGTCCAGGGTAGGACCAAAAAATATTTGTGTAAAGGCCCAAACACAAATTCATTTTTACTGAGTTAAAAGGAGCCTGAAACATAGTCTTCATTCAGCATTATTAACAACAGATGCTTCTAAAAAACTAGAGAAAAACAATTAAATGGACCCAAAATAAAATTTAAGCTGAAAGACAGAATAATTAGCTCCTTCTCAAAAGACAACATCCACCTGAAATAATCTAAGAGAAAGAAGAAATGAGTTTACAGTGAACATCAGTGTAGAATTACTTCTTAAAATATATTAAAAACACAGTGGTTAAGTTTCCATCTTTTTCCAGGTAGAATTTGTTGATAGCGCTGTTCTCAGGAGTACCACAGCAGATAAGTTTACAGTTATCCTAATTCATGTTTTCAGAGGATTTTTATTCTTCTGAAAGTCATGATTAGTTAATTTCTTATGAAAAAAAGGTAAGGTGAGATGGCTATCAAAGCATTCAGAGTTTTAATGATCTTTCTTGCTTCTAATAATCATTTCTGTGCTGCCAACTCAGAGAAACAATATTCTACTGAGGAAAAGAATTATCTTCATATGTCAACTATATGACAGCTGACATCCTACTGAACAAGCTCTGTACTTTGAGCCGTCTCACTTTTAAAACAGCTAAACTTCTGCAACTGTGAAGCAACTGTGCTGGGATATTAACTCCTTGACATTGCTGACACTTTAAACTATCAGGATGCTGCTGAATGTGGACATTTGATGCCAGAAGGCAGACTGACATAGAAATAAAGAAGAGAACAGAAAACTGTTTATATTAAATGAACGTTAAAAGAAAATTAAGGGTACATAGGCGCTCAAAAATAAGACATATAGGGCAATCTCTATGCATGTATGTCAGGAATTATTTTTTAATTAAGAACAATTCACAGACTCTCCAGAAAGAACCTCTGCTCATTTGTCATCCTGAGTGTACCTATTCTGGTGATGAATTACGCATGGTTATGGAGTAGAAGAGACTCCTGTAGGTAGAGCCTTACTTCCTTTGTCACCGGAATTGGAGGATAAGTATGGTGTGAGCGAGAAAAATGTAATAAAGAAAGAAAAATCGCTTGGGTCATAACATCTCAACGCTGTGTTAAGACTCAGATCCTTTCCCCACTTCTACTCAAAAAGTTCTTACATGAAACCAGGCACATCACTTACTCAAAAAATTCCAAGAGTAGTTACTTGAGTTTTCCTTACTATACAGCTGCCTCTATTACAGATGTCGACTCAATATGAAGAAATGCAGAATTACTTACAGTCGCAATTAAAGGAATTCAGGAGTTTTCTGTGAATACTAAAAAAATAAAATAAAATAAAGCAGGCCATAGGTGTCTCAAATCTGGCATTCAAACTGACCTCAATCTCCTTGTGCTCTATTTCCCTGGTTAATAATAATTCCCCATCTCAGTAGGGTGTTACGAAAATCAATTAACATCTGAAGCACTGAAATACTGTAGTGATAGAGTCCTACAGAAATGCCAAAGAGGAAAATAATAACTTCATCCTCAAATCCTGATCCAAATGGTATACAGTAAGGCACAGTATTACACAATGAAAAATAATAAGGGGGAAGAAGACAAACAAAAAAAAACCAACAAAAAAAAGCTGCTCATTAGGTAAGTACTATTCGTTCTGTACACAACAAGGCAAAGATCCTGGGAAGAAGACAACCCAAAACCACAGAACTATGCGTGATCATTATGCATATGAGCAGGCAATTTTCTTACTGTACTTCTTAACTTCCAAAGGCTTATCTTTAATCTTATTTAAACTCCTTCCAGTTTGGTTTTATTATATACATTTACATGCGAAAACAGTATGGTTTGTATGTGCTGGAGACTCAGTACAAGTTCACCTGACTGGACCCATTTAAAAGGTCTGCATCTCTGGTGAGGTTCAAAGAGCTGATTTTGCATCAAATTGTCCTGCCTGTGCTTCATCTGTTCACTAGCTAAAAATAGCCAGCATCCAGAGTACCAAGGAAAGTAAGAAAAGAAAAAAAATAAAAATCAAAATGGGCTTTCAACATCTAAAATGACCATGCACTGAAAATCTAGTGTGTTATGCTCCTTCAGGATTAGATTCTGAAAATTTTCTACGTGCTGTATGGAAGGCAAAAACTCCCTGGCTGTCACAGGTGTTCATGACTCTTGTTTAGCCAGAGACATATGATGTGGAAACACACCAGCTACTGATAGCAGGAGTTAGAGGTATCCTCAACAAATCCATGCCTCATAATCCTGAAAAACTGTAAACTTAAATATTGACTTGCCAAGTGCACATTATTACACATTATGACATTGTTTCCGTACCCTAAGCATTTTGCTGAAGGAACAGATGTTTTGAATATTGCTTATTTTGTTCCTTAAAGTCCTTTGTGGTCCTGTACAGTTCCACAAATGTGCACATAAGAATATGAATAACAACTTTAAATTCTCTGAAACACAATCACAAATAGACAGCAAATATAAAATACACAAAATAGACGAGGTCAGGCAGTATGGATTTGAAATGAGCTGCATAACTAGCATGTAGCTTTGCCCCTCGTTATTAATGACGTCTTCCCAAACTCATGCTTACAGTGAAACCTGACATTGCATTGTGCCAGCATACATACACACAACATCATCGACCCTTCTCCTGTCACCACTTTCCATACACGTTATAAGCCTCCAAGTAGAATGTGTGATCCAAGAAAATCCCAGGTTCCCTACCAATCAGTATTTGGGGGAGAAGGGGCATAATCAATAGCTCTTCCTTTTAAAAATATTGAAGAAAAGATGTTTGGTTTATGCTCGGTTTTTCTGTAGCATTTTTGTAATACATACCTTGTAGTTCAGCTCTTTTCTAAAATAGATTTTCTTTCCATCATCATCAGCTTTTATTCAGCTGAGAGCATATAATACTCAAAGAGTACTAATTAACAGAGAAAGAGAAACTGCGAAAAAAGCAGGGGATTACTCTTTAGAGACTTTTTTTTTTAACAGTTATATATCAAGATATTTGAAGTGAACATAACATTTAGGTTAGTTCAGTAAACACATCAGTCAACTGAACTTTGCAAATTCTGGCTCACTATCAGTTGTATTTATTTCTGCCTGGGCAAAACTTGCTTTCTACAAGCAGAAAAAAACCCCAACGGTCCTATTGGACATGGGACCAAATCAATAGTTCAAATCTGAGCAGTCCTGGGCTTCTGGCAGGTCAAGCCTGGATCTAAATTTAATCTCTTCTCTCATCAGCATAATATTTTGCATTACTAATATAGCGCTGCCCAAGGAAGTAGATATCTTCTTTTATCAAATTATCTCCCATTCTTCTCAAGCTGTGGTTGACAAGGTAGTGGACAGCTGCTCATGCCTCAAATTTTGCGAATACCCAAGACTAGATCCTCAGAAAGGCACCTACAACATGCCCCTTTAGAGAAGGAACACAAAATTACCAATCACTTCTAAATACCCAATTCTCTAATTGTGAAAAAGCTTGTGGGCAGGGACCCTAATCCCTTTTAGATACAGTACCTCTGGGATTGGATTGGTCATTAGCTCAGCATGAACTATTCTATTATTTATATGATCATCCATATGAGTGCCAAGGAAACAGGGAACGATGTTGTTTTGAAAGGCTGTCACTGTATTTCTTTCAACACTTAAGTGAATCTTAAAACTCCTTGGGAGGAGGAAGAGACTTGATGAGGACACACTGACCAACTGCCCAGCATGAGGTTTTTAACCCTCCCAGAAGCTGGTGCTGATATTTTTCAGCTACAAGATGCTGGACAAGGCAGACTTGGACCACAGAGAATGACAACTCCAAGATTCTTAACAACTGCACAGAAGAAAAAGGTAGTACTAGAATAATAAAGATACCTATGTAAATATCATTCTCTATGTAGCTATGAAAAAGAAAGTGATATTATAGCAGTCACAGAGGTAAGGCAGAAACAGCTCAGATCTTAACAGGGTTAAGCCATCAATCAGCAACAGACTAGATGACATTTTTCTGTAAAAAATCACATCAAAACTAGATCAGACAGAAAACAATCAATTCTGCATACACTCTCTTGTTCTGAAAAACAAAGAATATCCATGACCTGTCCTATCTTTGTGTTTTGTTTTCCTCCTCCCTCTCCTATTCTGTACACTCTCCCTCCCTTGTATGCTACTGATACATAATTTATTCTCCTTACTCTGCCATATCCTTTCTGAAATGTTGTGAAAAGAAAAACGCTGTTTGTGCTGCTGGGCAAGAGATCAACTTTTGAATGCACCAGGCTCAATTTTTTTGCCATTGGCATGGTACACTGTGAATGCAGAGTTACTCTTAAACACTTATCTTGAAAGCTGCCTGATCTCCCACAAGAGAGAAGGTGCTCTGTACAGTCGCAGATGGAATTTGGGCTTTTTTCCCCATATGATGTATAGTTGGCATGAAGAGCTATGCACGTGTTTGCAGGTGTCACAGCATTTCAGTTTCCATTTTCTTATGTTTTGGGTCACGCAATCTTTAGCATATATGATATTCAGCATTCTATTGTTAAAGGTTGGAGAGAATTTTTTAAGCACTGGATTTTGTCTTAGGTTTGCTCGTTTCTAATATCTATTACTTAGGAAGGTTGGCCTGTCCAAAAGACAAAGATATGTGAGACCCAGTAAAAGACATGTTATCCAGTTTACTCATGATCATTTTACCTTTTTTCTCTGAAATGTGTATAGGCACTATCTCATGAACAAACAAGTAAAAAGGTAACCCACAGATTTATCCATGTAGCAAGTTAATTTTGTCCAAGTTCCTTCTGGTTTGCTAATTTTTAGATCAGGTTTCTGATTATGTCTCCTTTGTTAGAGACACAACTGCATTTGTAAAGGTTGGAAAAAATGTTCTTGTGATTAATCTGTAGTTTGAAATTCAAATATTTCTGACTACCACCAACTCATTGTGTGATTTCCAGAAGCAATTGGAAAGGTAAGGCCTGCTTCTAGCAAACAACACTCAACTGCACCAATATCAGATGGCTGCGGAAAACTTGTGTGAAAATGGCATATTTGAATCCTTGTCTCCTATTTACCTACCTATCAATGGTGCTACAAATCTTACTTCAATTTTAAACAAATGCCTAGAAATCTTCACTACAAGAAGCATAAAAAAGAAAAATACAGTCACTGCTTAAAAATCGTCTTTAAAAACCAAACTGTTCCAAAAACCTAGGTCTTAGAAGTTTCCTGCAGCATCACTGACCAAGTAGATGTCTGTCTAGTCAGTGTTTCTTTCAACACGCTTTTACAAATTCTGAAGTTAAACCTACTTCCAGCAATCAAAAGATGACATGATCAATGTAACTGGTCCATTTAAGATTTTAAAGAAAGTGTTGCTTTCCATAGTTGCTTGACTTTTCCTTTATAAGCCAAGTGACTCTAGGTCTAAGAAAGAATTGTAACAAAATTCATAGCTACATAAGGCCTCCCAGCACACCCTAACCTTTAGTATCTGTATTGCTCGCTGCTGGCAAAATGTTAATAAAAAGAGAAAATGCTGTAATATCAAGGAAGTTTATCTGGTTCAGTGATGCTGATTTTTAACAAGGACGAAATGCCTTGCAGTACTATGCATATAAAGATTTGCCAATACATTGACTTTAAAAAGCTTCTTAAGCTTGTAGTTGTTGAAGTGCGCAGACTTTCTTCAAAAAGGTAATGTCTGCCCCCCATTTTCTTAAACAATGGAGTTCTTCTGATAATCCAGACAGAACACTTCAGCAAGACCTACAGTCAGCTGTAATGTTTACAATAAGAAAAAAACACCAACTCAGTTACCTCCCAGATCCACTCCCTGATAACAGCTACATAATTCAAGCAATCACTTGATATCCTGGATGTTTTCATTTTAATACTTGCTGTAACGACGCCACCTTTACATTTTCGTTACTGTGAAGGCACCTCGTTATTTGGGAGTTTGTACTTTTCTGAACCACTCATCTTCCAGAACTATTAAGATCCACAAGCCCATTATAGAGTAATCCCCTCTATTCTTTATATAAGAAATCCAAAATCTGGTGGTTTTCTTGACTTGACAGCCCTTTGTATCACTCAGCATTGACATCAGACTGTAAGACCAAAGACTGTGGATCTTTTGGAGCATATAAAACCAAAAACACTTTTTGACAAGATCTTAAAGTCTTCACTCCAGCCTCAGGAAACAGTGCATTGGAGAAGCTGAAGGCTAGCCAGGCAGTTAGGGAAAATGACAGAAATACAAGCACGTGGTTTTCATGCCTGCCTCTGTCAAAACCTGATTCAGTTGAGGAAATACTGAATAGCGTGCGTAACTTCTGAGCCTTCTTAATTGGTAAATCTAGAGTGGTAATATCCACAAATAAGCAATTAATGTGTGTCAAGCACTTTTATACCTAACATAGAAGTAATTATGGAGATGCCAAAACATTGTACTAAAAGGAAAAGTTATATAAGGCTAGTATATCATTGCCCATAACATTTTATTCTATTTTGTCGTCGGTTTTTAAATAAATTTATGAAAAAAAGTTCTATTCGTCTACAATTTGGACAACACTTGATGTACATTTCCTCACTGGATCCTTCAGAGTGTATGAGACATTGAAGACAGCTGCTGAAACTGCAGTCATCCAGGTCTCTGCTGAGCAACTACCCCTGCCACTACAGGTGGCAAGTACTGCGAATGCAGCTCTGGAATTTGCTGCAAGATGAATTGTATACATAAGCAATTTAGAGATGCTGATATGATGAGACTACGGATCTCCCTTAACCCTTTCCTCAAATCTTCTCCCAGTTACAAGGAGAGGAAGTGCAGCACAAAGAGACTTTCACACTTTCACCTCCTAACAGGACAACATATAGCTAAAAGTAGGTTTAAGCAGATGCTGCCTAGGCTCATAATGAGTTGTCAATACCTGAGCTTATTACTATAGGTCTTTTAGACAAACTAATGAGGAAAAATACTGGAAGGAAGAGAATCAGAAATGTTTGAGGTGGGAAGGACCTCTGGAGGCCATCTGGTCCAAACTGCCTGTTCAAGCAGGGCTACCTAGAGGTGAGTGCCCAGGGCCAAGTCCAGACAGCTTTTGAATGGCTCTAACAGTGAAGACTCCACAGCCTCCCTAGGCAACCTGTGCCAGTACTTGCTTACCCTCACAGTAAAAAAGTTTCTCTTTATGTTCAGATGGAGTCTCCTGTGGGCCCATTGCCTCTGCTTCTCTCACTTGGCACCACTGAGAAGAGCCTCGCTCTGTCTTCTTTACAGCATTCCTTCAGATATTTATACACATTGATAAGATGCCCCTGAGCCTTCTCCACGCCAGGCTGAACAGTCCCGGCTCTCTCAGTCTTTCCTCATAGGAGAGATGCTCCAGTCCCTTGACTTTCTCATTGGCCCTTTGTTGGACCTCTTCAGTGTGCCCATCTTCCTCTCATACTGGGAAGCCCAGAACTAGACCCAGTACTCCAGGTGTGGCCTCATCAGTGCTGAGCAGAGGGGACGGATCCCCTCCCTCATCCTGCTGACAACACTCCTCCTAATGCAGAAAGATGATACCGCTGGCCTTCTATACAGCAAGTGCTCAAGGCTGTCTGATGTTCAACTTGGTGTTCTCTGGAACCCAGCTCCTTTTCTGCAAAGCTGCATTCCAGTCAGTCAGTTTTTAGGGTGCTAGAAACCAGCGCGTCAACTAGCTCATTCTAACTGTGTGTCTCATTCTCAAGCAAAACCAGCATTTTCAGGCTACAGAGGTTTCTGAATTCAGCATGAGCCCTGAAGTCCTGCTCTTCCCAGCTGAAAGACAGCAGTGTAACCACTGCATATGACAAAGGAAGGGCCATGCTATAGAGCTCTGCATGTAATTGGGACCTATTCGGCTGTGTGTGAATCATCAAAAGAAGCTCAATTTTTGCCTTGTATCTTGATCTAGTTTATTCCTGTTGTCTGAAAACTGAAATTCACTTCAGATTCAGTGCCTCCTAAGATTCGGATCAATACAGTACTGATGTTAGAAAATTTATCTGGTCACATATGGGTCATAACAATAAAGACCAGACAGTGCAAAGACAGCACACTGCACAAAAATATTCCTAACCGTCAAATGTTATCACTTTTCTATGTACTACTTTTTAGTGTATCTGAACATTTCCCAAGCACTTTATATAGTCACTATACAGGAATAAGCAGATTTCAGGGACACTTCAGCTGTTCGCTCTCCTTGGAAGAAACTAAGGGAGCTTATGTCCACCTCTTATTTAATGATTAACTTTAGTTATTCTAATTATTCTGATTATGATGGGGAGGTTATCTGAGATTACAGATAATACTGTTGCTTCACAACGATCTCTTACTGAATCCCTTGATTTTCAGAAGTAATATATGAACAAAATTTCTGTCAATGTCTATGTGTACACTCTTCATGATAAAACAAAAGTGAATCTGTTTGTATTCTAAGTGAACCAACAATGCCCTTCTTGACACCGCTGATATTTATGTCAATGAGCCATACAAATAGGAAAATGTATGATCTCCCAAGCCATAAGAAACAAGGAATAACCATGAGACACATGAAAACAGCTACTTTCATCATCACAAGATGCAATTAACTCAGTTCAGCATAAAACCGCAGGCATGGAACAGTAAAACAAAGTTATAATGATAAAACAAAAACAAACCACAAAGAGATGTTAATCCCTTCATATAAAAGATATTACTGAAAAAATACCATGAGACAGCACTTCTTTTTAACTTTACAGAGGCACCTTCCACGCATTTGCAGTCATAACACAGATCAGTTTTATTATTCAGTTATGTTAAGGTCTACATTAAAAGCCAGCAACCGTGTAACATTTAAGTAAAGCTAAATTGGTGAAGTTTAAACACAACCGCCCTCAAGAAAAACCCCACAGCTCGACTGAAGTCAAGTGTATTTTCTTACTTTTCAAGGGTCACCATCAATTAAACACAATTTTATAATGTGGAGGGTTTGTTTACCATGTTACTACATCATTACACTTCACACAAGGAAAATCACTTCCCCATTTTTTAAATAAGGTTGCTTACACAGACAGTTAATTCTCATACAAGTTCTACTGCAAAATCTGTCAAAACCCAAAATCCACCTACAAAAAAACCCAGAAAATTAAATTGACTTAGTAACTTCCTTGTCACCATATCCTTTTCACCTCCAAGAACATCTAAAAAGATATTGGCAGAAGAAGTAGCAAAATGGGCATCCTGTAATCAGGTATGACAGAAAACTGGAAAGACACAAAAGGCACCTCCCACAGGGCTCAGCAGGTCTGGCTGGAAAGGAAGTTACTTGGGACTTCTGAGGCCTTCTCAAAACTGCCAACAAAAATGAATCCTCATAAATCAAGACAGATCAAGTTAAGCTGCTATCTGCAAAGGCATCCCCCAGAGCTGTGCAACTGCAAGCACTTTTTTGCTGCATAATAAAGGATAACATATTGAGACAAGGTTACAGCGAAGGGGCAAGCTTGACTTAGCTTTTCCTCCTCTGTGTTTTTCCTCTTGGCTTTCCAGACAAAATACTTCTCATGAAATTTTGTTATTTCATTATATGTATATTTGCCTGAGATGAAGAAAAGGCTCCAACCTGTGGTTAAATGACATCAAGTACTTTATAAATGTGCTTACAACAGGCTGGTGAACAGCAAAACAGGAAAAAAGTTCTGTCAGACTCTCACTGTGCAAAAGAGTCAAAGGACAGTGAGTAGCAAGCAGGGAGTGAAATACAGGACAGAGAAAAATATAAAGTGGGAGAGAGGGTAACAGAATTAAATAGAAGGGACAGAAATGAAGACAAGAAGAGGCGGTGAAATGGAGAGGACCAAGAAGAAATAAAACAAGATAAAGGATGGGAGACAATAGAGAAATACCAGATAGAGTTCTCATTGACTCATAAAAGGAAGCTATAAATGAAATATCTTATCTTCATTTAAATCAATGAAAATCAGTTTGAAAGAAAATCCAAATTAGTTTTATACTATGCAGGCTATGGAACTTTTAAAAATCTAGTTATAGCTATTAGATAGGTGAAAAGGGTTTTTTTCCTTTTTGAGAATTATAAACATATACTAGACTTAAAATAATCCTACTGTTTCAAGAATTCTTGAACTCCTACAACATACAGCTGATGTAGATTTAAATTTAAAATTCTTAAAGTTGCTTATTTCTTTTGGACTTATTTAAGTGGATATTGGCTTTTTTGGACACTACTGCTCACTTCTTGTACTTAATTATCACAGCTAGAAAGCAAGATTGAAGAAAACATTGCATGCACCGCAATACTCCCTCTAATCTGCATACTTACAGGTATTACTGAAAAGCATAAAGATAACAAGTGCTCAGGCTTGTTTTCATTACTCTTTCCAACAAGCATTACTCTATCCTGCATTACACTTCACCATCGCGCTGCTTAACAGACACTTTCAGATCTCATTTGGTTATAATGTTCAATTCCTTATCTATTAGACCTTAGCTCACTTACGCTTAACCTACAGTGTTTTCATAGTGTATTGGCCACTTTTACCACCATGTGCAATTGATAACTTGCAAACTGAAGGAAATATTAATCAAAAGATCTACTTAAAAGCGTATAACTGTGTATCAGAGAATACTGCAAATAAAGATAGCTTCTTACTACTGAATGTACATTTCTGTAACATCAAACGTTCATTTATACATCCATTTCCACCCATTTATGAGTAACATCTGTATTTCCATGTAGGTAATATTTATGAGCTGCATACTATTTATATTTTTTCTATTTTCAGAGGGAGTTCCTTCTGGAATACTTAAGAGCTTCTATGTATGTATAGGTTTACAGACTAATAGCCTGTATTACTTCAGATCATTTGGCTCACAAAAATGAGATCCATCCAAGTTTTAGAGTGTTCAACATGGGAAGTTCAATCTAGAAGGTAAAAAGCAATTTATTACGCTCTTTTTTCACAAATTGGTATTTAGTACTGTTTTAAAACTAAATGCCATATAGGTTTATAAGAATGTGTTTCTCACCACTTTCAAGGAGAATATAGCATGGTCAAAGGATAAAAGAAGTCCCAAAGAACATCACGTGCTTCTCAAATGCATTCTTTTCCCAACAGCAAGCTAAGGACTAAACTATAAGCACAAAACTATTTCACAAAACTTATTCTTATTGCTGACAAATGTAAACAAGTTAATGCCAAGAAAAGAAGTACCAACAAATAGGACAGCTGATACCCTTTCCTTAAAATATGATGTGTATCTAGATTTAGACACAAACAACAAACAACCGTATGTACCAAATTTGTGAAATCTGGACTCTTCTCACATAGGTTATGGCAGAGTGGCTAAACCTTACTTTGGAAGTGCCTTCACTTCAGGTCAGGCAAAACCTGCAGAGCACTTCAGTGAAGGAATAAATCTCTCCTCAGTCAAGGGGTCTTACATTTAATACTGGCTTACTGAAGACTGGCTGCTGGCAGTTAGTGAAACTTTAGTTCATGTATAAGAAACAGTGGAAAAAAAATAGAAAAAAACCCAAAAAACTGTAATAAGCCATCCTAAGAACTGTAACACAGCTATCACACTACATTATTGTAATAAAATCTGATCTTTGGAGCAGAAGGATGATAAAGCTGCACAACCCATTGTGAACAGCATCTTGTTTTGCTGCCTCACACAGTTGTCTAATGCTTTTGATGGTAAAAAGTGCATTTGGACAATGCCCTTAATAATATGGTTTAACTTTTGGTCAGCCCTGAAGTATTCAAGCAGTTGGACTAGATGATTGTTGTAGGTGCCTTCCAACAGAACTACTCTATTCTATTCTCTTCTAAAACTTCAAAGATATGACCCTCGCAGCTCCACTTACTCCTCCAATCTTAGAATTCCTGCCTAATATCTTAGCACACAGCCTTCCGAATCACCGAGAACAACTGGAGGGCACATAGCCCGTGCAAGCTCAGTCAGAAGGACATTTCTACCAGCTGAAGGACCAGTTTAGTGGAACACAAACACACCCCCGTTTAGGGGAAAAAAAAAGGCACATTTCTTTTGGACCATGCTAATAAGCACGGGGCAGCATTATGGTGAACATCCTCAGTGTGGATTTTGGGATTGTAAAACTCCCCAAACTGCTTTATAACTATGATCCAAAAGGTAGGTGTACCCGATCTAGCAATCCATCTAAATGACTTTATTCTTACAAAAACCAGACTAATTATCTTAACAGGCAGAACAAACGTTGATCAGGGCATTAGCAATATTGAGTCTTACCAGCACTTTCACCTTCTCGAGATCAAGACAGAAAACTAAATTTGCTGTTACAGAAAAGTGGGTTACAGGCTTTCATGGAGAGATTAAGCAGAGGGAAAAGATTAATGTCCCACTATATAAATGTCTGTCAAGATAGAATATAAAAGATGGAAAACATGGAAAATCTATAAAACCAGATCTGATTCTAAACAGAATATGGTTCACAGTTTTCCATTAAGTACCTGCAGCTTTTTCTGCAAAGAATCAGTAAGCGTAAACACAGATTGCTATTTATAGGCAAAACAAAAATGTGTGTCCAGCAAACACCTGGAGTCTCTCACTCTTCGATTCTGCTTAGTGGTTTGACAGGACATGACAGATACCATTTTCCCTAGTTTTCTCTTAATCAGAAAATATTTTATGTCCAAAGATTGTGAAAGTATTTGACTTGACATGTAATTTCTTGCAAAGCTATCAGAAAAGTATGGTATCCTATTAATAATGAAAATTTAAATAAACAAATTACAATGTATGCCTCAGAGTAAGGTAGGGAGCTATTCATTTAATAGATAACACTAGTTTTATAATTGAAAAAGCTTTTATCTAACTTTTTCTAACCCCATTAAATCTCTCTGCACATTGTTGATCTTAAAAACACGCAGTGTGACAATGGCTCAATCAGCAGTTAACAACATTAAAGTTCACAGCCTGCTATTTTTAGTTCAGCCTTGCTTTGTGTCATAGGAAAAAAGAGAAAATATAGAAGTTCAGCCTGAAGACCGATTTTAAAATTATCTCTACAGTTTTCCTGCAGCCAAATTTGCTGTTTCAAAGCAAGCAGTAGAAAAATGATCCAAAAGTTCTGCCCAATCTGAGAAGCAGCATCAGTTACAAATAAAAAAAAATGGAAATTTAAATTATATGAAAATTAAAAAAAAAAAAGAAGAAAAAAGGTGTAGGGAAGGTTAAGTTTCCAAGTTTAAAACTCCAGGGATCTATCAAATCTAATATATTATGATTGTAATTTTTAAGTTGCCTTATGTTACTTCGTATACTCGACTGTTTAAAGAGCTATCACAAATCAAAGTGGTGGGGAGAAACAGAAGTAAGGACACATCACACATTTAGTACTCCTGATTTCAGCCTTAAAGACAACTCAAACCCAGAAGAGGACAGGTGGTGTTTCCACCTTCCTCTGATACCAGACACAAAAAGTGCAGGTTCATGATGACCAGGAGACATGTTAACTCAGCGTATTTCCCAGCTGACCTAATGATTATCCTTTCCTCCATGAAGCACATTTTAGGCTGGGCTACAAAGAGGAAAAAGCAACCCATCATGATATAGCCATGAATCAAAACTTTTTTTAATAACAGAAAGGACTGCAATCTGATAGCACTGATGGTCCCTAATTCTCAGGCCCATCATATAATTAACCAATCCACATTTTAGATTGCAATTACATTAATGAGAAAATATTACTCTTTGCAGCGAAAACAAGTCAATCATAAATTAAAAAGTAAAAAAGGCACATAACAAAAATAAAGTATTTCCTTTTCAGATATTTGTTAAACTAGGCTTTTTTACTTGTAATTCTTCCTAATCTATCCTCTCTTACTTGTATGTCCTTTACCATATAAAACCAAAATACTAATATATAAAATACTAACTTAAAAGAAGTACTTGTCATTCCATTTGCAAATCACACAATCACCTATCATTCTTAGTCATCCTAGATATGTCATGTATTGTAGCTTCATAGAAGAAATATACATAATGCATAAAACTTCAAACCAAATAGCTTTTGCTTTGGATTGTTTTTCCCAGTGCACTATTCCAAGAAAGCAATATAATACACTACAAAAGGGCAATACATTAAATTTGCAGAGGGGTCTTTTATTTGTCTTTGAAATTATTCATTATGAACAAATGCTCCAAGAGCAGACCTCATCAATAATTGACAGAATGATAGGAGGAACCTTGCAAGAGAGAAATAAACTGTATTGAGAAACCTCTGAAGAAGAATAAGGAAGAAAACGCTCACAAGCTACACTGGTATGAGTTAAGGTAACATTCCCACTCATCACTGACACTGTGATTATCACCGGGTGAAGTAGTAAACCAGGCACATTGTTTAGAGTTCGTAGAGGTCTCTAGCTTCATGAAAGAATACAAAACTGATAACTGACAAAAAAATGTTACATTCAAAGTACACTGAACGCACACTTCAAACGCAGACTGAAGTGCATTATTTTCACTGCAGGTGCAAGGCAAATGCATTTTTTGAAGGTATTTTTCACACTTATTTCCTAGTGGATTACCTAGAAATACATCAAAGATATTGTGGAGTTGTTTTTTGAGAAGACAAGCATGTATTTCTGGATCTTTGAGAAAAAAAAAAAAAAGAAAAAAACCCCAAACGCTGAAGTATTTAACTGCTCATTTGTAGGCCAGTAATTCTTCATGCTTTGTTAGGCTTACTACTTACTTTACAGCTGGGTCCCAGACAGAGCAGGAGAGAATCTCTTACAAATGCACAGGCAACAATTACAGCTTGAGCACTGTGAACACATGAGACTGCAATGGCAGTTACCACCCATCACTTCAAAAAGAAAGGGAGAAAGCCAAGTAAGGGTTTTATTCCAGCTAGGCAAAATAAAATGGAAGTAACAGCATTCTTTCAACCCAGGAATTGTCTAAAACTCACATCTTAAGAAGTTTTTAACACTAGAGAGAACACCAAGGGACGACTGTAGTGATCATGAGAAGATCGAGCTCAGGATTATATATAGTAGGCATAAAACAACAAGTAGGGTTGCAACCTTGGACTTCAGGAGGGCTAACTTTGAACTCTTCAAGAAACTGCTTGGAGAAATCCCATGGGTTAGGACTCTAGAGAGTTAGGACTCAAGAGAGCTGGTTGATA
>VYXH01009796.1:17083-27360 GCA_013397275.1 Burhinus bistriatus | reverse complement strand
GCATACTTAATTTGTATTAATCAAATTGTGGATGTCCTTAATTTTTGCATCTTTGGCACAATTTCTGCATCCTGCTTTCTTCCCAGCTGTCAAATACACCTTGAAACTATTTTCCAATACCACTGTAGGAAAAGCCTAATTATGCACTTACTACATTTAAAATAAATTAAAAAAAACAAGGAAAAAAAAGGCTGTGGTCTAAGCTAGTACTATACTCTGTATCCCTCCTCCCCACTACCTCCTGTGTCTGAGCTCTGATAGCCATCTCTTCAGAAGAAAAGCCCACGAAGTGAAATGTTTTCCTCTACCTGCACCACCAGCACACTGCAGCTGGCACTTGAACAGCTGGCAGTAAGCCTAAGAACAGCCTTAGGCAGTGTAAGGTCCTGTCACACAGTATATCACCCTGACATTGCACACCCTGAAGGCTTTTTTGTCATGGAGGCAGATGACAGAATACTCATACGGAAGCTCCTGACTTACTCCTCGGCAAGGTGGACTTTGGCTGAAGGTGTGCAGAATTAATAAAAGACAGTGAATTCCCTGTCAAAGAAGTCAACTGTATTTATTTCCTTTTCTGATGTGTAGTATATACTTCTTTTCCAGACTTTTTGTTTAGAACAGTTGAACAGAATGTTTACATAGACAGTGGAGAAGAGACATCAAACACTGTGTTAGCCATTAAGAGCAGAGAGGANTTTGTCATGGAGGCAGATGACAGAATACTCATACGGAAGCTCCTGACTTACTCCTCGGCAAGGTGGACTTTGGCTGAAGGTGTGCAGAATTAATAAAAGACAGTGAATTCCCTGTCAAAGAAGTCAACTGTATTTATTTCCTTTTCTGATGTGTAGTATATACTTCTTTTCCAGACTTTTTGTTTAGAACAGTTGAACAGAATGTTTACATAGACAGTGGAGAAGAGACATCAAACACTGTGTTAGCCATTAAGAGCAGAGAGGACTTCCAACCTACTTCCTTGTATTTTTGGTCATGATAAAACAATATAAAATACACTTCAATATTTAATTCTTATTCACAGTAGTACAAAATCCTCTCCTACAACAAGGTTTACTTACGAGCAGGCCAACTAATATAACACATTTTTCACAGTGGGACACAGTAACGACACATGTTAATGAAGAGTTTTTAGGTCATGTATAATGCCGCAAGCTGTGTCATACTGTGGGAAGTGATTTAGCAACTCACCACACAGACAAAAGGCTGTACATTTTAATTTTCTCCCCACTGAGAAACCCACCATTAAATTATCATCCTTCAAAGCTACTACTACACATGCACAGTGAACACAGTCATCAAAAATTAGGATTTGAAAAGGGATGGAAAAAAGTATTTACAGGAAAATAATATTCATAGAAACAATAAAAGGCACTTGCACATCTTTGACTGTCCCCATGGTTTCATGTTCCAGATGCTTCCAAATAAATGATCCTGTTAATCACCAATNCACACAGACAAAAGGCTGTACATTTTAATTTTCTCCCCACTGAGAAACCCACCATTAAATTATCATCCTTCAAAGCTACTACTACACATGCACAGTGAACACAGTCATCAAAAATTAGGATTTGAAAAGGGATGGAAAAAAGTATTTACAGGAAAATAATATTCATAGAAACAATAAAAGGCACTTGCACATCTTTGACTGTCCCCATGGTTTCATGTTCCAGATGCTTCCAAATAAATGATCCTGTTAATCACCAATTTATGTTGATTGCACAGACTGTCGCTGGAACTCTGAGTAATGACCCTAATCAATACAGCTGATCCTAACTCTGGTATTTGAAAAACATAGTTGTGAAATAAAGGAGAACTGAAGTCATTTACTAATGCAACTACAGCATCTGTTTGAGTGTATTACACTTTTAAGTAAATGAGCAATTTGCTGTCACTTAAAAATATATTTTTTGCTTGCCATTTTGTATTCATATATATACATGAGGAAACAGATAGAGACACACATATGTGTGTCCTCATATTTGCTGTTTTTCTTCCTTACAGTGATGTGCTTTTTATAATTTAAAAATAAAAAATAAAAAAAGATAGGCAAACAATACTGATGCTGAGCAAGCCTTTTGGTCCTACATGCTTGTATCTAATACTTCCCTCTTCATTGCACCAGCAATGGTCCGTTAATGCTGCACTATACTACTCTGCCAAAGAGCCTNTGCCATTTTGTATTCATATATATACATGAGGAAACAGATAGAGACACACATATGTGTGTCCTCATATTTGCTGTTTTTCTTCCTTACAGTGATGTGCTTTTTATAATTTAAAAATAAAAAATAAAAAAAGATAGGCAAACAATACTGATGCTGAGCAAGCCTTTTGGTCCTACATGCTTGTATCTAATACTTCCCTCTTCATTGCACCAGCAATGGTCCGTTAATGCTGCACTATACTACTCTGCCAAAGAGCCTCTCTTGCACTTCTGGGGTTATCTATTAGCTTCTCACCTTCAGCCCCACAGAGCACCTGCACAGCAATGGCATTTTGGAATTAGCAAAGTTTTTACAGGCACAGTCAAGTTCTTTTGGTTTGTAACAACATTGATAGCTCTATAGCCAGAACACAGAGTTATTTATTTTTCCTTTTTCTCTCTTAAATAGCAATCCAGATTCACATTTGCAATCTATATGGCAAGTATCTGGCAACAAGATGTCCCTATTTTACGGAACTTCTCCTTAAAAAATTCTCCTGGATTGACCCTAACTTTTTACTGTCATATCTCCTTTTGAAATTCATTGTACATTTGTGGTTATTAATCCCTTTCTGCCTGTTTTGCCAGGAATGCCTTCCAAGTTTCTCTCACTTCTCCAATTCACTGGTTTGGATTTTATTTCCTCTATTGTACAACTTTCATTTTTCAAGTTTAAATGAATTCTGCTATTGCTTCTCTTATATCTGATCTTGTTAGATCATTTTGGATTACTTTTCTTATTTGTTATTTTGCACAAACTCTCATAAACAACTCACTCCCATACGCACATAAATTGTGTTCTGAAATGCCTGTGTTCGTGTTTTAACAAAGGAGTTAAAACAATCAGACCTAATTTTAATCACGGAAAAATCTTACTAGGTCATTGAAGCCACCTGTGATAAATTATCATGGATTATCCTTGTTAAGGATTCACCCAGCTTGCAAGCTGTGTGTCAGGGCTATCATGTGAGTAATTTTACTTCTTGTTGATAAGATAGACAGCATTTTTCTCCTAAAACGTTAAGGGCATGTTACTTCTGTAATAGCACATTTTATACCAAGAACTGGTATAAATTCTACCAGCATTTTCTCTTTAAAGTACTTGTCTTGTTATCTTCTAGAAGCACAGCAAAGGAAACATTCAGAGCTATACTTGAACCCTAGGCATAAAAATGTGATTCCACCATTGTCTCCTTGCACCAGTACCTCTTTGGAAGTAATTTCCCTATGTGGCTGTACACTTGCAAGCAGAAGAGATTTGAGGTCTCAAATTTAGAATCAGAATACATGTGGCCTAGTTTTCATCTGAACACTGGAGCTTCTGCCTTTTTTCACAGCTATCTGAAACTGGACAGGCAAAACAGCAACTACCTTAATCCCACCATTAACTGATACTGGTTAATCAGACAAGTATGAGTTACCTATATGTACATTTTTTGTTTTTTACTTTGAAGCCCTGAAGGTAAATTTTGGATTAGTCTGGTCACACTTTGCTTTTGGGGTACTGCTGATCAAAATTCATTTTATGAGGGCTGCCAGGAACCAAAGAAAACAGTAAAAACTGTTTCACTGTCTACATCCTGCCTGGCACAGGGTGGCAGGATTGTCTTGCTGACTCACCCTGCAAGCAAGTAAACTGCAGGTTTATTTCTGCTGACTCACAGAGGATGACAGGAGGCATTAAACTTTAGACTTTATTTCTAGGATTAAAAATAAAGCAAGAAAAAAAGTTGTAAAAAAATTGAAGAGTTGTGTATTAATTCAGAATGTCAGTAGTGCTGCTACCTGATTCACAAATCAAAAGACTGTGTTTATATATGTGTGTACATATAAATATATATGTATTTGCCTTTCAAGCCCTAGCTAATATATATATATGAATTTTGTTCTCCATTATAATTCTTAAAAAAAAAATATATATATATAGTGCTTGTCCATGACCCCAGAAGCTAGAGCTAAAAGGAAATCCTGAATATGGTGGAAGCTGTCAGCAATATACACAGGCATGAATGCAACTTTCTACTAAAAAATCTGGAGATTAGATTTAAAACTTTCTAACACCTTTGAAAACAGAACACAGTGGCATTTCAATATGATACAGCCTAACCTCTCCTAGGGCTTATGTTGAACTTTCATAAATTAAAGTTTATCTCACTCTGCCTGTCAGCATTTTAAAGCATACTGTTTAAACCATGTTAGCTAACACATTTTTAAGGTTACAGTTTCTCTCTGGTAATAAAAAAGAAGTGTTTAGTATTGTCTTATTGACACTTTGTCACTGATATCAGCATGTAGAGACCTCTCTCGGAGTACATAAATGTATTAGGCAGGTGCTTGGGTAGACAGTAATCTTTGGATGGAAAGCATATAAAGGCAAACATGACAAAATCAGAAGTTCATCAGTGAAATTGTTCTGTATCCCCAGAGAGGTAGACTGAAGTAGTACCCTGGAAAATCAAGAGAATAAAATATTTCCTATGCACTGTTCCAGAAATGAAAGCCTACAATTGCAAACAACTAAGTGTGAATGAATCAGTTGGACAGCACATCTTTATAAGGCATGGAGTAGAGGAAACGACTGCGCTTTACCAGAAAGTGTTTCCAGTGTGGATGTAACTATACCAACAAAACAGTATTTTGCCCTGGAATGTAATAAACCATCATGCACTGCCAACTCTGATCCTACAGCAACTTAAAATAAAGCAGTGAAACTTTTGCCCCTTTAACCACATCCCTATTACAGATTTCTCCTGGCAGAGCCAGACAGGTTAAGAGTCACAACTCTTCACAGTTCTGACACAGATGGGCTGGCAGAAGTCTTTCTGGGTGCAATTCATCTGGTCTGTTCTGGACAACTACTTCAGAATGAGACGAGCAATGAGTGAAATTGTCTGTTTCTTGCCATTGACTAGAAGGGATCCTCATGTGTTCAATTTGGAGATGGATGTCTGCAATATATCAGCTAAATTTATTCTGAGGAGTCTCACCCACAGCTTTGAATGTTGTCAAAGTCTCCAGAATAACAGTATCAGGTGAAGGTTCTCCATACACCTGTACTTTACAGATACTAAACAGCAAACATGCGAGCAGACTTGCCTCATACCAGAGAAATATTTCTGCAGAGCTATAACACTCAGGAGATAGTTTAGCTAATGAACTTATATAAGCTTTGTTGTTATGAAACATTTCTAGCCAAGGCTGATCCCCTAAGGCATGTTTACTGCTTGTAGCTGAAGAAGGAAAAACACGGGACTTAGCTTGTCGCAGAGTTTGAGGACAGGCGAGTACACCTGTGTGCGTACTGCAGAAGGGTTACAGTCTGGGGCAAGATGGCACCATCTCCTGACATCCAGCTTCCTTCCTGCCTTTCCTTGACAGTCTCCACCATCTGATCTCTTCCTCTGAAGGATCAGAAGGCCTCTCCTCTTTCATCTCTGCTGCTGACAGAGTATTGTTCTCCTCATATTCTTTCATATGGTTACAGTCTAAACAAAGCACCCCCCAGGGCAAGTGGAAAAAAACCTGATGGGTGGACATTCTGAGGACATCTGGGCACATTTCCTAGGCTGAGCAGATAACAAATGCCAACATGACACTCCTCTGTCATGTCAAATCCTGTAGATATCATCCTGATCCTGGACCAAGTTGCAGGCCCAGCTCTGCCTTTTCCTCATCATTAGAGATGTGTGGAAACCCCAGCCTGGAGACAGAAGGTCAGTGGGTGCAGGGACCTGTATCTCTCACAGATCAGGTGCTGGTAGGGACTCTGACTTAATTAAGAAAAATGGAATTCTGTTGATCACTTAAAATCAGTAACAATTCCTTGTGAGAATCCTAAATACTGCTGCAATTAGCTCCATATGAACCATTTAGTTATTTATGTCCACACTCTAATGGAATCACATATATTCCAAGAGGAGGCAAGCTCTCTCTCTTTTCTTTGGAAACCCATGAACTAATCTACCTGGCACAAAACAGATTTGGGCGGGGAAAAAAAAAAAAAGAAAAAGAAAAAGAAACAGAACGTACTGGGAATAACAAACCTCATTTCCTGCCTTGTATTTAGTTCAGCTATGTCAAGTCTGTGACCACTACACAAGATGCAATGACTCTGCTCTCTGTTTCTGAGGCTGCAATTTGGTATGCAGAATCTCAGCATTCATTATTTTGTCAAAAAGGTAAAATTCAATCATTTTCGTTTTTAGAACTCCTGACAACAGAAGGCAAAAGCAATGCTACCCCTTGCATACACAGGGAACCAGAAGCCCAAGTGTCATCAGTGGCAGCCTGCCCAAGTGGCAGCCTCACTCACCACTGCTGGATGTAGCTCAGAAAGGCCTATTAGAAAGTCCATAAGGAAAAGAATTTCTCATCTGACCATTTGTCTGTGAATGGTATCACATTGGACTGTGAGTGTATTTTTGGGACAATCATGTGTTTTCCTACACTGATCAGCAGAGCTAAGAAAGACTAAAAGGGAGGAGTGATGTATCTGAAAAGCCTGATGCTATTAACCACTAGCTTCCACAACAAAGAGAGGCCATGGCTGTCTTCATCTAGGAAAATTCCTGGATTTCACTGAAGCTAAATTCTGTATAGCAACACTTGAAAGTGAGGTCTCTGTTCACAACTGAATCGGAGGTTACAGCAAACCTGGCTTCATTTATACATGCCTTTGTCAGCATCTGATGGGACTACAGCAAGAAATTGCTGGATATAAAACCTTTACACCTCAGAAACTTTGGCTAGCCCTCATTGTCTTCTTAGCAACATGTGCTGCTATGAGCTCATTTAACCCTATAGGCACGGGAGCTGCAGGTCAGAGTCACAGAAAGAATTTAAGTGGTTAGTTTCTAGCTCTGACAAATTTTACTATGATCTGAGTCTTGATCCTTCTTTTCAAGATTTGACCAAGACAGCTAAAAGGTTATCTCCAGATTGTTGTCTAACACCAGGACTTTATTGACAGCCCTGCTCACAGACAGACACAGAGGTGTGGTTTGTAAGTAGGCTTTTGTACTATGGATTGTGGACTTACAGACTGGGGAACTACCAGTGGGACCCATCAAGTGATAAAGAGAAGGTCAGCGGTACTCTATTAAGAAGAAATTTTGAGCTGGCAGTTCAGTCTCATAAGGGCTTGCGTTCAAAGACACACACAATGACTACCTCTCATGCAGTTCACAAGGAATGTATGCAATCCAAGGTTAGCTTGAAGCATAGATGTGGGAGGTTTGGGAGGGCAAGCAGTATGAACTGCAATGCAACTGAACTGTTCTCTTTTCTTGAGGGCCACAGAGCCCCTGGGGAACATGCAGAAAACTTCCAGAGAAACCGAGCTTGTCCCATGGAGCTAGTGCTTCCCATGGCAATCCCATGACCTCCAGGTGAGCATCAATAGCTTCAGTCTTCCACACAGAAGTAGAGAAGAGAATGTGGACAACAAGGTTTAAATTTATATTCTCTTTTCCCATTTGTTACAGCAGTGCTAAATAGATCAATCATTTCATAAACAAATTTTAACTTCTACCCTCTGGACATCTGGCAGGGGAAGAACTTAGAATGGAAGAGAGGACGTGACTGAGAAAGAAATCACGAGTTGTCTGAAACCAGTCCAGCTAAGTAAAGCAGGGTATGCATGAGCAGATGCTAAAGGATAATCAAGTACCTTTCTGACATTTCTGGCAGACAACCTCTGAAGGCTGAAGTGCCACACTGTTCCTGAACAATTTAGAATAAGAAGGTAAATCAGATAAAAAGAGACCACCAGAAGACACACAAAAGGTCCTATTAAGTTGTTGTAAATTGCATGTTACATATTTATATATCATGCATGAGTGAGCAAGTCTGAGAGAAAAAATAAATAGCCCTAATCTTACAAAAGCCCAGAACAAATATGCTATATTTTTGTTAATATAATATGATTGCTAAACTAGAAAATGTTTCCTTCCCTCTCCTCAATTTTGCCTTGATGGTTTTTCTAAAATTTTTGCATAGCATTAGAAAACCCTCATTGGATTCTAAACAATGGCTGCTTAAAGAGAAATCTGATGAATAACCAGTATTAAACAAAAAGAAATGTCTAAAGGCAGAAGACACCTATAAATGATATAAATCTTTAATATAACCAAAACTCAGTTTGCTGATTCACTTCCCACTTAGTCATGCAGAGCAAAAATAAATATTTAAAAGCAAGATAAATTAAGAACATGCTCTCAGCCAGTGTGAAAAAAACCTTGAATATAAACAACTCACCTGAAGAGAAGAGATGTATGACAAGGAGGTAGCTGCTACACTGCACACTGAAAAGGAGTTGGGCCTATAGCATATATAAGCAATACGCACAAAGCCATCTTTGGCTGCTTTCAGAAGAGAGGCAGGGGTGCTGCAGGAAGATACCACAGAATCCTTATATGGAAAGAAGACAGTGTGGCGCAGCATGCAAAGCAGGATGAATTAAATGTGCTGATTAAACGAACAGCTTGCTTTTTGTACTTCAATGAAGTTCAAAGCTTTCTGGCCAACCACTTTAAGCATACCTAGCAATCAAATAAATGAGTTCTGTTACAAAACCCTCATGCAGAGAAACAGTAGGTAATGCAAAATTGATCTCTTTATATCCCTCTGTCCCTCACCTTTGTTCAGGGCTTTAAAAAGAATGCGTAATGCTTTTTAATGCAGGTATAACTGCTAAAGGCTGGGGGAAGGGAGAAACCCTCTACTATACCTCTGTATAAGAAAGTTGAGGACAATGTCCTCTATCCTGACCCCTGAAAGATGGTGCAAACACATTTCCCCAAAATTATACCTCTGGCATGCTGCATGCTCATTCCTTGTGGGCAGATCTTTAGCTAAGGAATTTGTGGTAAAACAGTCAGTGTTGCCTGCCTTGTTAAATGTATGTCTCCGAGCAGCAGGGCACCTGGGCTCTAATCCTGATTCTAAGTCTTGCTGCTGACTGTAAATCCACCACAGGGAGTAAGGTGGCACAGGTGGTCCTGAGGACTTACTGTGAAGAGCAGGAGGTCTAATATCTTTGATTAGAGAGGACGAAGGAGAAATAAACACATCACAACTTTTAATTCTCAGACTGAGGACAAGGGGAAGAGAAGTATTTTTACTTGTAATCTGAAGTATTCTAACTGTAGCATCCTAGCAGGTTTTGGTTTGGTTTGGTTTTTTAGTAACTTATTTTGTGCTGTAACACTTCAAATTTGATGACAATGATTTTCAGAGAAAGGGCATGTAAAATTTGGAGTAATGCCATCCCGAGTTTTGAATTTAGGTGTTGAGTCCTACTAAACTAGGTTGATTGTTGCCTCCATATGGATTTATGAGTCTATTTTTGGACTGTCAATTAGAATAGTCACAGAATGGTCAGAGCTATGCTCTGCATGAACTCTCACAGCTGCAGTAAATGAATGCAAACACTAAACCATCCCTCTTTCTGAGCTTTCCCACAAGCCACGAGAACAGAACTGCAAGCATCTCCTTTTCAGTGCTTTCTAAGGCTTTCCAGCCCAGTGTGTGATACTGGATGTCAGAGATCCACATATTTGACCCCAAGGTGATCTTGACACGATCTGGCTCATTCTTTTAGTACCAAAGAAAACAAATGGAAGAAAGCTGCTGTTCTTTCTCTGAAATCCCTGATTACTGCTTCTGGTTGGAATACTTCTGTACAAAACCCCCCACATTTCCCATATTTCATGATGCCATTAAACCTCACCTCGGCCTTACTGGTAACTCCAGCCTGGATGGCCAACATGTTTCATTATTCTAATAGTAACCGTCACACATTCTCCTAAACTGTCCTTTGTAGAAAGCTGCATGATGTTATCTCACTTTAAATCTCTGCGGAAAACCAACCTGTGTAGTGATGTCTCTGTTTAATGAGTAGCTAGGTGGGATGCTGTGAATGAAGTTATTACACTAATTCTCACTGTTTCACTGGTATCCTGTGTTTCCTATTTCTTTGTGTTGCCTTATAGATTTATTCCTTATGCTTCTGCTCATGCTTTACTCACTCTTTTTTTTTGGTCAGGAATTTTTT
>VYXH01009796.1:603-17046 GCA_013397275.1 Burhinus bistriatus | reverse complement strand
TTTTTATATTCATGTACAGTGATTAACACAAGGGTATGGCACAGATTTGACAATAACAAAGAGAGCTGCAAATACAGAAGGAAAAGCCCATGGACTAAGCCAAACAGCAGGTTAGAGCAAAGCACATGGGATTACAATATAGTATTGGCTTGTAGCTGTCTCGGTGCTGGGGCCAACATAGAGTCAAGTGAGGAAACTAAAACCAGACCTAGATGAAGGAGGAAGACATGAGAATTTTATGACTGATAACACATAAAGACTTCTGGCTCCTGTTTGCTTCTACTCTGTTCAGGGAAACAGGACACTGAATGTGTGTTTGTAAATGAAAATATATTATATCTGAATAATATAATACATTTCTCCATCACACAGAAACAGCTGTGCTAAAGGCTGAATATCAGCTAACTGTGTTCAGTAAGGAAAAAAAAGAACAATATTAAAAGAGCAATGCATCTGTATTTCTAATTATTGCTGTAATGGCAGAATGATGTAGGGTGCTTTACAGGCATCATGAAATACTCCCTCCCTTCCCCCCCCTAAATTCATAGCATTCTGAAGCTTTGGTTTGGTAACAAAATAAAAACAGAATATAAACTCTTGATGTTTATTGTTCTTTCAAAGGTTTTATGTGTAATTCTACAAGATCAAAGAGAATAAAACTTCTTTTGCACAAAAACTATGAAGGAAAAATTGTACTCAG
The DNA here is from genome assembly GCA_013397275.1 of Burhinus bistriatus. Taxonomy (NCBI): domain Eukaryota; kingdom Metazoa; phylum Chordata; class Aves; order Charadriiformes; family Burhinidae; genus Burhinus; species Burhinus bistriatus. Next base: position 16,346 of record VYXH01009796.1, on the reverse strand, counting down.
CTTGAGTACTCTGAAGAAATCTTTTCTATAAAGCTCAATAATTGTTTTCCTCTTAGCTGTGAACCATTTAGTTGACATAGTTCATTTGGACTGTTAAAAAGTTTGAAACTTTTTTACGAAGCTTGAGGATTTGGACATATGAAATCCCAGTTGTCTCTCCACTAGTCCTGCTAGTGTTTCACTTTAACAGACTAAACATGATGTCTCTAACATATTTACATTACAGCAACATATAATCTCATCTGATGATGAACTATGGCTGTGGTCTATGACTGGGTTGAGGTGCAGGTACATGTTTTGTTCTGCTGAGTTGTGTATAGCAGCAAAACTATGGAGAAAGAGCAGTTATAGATAGGTAAGGCAAGGAAGTAACATCTCAGGCTACTGAAGCTGTTCGTGTAGTACAGTATAGTCCAAGCACTAAAATATTATCATAGAATAGCAGCTGGCTAAGAGACACAAGAAAAAGAGGGAAAGAAAACCAACATTTAATTTGGTGAAAAAAGAGCAGCAATGCCTCCAATTTTTGTGAAACAGTAAAAATAACATTCTGAAAGACAAAGTAAAATGAGGACACATGGACAAATCTATGTTAGATAGTCAGGATGGAAAATGACTGAAAAATTCCTGCAGGTAAAGGAATCTAAATGAATGGACAGAGTTATGGCTGGTAAAATTTAGTGTTAATAAATTTAAAACATGCACATTGGAAGGGATAATCTGTACTACTCATCTTCTCTAATGAAGTCTAAATTAGCTACAATCACTCAGGAAAAACCTCAAGTGTCACTGCAAGCTGCTTAATGAAAACCGGTGCTCAATATGCTGCAACAGTTAAATAAGCAAGCAAAATGTTGGCTGCAAGCATAGCACGATTGAGGAGAATATTAAAAAACTCCTTCTTCCCCAAGGTCATTAGCCAAATTGAGGGGTTTGTAGGCAGGGTTCTTTTGGGTTTTTTTGTTGGTTTATTTTTTCAGTTTTGTAGGAGAGTATCACACATATCTTTGATGCAGTTTTCTTATATACAAAAAATGTGCTCCAAACTGAGATGATAATATAAATTAAATAGGAGATAGTAATTTTTCTTACAGTTCCCAAACCTCATAAAACCAGTCTATTCCCCAAAGAAATCCCTGCAGAAAAGACTCCTTGCATATTCTTGGAGGAGTGCATTCCATGTTTTTTTCTTTTTTGTTTTTGGCTGTTTCTCTGTCTTCTGCCTTTAAATACCTAGAATAGGCTCCACCTTACCTAACCTGAGACATTTACAGTGTAAGTGTTCATGATTTTGGGTCAGTCACTGCTGACGCCCTCACTGGAGAGAGAAAGGCACTTTCAAAGCACAAATCACAACCCATTTTAGATGTCTGTTTTAGGATGAGACAAATTATGAGACAAAAGCGCCCAATTCTCTGCACTGACTGTAAAGTGAGCCTAAAGTAACTAGCACAGGGCAGATGCTGACATCTTGTCAGGTGAATGCCAGCCTTACAGATCATCAACATCTTATGATCCTTACCCAATCATAACTTCTTTTTCTCCCAAAATATAGAGAGAGAGTAGAAAATTTCAACTTTTTAACTAGCTTTTTCCAAAATAGGAATTTTTATGAGTTCTTCCATTTGTTTTTAATGACATATGCCCATCTTATCAATAGCATACTTCCACCTGACCTTCATCATAAAAACCCCAATAACTCCATTGTTTGCAGAAGCTTGCATGGAATAAGATGCTCAGTTCTAGTCACTGTGGAACAAAAATGTATAAATAAAGCCAGTCTTGAGATATAAACAATACTTGAGAAAAAGCACACTGTATGATATGGAAATTTGAATTTTTACGTGCTGTGACCTATCGGTGTCTTATGTACCTAAAACAAATGATGGCTTCATTTCCATTTATTTTAGGTTCAGACAAGTGAATTTATTAGATTCACTGACAGAAGCACGTCATACTTATTCTGCAAAACTGTTCAGATATTTCTGAAATTTTCAAAAAAGTACTAAAAATTATTGTGTTCTCTTATTGTGGACTGAGTAACAGCTGCATGGGACGTGGATGAAAGCCTGTCCTGGGGTTTCAGGTGTCCTAGCTGCAAGGCAGAGTTATGACCAGTTTAGGGCACATGAAGACAAGAAGCTGAAAGCTTTAATCCAGTTTGTTGTAACTGATGGATGGAAATAACAAAAAAAGGATCTGTATTTAATATGTAGCAGATGCAAGCCAAACAACAATAATTTTATCTGAAAAAAGCATCTAAGATTTACAAAAATGTAGGCCTCAAAAAAGAGTATATAAAAATAGTTTTTCCAGACCTCAGCCTTTCACATGAAATTAATTCTATTCTTCATGCTCAACATTCAATTTTTCACATTAAATCCAATAATGATTGCTATACACAGAGTGGAGACGTCTGCTTGGGTACAGCAGGAAGCAAATCAAGGCTTTCTGATAAGTATAGATAACAGGGATGCTTTTAACCCTCCCATAGCCAAGCACTTCTAACAAAAAAACCGAAGCACTGAAGGGACAAGTTTGCAAATAGTTGTAGATTAGTAGAACAGGTTGTTTAAAAATCTTTGAATCCATACAGAGCAGAAACCTGATGTTCTCTGAAGATGGTAGGAAGGAGAGTTTGAACAGCTTGCCATGATGAAAGAGCTAGAGGGCATGAAGTTACTCAGTGTTGTCTTCAGCTGTCTCACATAGGTAGCTATGGCAGTCAGAGAACCACAACAAAATCCATCCTGCAGGGACTTGTTCAGTGCCAGAATACTTTTAGGGTAGTTTACAGCAAATAAATTACACAGTGGGAGAAGGTCCTTCTGATGTAATGTTTGTGTAAGTAAACAAAGCATGCTTTTTTTTTTTTTTTGCAGCTTGCCAACCCTTCCCTTTATAAATATTTGTAACAATGTTGTGCATTTTAAACATACCTATTTGTATCCAGCCTTACTGTCGCTTGAATTTAGAGTGACTCGAGGCAATCCAAAGCCTCCTCTGCAATTTTCAAATACAGAGTGGCTTAATAAAATTAACACCTTTGCATATTGATGACTCTCTACTTATGTCTTTAGGCCACCACTTGTAGCATACCCTGTGAATGCTGGAAATTTTGGGGTTTGATTTGTGTATAAAAATGAAGGATTTGCTCAGACCTCCCTGGTTTTCAGTTTTGACACTACAAGTGATTCTACTAATTATGTGAAGAATTAGGGAACAAACGCATAAATAAAACAGATCTTCTGTAGGAGGACTAAGATATTTTGAAATAAGTATTTTGATGTAACATATGTGGTCTTTTTCCAAAGTTATTTTTGTTTATCTTATGGCATTCCTACACAGAGAAACTGGGGGAGGTAGACCTGTTAAGTAGGTTGAAGAAAGATATGGCACCAACTTCAAGTTTGTCATAATAGGTGTGTGAAAGTCTTCCAGCATGTTTGTTAAAACAGAAATGGATGGAAAGTTATGCAGACCTACAGAGGACTGCTCAGAAGTGTGAGCAACACACACTAGTCAAGGCATTGTTGTCCTCCCCACACCCATCAAAGATCAGTATTTTACGGTATCCCTTGGCAAGAGGCTTTGAAGTCAGTCATCTCAGAAGTTTACCATTGCACCAAGAATTTGTCTACAAAGTACGACCATAGTGTCCAGTCTCAGTGAAAATTCAGTTTTATTACATGCATTTAGCCTGTTCATGTTCTTCTCTGAAGAATATCTGCTAATATAAAACATAAGATTCAGTGGATAGGGTCGTTTTCCAGTAAAAAATACATATGGATTCGCAAAATAGCAGAGGAGGTGACTCTCAATCACTCATTCAAACAGTTGTTAACTGACCAATCAAATACAATACAGAGTTCCTCATCCACCCAGTTGGCATTTGTATCTCTGAAGACATTAATTTGTCCTTAATTTAGGTAGTGCATTAAGACCATTCTTTGAATAAGCTTGCATTAAATATGTTTTGGAAGGAAAGATTAAATCTGTCTGAATCTCCTGAAGGACTCTAAGAAGTTTAGTTATAAAAGCTAGCATTTTCCATCAGAAAACTATTTTGTCTGTAAGACAGAGAATACTCCACGTGAAGAAATTCCTAACCAGCTGTATAAGGAAAGCATCTACAGAATGTGAGCTGCATACAGGGAGACTGCCCAAGGAGGTAATATCTTTTATTAGGCCAAGTGACAGAGCTGGGAAAACAGAAAAGCTTTCAGCCACATATATCTTTCTTTAAGTCTTGAGGAAAACCTAAAGTCTTGTCTCTTTATTCCAGCTGTATTACTTGGTCCAATAAAAGCAGATTTTATTTGCATTCAATTGTAACCTGTCTTGACTAAGGAGTGATTTTGAAAGTTTCCTCATCTAAGGTGGAAAGGAATCTAAAAATGGGGATTCTGGTGCAGCTTAATAAAAGCGCTTAGCTCCCCAGCATGTTTTCCAGAGTACCCAAAAAGTAGGAGAACATAACCACACAGAAACTGCATTTGCGGAAATGCCTTCAAGTAACTGGTGATAAGGAGAAAGGTGTTTTGCATGGAACAAAGCTATGAGTACCTACCTGAATCCTTCTGGTTAGGTAGGAATCTGATTCTTACAAGGAGCAAGAGTTACATCTCACAAAATTTTGGGGGGGATACAAAAATAACAAAATTAAAATAAAAACTTCTATATGTGCATTAGAAATAAGCTGGAAATAGGGGGAAATATAGACCTGCTGAATGAGTGGGGAAGAGTTATGATGGCCTAATGAAGCCTGAGTGTTCAACAGGCTGTACTTGATACCTTCTTCAGTCTTTAAAATAAAGATTGGTTTTCAAGCATAATGCAAGTTTAATAACAGGAGACAAATGCCTGCCAAAATAGCAGAGATGTTAAGGCAATTTAGACATACTTAAGTCCACAGAGCCTGATTCTTCCTAAAGCATTAAGGAAACGAAGTCATCTCTAGACTATTAGCAATTAACTCTGAGTACTTGTGGTGTAGGTCCCAAGAAATTAAACACAGGAAATCTTAGAATATATTAAAAAAAAAAGTTGAAAGCAGAAGATGAGGAATTACAGACCAATAAGCCCACTTAATGCCTGGAAATATTAAACACCAGAACAGTTTTCTGGCTCCTTAGGTATAACAAGTTCACAAGACATAGCCACCACAGATGTGTTACTGACATTGCTATGTCAATAACAAAGAATGTCAGACCAATTTGCTTGCCTTCATTGACAGGCTAACTAATCAGGCAGGTACAGGTGAGAAAATGGATGAGATTCCTCTTGATTTTAGTAAGGTTAACATGTAACAGGAATATTCTATACAGCAGCAAAGGAAATATGTAGAAGAGAAACTGAACAAAACTAAAATCTGCCCTCAGATTAGTTATGAATGATTCACTGTCAAGCTAGAAAGGCACTCTGAACATGGTCTGTCAATGCATTTCTATTTGCTGTTGTATTAATGACTTGGATGACAGAATAAGGAATACACTGATCAAATCTGAAGACACCAAGCTGGAGGGAAGTATTTGCAAGTGCTTCAGAGAACGGGACCAGAATTCTAAATGGTCTTGATAGACTGATGGAGCAATCTGGCATCAATGAGATGAAATTTAATACAGACAAGTGCAAAGTGCTACCTTCTGGGAGGTGAGAGCAAATGCATAAATATGAGCTTTGAAATAACTGACTAGATGGTGTTTCTAAAGAAAAGGAGGCTGGGGCTTCAGCGACCAAAAACTGAGTACAGGTAACACAGTGACAAGACAAATCTGACTCTTGGCAGAATTAAGAGGTGTTATAAAGAACAAGGATTATTCATTCTACTCAGTATTTGAATATTTTTACACAGATCTGAAGGTCAAAGACAAATGAACATTGATTAATATGCAACACATAGAGAAAGCAAACAGACTTTTAAGAGGTTGAAGATGAAGAGATAGAGAAAAGATATATGAACAGTCAGGGAAAATTAACTTTGGACTAGAAACATAAAGAGAGATCAAAAGTAAAAAAAATCCACCAGTGACCTGAGCAATTATCAAGACAAACATTTACTGACAAGCTCCAAAACTCCCCCAGAGTTGGAATTTACTGAACATGAAGTACATGTTCTGCAACTTCTGTATGATCAAGATAATAAGCAGTATTCAAAATAACATAATTAATAGGTCTTCCCTTGTAATCAAAATGTTAAAAGTTATTAAACAAGACCTAAACAGGCTACTGCTATATCAACAATTTTAATTAAGGGATATTGTAACCTAAGTATTTTAAAAATAGATATGCTCATGCACAAAGGATGCATTTTGCTTTCCTGATGATGTCGGCAGAAATGACCTATGATGTGTTTTATGCTGATTGTTATAAGACATTTTCCAGGACAGGCACTTAGAGAAACACTCACAACTGTCATAAAAGAAACGTGAATCCATTTCACTGCTTCTGCTTGAACTGTGCACTCTGCACTGAGACTCTGCAAAACTTTCATTACAGCTGTAAATGCTTCTGAAAGTCACCTTCACTGGAATTACTCAAAGGAAATGCAAGCCTTGAAGCTTACTCATGACAGTGGCTTTCTTCTAATTCTGTCAATAGAAGAGTAATTACAACACCCTCTCAAACTGATGTTGAAGATGATCTTTGGTGTTACAAATTAAATATAAGGCGCGGATGTCTGAACAACACTCTATTCACTCATATAGTTGAAGAGGGAGGCCTTGGCAGAATTTTGTTTAGTGAATCACCTGTTTCTTTTATTTGAGACACTGTCTGTCACAGGTAGTAGCTTTTATTAAACTGATTTATCTACGTGATACAACGGGTCACTTTTCAGATAAGAAACTAACTTTTCAAAAGCGAAACAGAAAGTGTCTATCAGACTGCAGGGAAGTATACTATGAATGACTTAAAGGCAGTCAGACATTCTTTGATTAATACTAGTGAATTATCTGATTAATAGATTAGTATATCTAGAACATTACTATTGGATTATTATACAGAAGATCATGGCTTCAAACTGGAAGAGGGTTTATTTAGATCAGACATTAGGAAGAAATTTTTCACTATGAGGGTGGTGAGACACTGGAACAGGTTGCCCAGGGAAGCTGTGGAGGCCCCATTCCTGGAAGTGTTCCAAGACCAGGTTGGATGGGGCTTTGAGCAACCAGGTCTAGTGGGAGGTGTCCTTGCCCATGGCAGGGGGGGTGGAACTAGATGATCTTTAAGGTCGCTTTCAATCTAAACCATTCTATGATTCTATGATTCTATGTTTTAGATCATTATTAAGTTCTCTATTAAAAGTGAGCTATAGATTTGATACAACTCCTATTGCATCAAAGCAGGAGCACTTTCCATCTTGCAGCAATTGCTTTGTTATATTTTACTCTGAGACCCATTTAGGAAATTCTAAATTGCCTGTATGGTCACTATTTAAATAAACCAAAACCAAAACGAATTATAATTGGACATGCTTTCCATAAAATACCAGCAACATTCAGAATGTCCTTAATCAGGTATCACGTCATGCTTTTTTCCAGATAAAAGAAGATATTTTTGCAAGGCTTTTTTTCATTACCTCCCTCCACTCTGTACTCTTCTGTGATCTCCTGCCATACATTTTGTGTTCCAACCCTCCCAAAGGCTTACTGTCTCAATAGAAAAAATAATTTGAAGAAAAAAAAAAACCACCTTTCAGACATTTTTCAGAAAATATTTTAATTTGTGTAGAAGTGTGTGGAATGTGCAACGTGAACTCTCTAAGGTAAGTGTTCTGCCTTTACATGCCATTATCAGATGTGTGGAGCAACCACCTAATGCAATAGAGAAGATGGCAATTTATGCATTAAATTGTATTGTTGAATATCATTTGCCTCTATTGACACACCCTCATTACTTTCTATAAAATACAGTATCCTTCCTAGCCTATATAGAGAGCAGACAACAAAGGAGACTACAGTGACCTGACTTCCAGGTACCCAGGAATTCATCCAAAATTAATCTGCCTTTCCTGTAAGAGCTATTTGTTCAAGTGCTGCTTGGCACCAGTTACAATACCTCTAAAAATGTGCTACTGAGACACCTGCATGAACTGTTTAAATATTAACCAGCTCCTATTTACTTTTGTTGTCTCCTTTATCACAGTGGAAAGAAAGCAGCATGTGGTGTGTGTGTACATATGTGTGTTAAAGTTCAAACTATATCTCAGGAAATGAAAAAAGCATTCAGCTTCATAAAACAGGTGGAAGCACGGCAGAGATTTATAGAGGACGGGATTGGTTACCTTGGAAACAGGTCTGAATTCTTTCATCAAACAACAAGATGCTCAGTGTTGACCTATTTCCAACTGCTGTGTATGGATTTAAGGTGGAATTTTTTTGTGAATTTCATACAAAAAGGTCTTCCTATCAACACTGAGTATTTGTGTTCTGCTTATACGCATTACTTTGTTTCCTCTAGACTTCTAAGCTTTAACGTGAGAAAGTTAGTTGATAAGAGAAAAGCTGAAGTGTAGAAGGATGTGATAACGTCCTTGACAAGAATTTGTTTTCAACGTATTTGAAGTACTTGTGAACACTTAAAAATGTTTTGGCCAACATATTATCTTCTTTACTATAAATACTTAATGAATACAGGTAAAACATTGTTTATGGACACAAGCTGCTACCCATCCTACTACAGAACTTGCAAACCTGAGATAAAGTTCCACCAGATATTTAGCATTATTTTGTCTTCCATGACTACAGCTCCAAAGGTTTGTTTTATTTTTGCAAGAACTGACATTTTACATGGCATTTTTGCATGAAGCCTATTACAACTAGCAGACTTTTAATGCAGTGCATTACAATAGAAGGGTAACTGTGACTAAATCAATCTACCTTTCCATCATATCCTATTAAACTTCAGGGTAAAGGAAAGTGAAAATAGAAAGAATCACTAATGTAGGGATGGTATACACACACAAATACAGAGACCATGTGTTACTAATTTAGGGATCCTCCGAGGTAGTCCAGATGTCTAAGTGATACAATGCAATGCAGCATCACACAGAGACTTGACATCAAATCCCAGAAGCAGACAGCGTTGTCTGGTGCATATACCAATTATCATCTCATCTGAACTATTTTGGGTGAATTTACTACCTGTTCCGTGGCATCATAGAAAGCTCAAGCTGGGGTATGAGCAGAAAGAAAGGAAAGCCAAAAACTCACCAACTAAAATGCAACTGAACCTGACGAAGGAAGAAAATAATTAGAAAATAACTAAAGCAATACTGTGAAAATAGGATTGGGCTGCATTCCTACTGTACAGTTAGCTCACATCATTATACCTAAGTGATAATGTGATTTTTAGAGCCTATACAAAGGTCATTATACACATCATATTTTATGAAGTCATCCACTTTTATTAATTTCCAGGGAGAACAGATGGATTTGTTTGTAGTAGGATATGTTTCTTGCAAGGAAATATATTAAAGGTTATATGTCTGCAGCATTACATATACCAAGATTTTATTTCTCTTAAAATGTCTCATAAAGCTCAGAATTTTCTGGGGGATATTATTGGCCCTCATGATCCTTGGTAAAGGTCTGAAAACCTTTAAAACATGAAAAAAGGTGTAAAGGTACCTCAGAACCTCAACCTGTGGAAACAAATCAAAACGGAGTTATTTGCAAGCCACGCAGTCCCTTTCACCACAAGGTCTTACCAGTTTTAAGAGAGAACAAAATATTTTCTTCACTCTGATATTTTCCCCCCCAGTTCTTACTTTGGTAATAATATTCTTCTGGAGATAAGAGAAGATTCTCGGACTGACTGAAATATTTTGTATTAGTCTGGCCACAGAAACAGGACTTGCCCAGCCCAATGACATAGCCAGCTGCAGGTCAGATAGGATATGCTCCCTACCTGTATACAGGGACCTACTTGTCTTTAAAATGCTGGGCACACAGCTGGCAGAGAATAGCTGAAAATTATTATCAGAGCTTTTATTTCTAGATCCTTCTTCAGTGTATACTGTGTTCAAATCAGATAATTATTGACACTCTTTCAATAGGGTTTAAAAATCCATCATAAAAATCATTCATACAGACAAAGTGTCAACAATTAGGCTGTAATTTCTTTGCAGTTCATAATGCCCCCAAAGTCCAGTTATCTGCTTTTCCTGTTATGTATTGACACACAAGTATAAGTATTATATTTTACAGACCTCATTCTCATAGCCTTCCATTACTCTAATTAACCCTACCTAGTTAAAGGATTAACACCTTCCTTCCTAGGACATCTGTCAATGATGTGTCATCACAGATCACATTTTACCTAAAGCGGAATTTTTTTGTAAGTTAATAGTTTCACGTTTGTGACTCCATTCTGCCCTAGACTTTCTTTTCTTTTTTGGTCACAGCTCAGTACAGATCAGCAGCATCAATAATCAGGTTGAAAGGTATGTGAGAAAACTGATATTGGACAGGCTGCTCATCAACAGCACAGTTGCTTAAGCTGAAGAGTAGAAATGCAACCATTTCTTCAATTCCAAATATTTAAAAATAGTATTCTATTGGTAGATCTTCCAAGTACTCCTTTAACAGTCATACATATTTGAAAATGACAATAAAGCACTCTGGATGTATAATTTGTGTGAGGTATAGCCAAAATAATTATGCAATATTAATACTGATCTATAAACATCCTACTTTAAGCCTTAATTTGCTCAAGGAACACAACGGCAGTGTCCTTTTAATCACCATGAGAAGCAACACACTGGCTGAAGTTTTTTTAGGTACTTTAAAACCCAATGCCTCTGTCTTCTTCAATGTGTGACACCAAAAGTTGGATGTGCTTTGCTCAACAGACACTCTGGTGTTTGTTGTTTCTAGTTTATACTATATTTACCACCTGCTCACTAAGTTAGAGATATATGATTACATACTATCGTGTTTAAATAAATGGATATTATGAATTAGCTGCTGCAATGAATTAATACACCAAGCAAAGCAATAAATATCTGGAGGAAGAAACAAGCTCAGCTCCAGTGTATTTATTTTCATTTTTCATCTCCACAGTTTTTTATATGTCAGGAGACATATATTTTGACATATTTTTACTGTGAACATGACATTTTATCTTAGAATTTGTCTGGAATTTGTTTAAAACTTGACAGGCTTATATTCTTAAACATCATCCCACGGAGGTCGAAAGCTCTACTGATAACGTCAAGGATGCGTTTGCTCCGGGAAGCTTGACCAGCACTGGCATGTGCCCTGGCTGAGCAGACAGATTCTTGCAGCTTCTAAATACAACAACTTGCTCTGGCTCTAAAGTGCCCCTGGCCTGGAGGCTGAGCAACACTGCTCTTTTGCATCACGGTAAGCTAGCACAAAATGTGCACCACTTGTCAGCTGTCAGTGAAGACATGGAGAGTTTCCCAAAATGGAAAATGGCTGGAATGAGTGCAGCCAATGCTGCTGACCTGATGAAAGTCCATCAGAACCACTTTATTTCTCAATTCTCTCTCTTCAAACAAGTGAAATGATTCTTACCATTTTTTCCTATCCTTCTTAAGCACGGTTATTACTATTCACACTCTTAACTCGCCTTTTATTTTGCACTCATGCTTTTTCTTCTTTATTGTACAGTCATCTCCCCAAAAGCCAATGCCCAAAGAAATAACCTACACCCCCCAAATATCCTGGTTTACACCTTTATGTGTGCAGAGACTGGACAGGAAAACACAACAAAATAATTAGCCACCTAATTATTAGCCACCTATTATTAGCCACCTAAAATCCATCATAAAAATCATTCATACAGACAAAGTGTCAACAATTAGGCTGTAATTTCTTTGCAGTTCATAATGCCCCCAAAGTCCAGTTATCTGCTTTTCCTGTTATGTATTGACACACAAGTATAAGTATTATATTTTACAGACCTCATTCTCATAGCCTTCCATTACTCTAATTAACCCTACCTAGTTAAAGGATTAACACCTTCCTTCCTAGGACATCTGTCAATGATGTGTCATCACAGATCAAAACAGAAAAAATTCCATCTCATCTTCTTCATGCCTTTTGCTTCTTTGCCCCCTGTCTAAATCCTAAGGAAAACCAGAAGACATTCCCAGCAGACTTCATTGCTAAGGCTTAAAAGGAAACCATGTGTTCCATGGTAAGGTATGTATACATTTTTTACAGAAATTCTCTCTTTCCACTCCCTTAGTTTTGGGGTTTTTTATGAATGCAGAATTCAATTTAGAAAAAAAAAATCACGGGGAAAGGGTAATCAAAAGAAATGCTAAAAATGTTAATTAACTGCTGAATATTAAATGCGCAATACTTCAAGCATTCATATTTCTCAGGCACTTAATTATGAAGGATTTGTTGATTTCATCCTCGATGGCCTTAGCTACAGCTGAAAATGAGAAAGCAAAAGACATTTAAAACCTGATTTTTAATAGTGTAGAGGACTTCACCTCTCTCCAGGTTCTTATGTGTATGAAATTATCCATGGCTGTAAAAAAAGAAAAAATCAAAAAGGAGAGCAAGCAATGTAACGAATCAATAGTTTCCAATTACGTATATCTAGGAAAGTACGACAGTGCCTTCAGGATAAACAAAAAACTCCAAAAACCAATACAGTAAAAATGAAGGTAATGAAATCTATATTGACAGATTGACTTAGTAATGCTGAAAAGTGAATCCGAACACTTGTGTTTATGAGTATTTCCCTCCTTGGGATTCTCATGCAGAATGTACTGAGTTTGTTTTTTTGTTCAAATCCTACCACATAAGAAAGGCGTGCTGCGTTTCCTGGAGTTTTTAATGAATAGTCATATCAGTGATCCCTAATCAAAACAACTTAAAATAGTTACTTTATGATGCCATTCACCTCCTTGTGACTTTTACTAGTAGGAGAAGATCCTTTTTTTCAAAATCAAAATCAGGATCTTTAGTCCAAGTCAGTCCAACTCTAGGAGAGATCAGTGTTGACTCCACTACAAGAAAGTGAATAACCACAGGAAATATAGAAACAAACTGGATGTGTACATACATCATGGAATAAGACAGCTAATGATTCTGGTATTCTACTAAATAAGAATGAACCTACATTATAATCTGCTTTGACAGATTTTGCAGCTTGTAAAGCTTAATTTTTATCCATTTCCTCCAACATCTTTATTAAAGAAAATGAAATCTAGAAACTGGTTTCAATATACTGTATTTTGGTGAGACTGCTGCACATCAGAAGACCTTTGCCTTTACAAAGGCAAAAACCACCTGCATGTAATAAAGCTGTGACAGGGACCCACGCAATCTGTGGGATTCTACAATAACATTTTAATCCAACATGCACATACAGTGCAACTTTACACTTCAAAATGCTCGCCCAGTTCTGTCTGACTGGCTAGGAACAGACAGAGGCTAGCAAGGTCTGTCCATGCTGGGGAATAAGCTGGCTGCATATGGGGCAACTTTAGTCTGGAAGCCACAAAAGCAAACTTAAGCACTTTCTCTGTATATGATAATAGGACAGAGGAGTATGGGAGACAGTGTCCAGCTGTCCTCACTTTGCACACCCCATGGAAATATGAACCGCCTTAACCTACCCAGTAATTTAATGTAAGTCTTTATTTTCATCACCTTTCTGTAACTCATGGGATGAACTCTAGTACTTGAAATTCTTCCTTCAGAAAGTAGTGTGGGTTACCAGCCACGCTCAGGGATAAGAGCTGACTGCGTTCTTACAGCAGGTGCTGCCCATACAAGCGGAGATAACTGTGCTTTTCCAAGCCATCCCAGTGCTACTTCTTGGATAGCACAGTTCTCTGCTGTTTTAAACCAAGTGTGCTTTGAAAGTGCATTCTCACCCTTCAGTGCTCAGGAAATTATTTTGTGGAGAAAGGACTGTCATTATCAGTTTCAGATTTGTGCTGTGAATATACTAGATCAATATTGAAACATCCTTGTTTGGTCTTTTGCTGTACTGTTCTCAAAATAATCTTTGCTGTCAGGAAAGTCAACTTCAGCAGTTTGTTACATAAAATCAGACTGAAACTCGAAAGAGCTTCTTCAGAGACTTTCCAGCAATATGTGTGTGGTTCACGAGTGGGCTCTGGCAGACCCTAAGTGAAAAAAGAACCATGCCAAGACTTGCTTAAATAGATTCTATAAACCTGCGTCTACTTTATGAAGTGCTCTGAGTCTGCAGTATTCTCCTTCTTCCTAGCAAAAGCCTTTTCCCTTCCCTCTCTACCCCTTCCCACGAAGACTTTCATCAGTTAAGTGAAGAGGGGATAAACCCCAGTTTTGGAAGAGGAGTCTCACGAAGATGCTAGTGTTCTGGACTCAGGAGAAAAACTGAGAACACCAATGAAAATGAAGATGTCAATAGGCTAGAGGGTATGGAAGATACCACTGCCACAGAGCAGTGAGAAATGATGTTCAAAGAGCTGCAGTGGAGACTAGGGAGACAAATCAGCATGAGGGGACGTATGGATTAAATAAAGATCAATAGCAGAAATACCAAATAAAGACAAGCTTCCAGCAGCAGTTCCCCAGTGATTTTGATGTGTGAGCCCTCCTGCTCCATCCCAGTCACAGTCTGAAGTCAGGTGCTAAAGCTGTGAGGGATGATCCATGCTGCCTCATTCCCCAGCCCTCGCTCAGCTTCCTCTGATTAGTAGCATTTTCTGGTTCCCGCACGTCCCTGCAATACCTCCTGTAGCCCTGTGACTCCAGTCCTGCTGCGAGGACTGTGACCCTCAGCAAGAGCTGCTGCCCTTCACCTACTGCAGAAGCTGACTTGAGGAAAGCTCTGAAGAATGTCTGATCACCTTCCAGTCTTTCTCTACTAGAAATATATCTACTTTCCAACATAACTACCACAAACCTCTTTGCTTCTCCTTGGTTGACTTGGTGGACCTATTTCTTTTTTCAGATCCCTTCTTTAAAAATCTTTCTGTCCATTTGGCATTTTGCCATCCTCTCTAAAAAGGAGACAGGCCTCAGATCATTTGCTGTCTCTGCGCTCCCTCCCCATTTGCTGTGTGGGACAGCACTTTTGGTGTCTTTAAGACAACTGTGGTTTTGTCACCTGCTTGTATGTATGTTTCCCTTCTACCTCCTGGGACATTTCACATTAAGCCAGCAGGACACCTCTTGTAAGCTCTGACTGGATTTTCCTTATGTGACTTTATTGGGAAAAAGAGAAATATTTAAGTATAGAACTGGAATTAAAACAAATTAAGCTTTAGCTCAAGGCTTGTAGTTTAGATAGTCTTATAAAAGAGCTTGTAACATATCCCAAATTTCTTGAAATTATGAGCCCTGGAAGTTCTCTCCTTTGGGAGGGCAAAAATGAAGACACCTAAATAACTATTTAAATGTGAGGAAAAGATTAGGGTTTGTTTTCTTAGTAACAAGGAGACTGTTTTACTGTGGTAGACAGTATGAAAAGCCCTTTAACAACCTTAGGTAAACCCAGATTTCCCCACTAGCCATTATACTCATGCTTTCGTTTATATATCTAAGCTTTGACTGCAGTAACCAACCCAGTGAGAGTCTCCATGGAGACTGAAAAAGTAATTTTAAACACCCATAACTTTCAGAATATAAATCTCTCTTAACAGATATTGTACGAATTTTCAGCTAGAGGCAACATTTCCTGATCATTCTTGGTTACTTTTGTATTTTCTGTAATCTACTAACGTAAATACACACACAGACAACAAAACTTGTGAAGATTAT
>VYXH01009790.1:115341-133040 GCA_013397275.1 Burhinus bistriatus | reverse complement strand
CCTCCACCCCTGCCCCAGCTTCAGTTCCAGAGAACACCTAAACATGTGTGTCTCTATTCAACAGAGCAGTTTAAGCTAATGTTTAGATCCCAGTGATTGTTGGACAACAACATGCTTAATAGACAGGGCATGCTGAACAGCTATACTGAGCTAAATCAGCGTTTCGATGAAGAGAAACAGTGGAGTCAATGAAGTAACACTGGTGTCAGTGAGATAAAAAACTGGAGAATGGAATTAAACTCGAACAAAAAATACACTCCATCATTTTCTTCAGACTGCTGTTTAAGCAGACTCACTCCAACCTTTTCTTCTTGATCCTTTTCTTTCATTTTTATTAGTTTTTTATTAGTTTTCTTTGGTAAAAGGGAAGCAGACTGTTAACAAACATCTTAATGCTGCCTTATTTCTACATAAGCAGAATTTTACAGCAGCAAAGTATGTGTTTCAGTTCCCTCAAAAAAGGAAAAATAAAGAATTTATCAAGAAAGAAACTGAACCTGACATCTGTCTCACAGCAGAGCAACAACAGCTCTGTTTTGCGTGGTATCTTTGCACTGCACTGCCACTGCTCAACAATACAATAACAAATTTAATAAAATGCAGGAGAGGGAAATATGTTCTCAAATGAGATGTGAAAACAGATGTGTTCTTCAGTTCTGAAGAAAATCAGGGCATCACACTCAGTAATTTTAGACTACAATGACATACACTTTACCACTGCTTTTTAATGAAGTCCTTGGCTTTGTTCCATTGTTAAGACTGCAAGACTATTCCCTTTTAAATTCTATTTCATGTTACTTTAAAATTTAGATTTTGAAAATTAGTCAGAAAACATTTTCAGAATTACTCTGAAAGATGAATATTTTTCTGGAAAAAAAGAGACAAACTTTATGTTATTATTTTTTCTTTTGGATACTTGTGAAAACCAGTACAAAGATGACATCTGCCAAAATTATCTTAATACCCTCTGCAGCAGTGCAGATCACCTATCTCAGTCACTCGAGTAAGTGAGATTCTTAAAAAAGTATCAAGAGAAGGAAAGCTGGTGGGAGAGACAGACAGTTCTGGATGGACATGAGCAGTCTGAGAAAAGGGCCAGGTCTATACGTAACCGTTTGTCCTGTTGCAGTAGATTATCTAGGCCATATTTATAAACAAGGACAGTTTTGGGACGGGTTTTGCAGTCAGCCTCTGAGTTTTGTGTCTTGACAGACCCACCACGAAATAGTAATGGCCTATGGGGAAAACGGTGCTCAAGAGGTGGTGAATCATCTTGAAATTCAGGGTTGATAAAGCTGAAGTTTCCATGTAAACATAGGAAGAAGCAGTGATGTTTCTGGTTCACAGTGGTGATCTGCCTGCCTTTAGGGTCCAAGGCCAGCTGTACTTTGAAGATACGTAGGACAGAACAGAAGTGAAGAGATAGGAGGATGTACGCTTACAGTCTGAACTTTGGGTAGAGATTTATGATTACTTTGTGAGAAGACTTTTGGCTGGGGGCTTACAGTTGTTTTGCATTGCACAATGTGGTTTCCTTTCTTTCAAATAGTGTATGAATTTTGAAGATATAAAATCTGTTTTCTCTGAACTGGTAATTTTCATGTTTCTAATTGTGTTTTCTTGGTTTTTTTGACTGCTGCATTCTTCGGTAAACACTGCCACTTTGATGTTAAACTAGCCACTTTCACTGTAAAGATGGCTTTTGAAAGCGAACCTTGTTAAGTGGCATCCTTAGTAAAGGAAAGTAGAAAAGAAGCCTCAGTGTAATGCACTTTAAAGCTAATTAATCATTTTTGATTAAGGACTCTGTCAGGTGGAAAATTTCCGCATTTATCTCAGAATTCTTAACAAATTTTGTTTTACTCCTTACCAGTAGTACTAATCTAACTTGGAAGAATCTGTTATGTACATTTCATCACACAGCAACAGAGATATTTAAAGGGAAGGTTTTGTATGGTGAAGCTGTTCAGAATTTAGTCTGCTCCAGTACAGTGATGAATATGTCTTGCTTACAGGACGAAAAAGCATGAAGAGTCTTCTCAAAAATCAGACAAAGACAAACATTTCTAAGGGATGCCAGTATTTTTGAAAGGATAATGCATATCCTTAATAATTTACCAAACACACTGTTCAATTTACATTTCAGAGTCAGATTGTAGCAAGATTTTTAGCTAATGAACCTCTTATACCCTGCATATCAATCAAAAACATGTATACTTTGAGCTGATAGTGAGAAACAATCATGGGCACCTTAATTTTTTTCTGAGTTTAACCAGCAAAGATGAATGTTGATCCATGTCTATCTACCAGTTTTACAACACAACAATAAAAAAATCTGAGTTTATTTAACTGACATCAAGACATATTTTGCATTACCACAGAGAAATACACATCCCTGTGATGACTGGATCAAAGGTAGATGATGACTGAGTGATAGTACTGCAAAATGGAGCTGTTACAGACATGTGAGTCTTCTTTATTGGAAGAACAGAAATTACCTACATAAAAAAATATCTTGAAATCCTAAACATTTAATGTTTAACACTGCTTTTTATTGTGCTAAGTAGTATGACTTGTGCACTTCGATAGCTGAAAATACTGCCCTTAATGCCAAACACTACACCTGAATCAACAAAATTTCAATAAGTTGTATAGCATGATTTTCAATAAGCAAAATACATGTAAAAATAAAGGTTTTTGAAAAAATACTGGAAACTCTTGTGGTTATAAAAGCACTCATTGTTGAAAGAACAGGAAGAGTACCATACTTTTACTCTAAAATAAATCACATGGTACCGCTTCCCCAATCCTGAAAGTGAAGAAATTCTTTATGCTGCTACTCCTTTCTACTCAACTTGTTTTCTTTTCATAGCGGATAGATCATTTTACATAAATTATTTTGTGGGGTTTAAAATAGCTCCAGCTTTGCCTGTTATTAGTTTTCCCTGTTTAGGATAGTCCAGTTCTAATATCTATGGGGCAGCACAATGCAACCACAATGTGTGATGGGCATCTTCTTTGATAAATGTGTTAATAAGGTAAACAAGACTGTCACCGGAAACAACAAAACATTTCTAATTTTCTGACGTTTTATAATGCCACTATAGCTTGCACAGTAGGTAGTGGGCTTGCCATAATTTTATACATTTAAGGTGCATTTATGACAGTCAAACAGCTGGAACTTGTGTTAAGAACATCAACAGGGTGATTTCTAAAAGTTAGAGTAGATAGAAGTTAAAATAGAAATCAAGACAGATTTGTGAAGGCAAATGTGAATGTATCCTTCGGCTTATTTGTGTGGCTTGGGAGTTAAAGGAAGCGTTATGCCTCTGAAGACTGGGACAAGATGGAGATATCACTACAGTTCATTAATAAAATGATCCTATTTACAAATCAGCAAATGCTAAATGAAATGGTCCATTTGCCTCCTTAAGACACAGCAGTTTTAGAAGTTTAAGGGAAATGAAACCTCTAGATATAATATTGGGATTTTCTTTTAGAAAAATTCATATGTTCAACACTGTTCTACTCACTACAGAAACTACATAAATCAAAAATCTTTTTAATGGAGTACTCCTCTGTTTGGATCCCAAACACAGTGGCTAAGATAAAAATATAACCTAGTGAGAAATGATTTCTTGTTTTGGCTTTGGAAAATCATATCTTAGCTGAAAAGGGTTTTTTTAAGACATATTTAAGCGTTACCCAGGATTTAATTTTTTTTTTCACACAGCATATTAGGTAGTAAAATACTGCAGTATAGAAGGTAAAGTGATAAATTCTTTAAGTAGAAAGCAAAGCGGCATTTCTTGTATTTTAAAGATATGCATGAAGTCACCTTCTACATTTACAGAATCAAAACCTATTCAGAAATTTATTAAAAACATTGTTAAAAGTAAAATAAACTGTTTCTGAACTCCAGTGCTTATGGATTTTGCATTTTCTAATGTCTAATGTCAGTGAAGCTGAAATTCTTCTCTTTTGAACTTCAGAAATATTTCAAAATGTTTCACTTGGTATCTCTCTGGGGAAAAAAAACTCCTTATTAAGCAAAATCTGTCTCTTCTAGATACTGCCAGACCTTAGTTCTGTGGTGTATTACATTGGTGAGATAGAGGCAGAGTCAAGTGTGCAT
The DNA here is from genome assembly GCA_013397275.1 of Burhinus bistriatus. Classification (NCBI taxonomy): domain Eukaryota; kingdom Metazoa; phylum Chordata; class Aves; order Charadriiformes; family Burhinidae; genus Burhinus; species Burhinus bistriatus. The sequence continues at coordinate 128,905 of VYXH01009790.1, read as the reverse complement.
GAGAAGGCTCATGATTTTCATATTTAAAAAATAAATCTCAGGAAGCAGGGGTATAGTCTGAAAAAGAGCTGAAGAAAGTGTTAATAAATATACATTATTGAAACTGATGATAAGTACTTAGCAGTCCATGAAAATATTGGCAGGGACTGTGTGACAGGAATGGAATTGTATTCCCAAAATAAAAAGAATGAAAGAATATGAGCTGGTAAACTAGATTGGAATCAGTGAACCGATAAAAAATATTCTATAACTATTAAAAGGCTTGAGTGTCTCTGTCAAAATAAAGTTTTTTACAGGCAGTAAAGAAAGATAAATGTTGCACTGAACTGTTGCAAAAACCGTATTTGTGGGATAGTGATGAAAATGCCTGAACATAACAGAATCAGGCACCATAATGTTCTCCAAGCCAGTCAAATAGCAGCGTTATTAGTTAAACATATTTATTTTGTTTTAAAAGACAGATGAAGCGAGCAGCCATATGATTCTAATCCAGAATCATTCACAGTGAAAATTAATAAATTAATAACCATAGCTACACTAATCCTTTTCTTGTACCTTCACAATTGTCTGCCTTTTTTTTTTTTTTTTGTCTGTTTTTTGTTTGTTTAATGTTCTGTAGTGTTTTAGGATTCTTGGGAAATAGTGAAACAAGAAATTACTCTTGGTTCAAGTGCAGGGGACTATGCAAATTATATTTGAAAGTCACGGACTATACTTATTAGTCTGTGTCATATGATTCTGTGTCATATGATTCAACTTCAAGGGCAGATTTATGACAGCTTATTTATCATGACTTATTCTAGGACTGGTTTATTCTATAAATCCAATCTTCAGGAAAATCATGTTACCTCTGTCCACAAGAGTATTCACTTAGTCTGAATACTTGATAGCATATTTATTGTTAAAACACTGGGAATCAAAACATGCAGTCCTTGCAGAGATAAACTGAAATGGTGGTCTATGTTTCCTTAAGAATAAAAAGAATTATGTGTGATGTTTTGAAAATATATTAAAGAAAATATAAAGTATCAAAGGATAAATGGTATTCAGAGAAAGTAATGATAAAGATTACTGTTTTAGAGAAGTCTCCCAGCTGTAAAAAACCAGACTACCCCAAAAAAAGAAAACAACCTAGGATCCATGGATGAACAGTATCTGACAGTATCTTTTCAGGCCTGGTATTTAAACATAAATTGATATATTAAAAAAAATAAATAAATTACACAACAGTTTAGAAGGTTTGAGATTCACTGAATTTATGACAAGTCAGTAAAGCAGAACAAACTCTAAGATAAATATAACAAAGTTGTCCAAAAGGCACCAAGGCAGATATGCCTCTAGCTGAAAAGCTTGGGAGAAAATAGGTATTTTACCAACCCCACTAGTCATGAATAGAAAATGACAAATGATAGCTAGTTCAGAAAAAATATGAGAGTTTCAGACAGTTTTATAGAGCATTACATACTACATATAACAGACTTATACAATAAGATCATGCGAGAAGGCGAAAATTCCTTTTCTTGGAAGGAGAGGAAGGATATTGTGCCTAAAAGGACTGAATGACCTGCTGATTATAGGGACCCATTACAGTGATAAGCATTGATGCAGAGGCCCTTACCAAAGTGCTGTTGGACTAGGGAGTCTATTTAGATGAGAACATCCAAATTAATCAAGGTTTCTTCTAGGCTAGCAAAGAAGATCCTAAGACCCGTGACACTCCTAAGATATGCTTGTGTTCTAACAACCTTTTGGTGTAGCCATTGCCTAAAACAGAGTCAGGACTGATCAGAAATCTCTGGTAGAAGCTGACCTGCTGCGTTCCTACTCTTTACAAGGTGATTTGGCTTTTGGCACACTGGAAAGGTGCTTTCCCGTGTTTCTGTATGTTAGGGAGGGGATCCAGGGAGGCATGTTCCTTGTCGCTGCCACTGCCAGCTGCTGTCAGGGCATCTCTGGCCACCCAGGAGCCCTCAAATTGAAGGAATAAAGGTCAGAGCAGGCACAGAACATTTGACAACTCTCTGATAAGCTGACTTTCTTACACTTTCTCTCTTAAAAAGAATAGTATTCCAATCATGGGGGCTTTGTACTACCCTGGGAAATAAATAGCTAAATCCCAGTTGTTGGGAAGCCTAACTTATGAAAAAGTCCAGTTGGTCTATAAAACATGCTATTAGTTTAAATGGGTTAAAAGTGAAACACATGATAAAAGAAGGACATTAATCCCACAGAATGTCATGCTTTTAAAGGAAATTATATATTAGTCTAGTGTAAAAAACCAAAAGCTCTTAAAGTAGGCAGTATGAACAATTTTAAGTGGGTAGAAAGGCTACTATTAAAATGTATACACTCTCCAAATTTAATTTTCTATCTCCATGTTCACATGCATTTTTATCATAGACAGCACTGCAAAGGCTCAGCATGGTGCTCCTCTGAAAACAGTGTACAAGGATTTGCATATCAGTAATAAATAGGCTTTCCAAGATAGCCGGTCTTAAAACTTGCAACACGGTGGTGTATTATCATGCAATTCGGGTGAAGGATGTTACAGAACAGTGTGCAGGCTTATTCAGAACTGTGGATTGAAATGAGGAAAAAATAGTGTGAGGAAATGGATTTCTCAAATGGCTTCTGAGTAAGAGATAAATTCACACCAATAAATCCCTTTACTGAGGCTGTGTTAAGATTCTTAGATAAATATGAAAAATTACAAACCTGTCCTTATTTACCACGATAGTTAAAAGTAAGGATTTCCTCCTTAAACACCCTCCAGTATTTATTTCTGATTCACTAACTGGGCTAACTACCCAATTCGATCAACTTTTTGGAGAGGAGAAATACTTGCTATCTTACCAAGAAATTTGTGCTAACAGTAGTATTGTATGCATGATTTGAGAAAAATTAAAACAAACAGAGAATCAGTTCAACTGGACGGCTGAAGTGACATATAATGCAATGGTTTTTAATCTTCCAATTATATCTTTAAGGAAAGATTTTATGGGTTTTTTTGTTTGTTTGTTTGTTTGTTTTTTTAGTATTCTCCTATACAGTAGCCCTTGCTACTGTGCTGTGGATCCAAATATACTAGGTGGGCGTGAGCACTACTGTGTGTGGCAACGTCCTTTGAGAGCCTTCAGCATTCAGCCACAGGCATGCCTGCTAAGTGCTTTTCTAAGGTAAAAGTATTCTTGTGGTTGCTGTGACTGTCAAAGTCTATAAACAAGTCAAGATCTGAGATGAAAGGCAGTATCTTTTACTGATATTATGTTCCTCTTTGTATTGGTTGGTATAATGAAAGGTAGCTTCTCCCCACAAGCCTTGCCTATCAAGAGATTTTTTGCTGTGTGATGCTATTAGACTTCAGTTTTTAGCTGCTAGACTCTGAAGTGCTCAAATATGAAAGGAACCCTTTCCCCTTACACCCAGTGTATTCTTCTTGCTGGAAGAGTGTGTTACATTAGAAATTAGGAAATTTTGGTACAGAGAAGCAGTTGACACAGTACTTTAATTACCTAGAGTATTGAGTCCTGATTTATAAGGGAGGCAAATGTTCAATACACAGTAACAATGAGGCTCTAGGGGGTGTCTTTGGCTATTTTAATCAATAATCTTACAGACCTTCAAGTTTTTCCTTTAGAAAATTTTAATCTTCAGGTAGATAGTGGATGCCACTCCTGATAAACAGGCTTTTTTTTTTCCATCTTAAAAATGTTGTAGCTTCTGCCTTAAGGAGTGCCTGTATGTTTCACATATGTCTTTTGATTGGTATTCCGTTGCCCAGAGAAAATAGTTCAGCTACCTAGCTACCTTCACCTTTTCTAACTAGCCTTTGTGCAATGGTCTTCCCTGTCAGTTTTTTTTTTTTTCCTGGGTCATGGAAACACTCTTTTTGGATGCTTCTTGGAATAAAATAAAAGAAAAATTATTAGCTAAATGCAATTTTCTGTAAAAAGTAGCTTTCAAGAACATTTTTAATGGGATTTTATTAATGTAAAGTAGCAATGGTTTTAGGAATATTCTTTATATGTTTTTCATTACAATTGACTTTTTTTTTGTTTCTTGATGTATAGTACTAAGTTTAACTGTGGGAATATGCAACCAATCATAAGCCATACAGTTAAAAAGATAATAGGAAAAGTCTGTATAAATTTCATTTTGACTATTATCTACTGAAGCATTAATATTTTGAAGAACATCTGACATCTTATTTTTCTTAATAAAAATTAGAATGAAAAGAGAAAATGTCTTTATTAATCTGCTCAAGTGCCAATAACTGTAATTTCAGTAACAAAACCTGACAGCACGAGATGTTCCTGTGACATACAGTTTGCATAGCTGTATTAGATTTCTAACACACAGAAATTAGTTTGCATCCCTTAAAATACTTTGTGAACTGTTTAGTTGCTCTCGCCGCTGCCTTTGTTTCACCAGAATCCTTAAGGAAAAACCAAGTCAGTGGTCAGAGCTGACCACAAGCACTGACAGCCAAGTCTCTTGGGAGGAAGAAGTGGTTGCAGGGCCAGAGGGTGCCCTCAGGGCCCTGACACCTTACCAGAGCCTTCCAGCACTCACCATATGCCTGAACTGGCCTGCCTTCTCTGATCCTAGGCCAGCGTCTACTCAAGGAGCCCAGTGACCAGATACTGACCGTGTGGCTTTTGGTATTCCCCGCTGACCTTGCAGGTGTGTATGAGACACCTCACATTAACCAGGCTCGGCGTACATGAACATTTGCAGAGACAACCAACCCCTTGCATTCAAGGCTACATGGCTAGATCAGACCTAGAAGCATTTCTCTGACGTGTTTTGGTGGGCAATGAGAGCAGTCTGACCCACTCTCTCCCTGGAAGAATCCCATATGTGTGGCCAAGAAGGACCCAGCTGTGTAGCACAGGCCAGCACATCTGGAAGAGGAGAAGATGAATAGATTTAGGTAAGGCCATTTGCTAGGACAGTCAGTCAGCAAGCAAGGGAATAGCTGTCATTCAGTTTATTTTCCTTTTACAAACCAATTATCTTTGCTTTTCTCATTTGCAGACCAAATTTGGCGAACAACTTGGGCTAACAATTGAGGCAAATCAAAGACCTTACTGAAAGCACAGCACTCTCATGACCTCAGTACCTTGTTGTTATCCAGAAGCTGTGCAAACCACTTGACGGATATTTGGCTTTTTTATGCTGCTCAGTGCATTCACTGCAGGGAGCAAACCACAGCCACCTTGGACAAGTAGTGCGGCGTGGTTCTTGCCTCCATATCGCTTTGGAGATTACCTGTCCAAGGACATCTCTCAAAACTTCCTCAGTCCTCCCTCATTGGACGCATTTGTCTAGAAGGCTCAAGGTGGTGGAATACAGAGAAGATCCCTTCTTTCTTTTTTTCTCACATGGCAACAGTTGATGGTGAAACCACAGAGCTGAAGAAGGGCAGGTGGAGAAAGGAGTCAGTGACTCTGAATCTGGAAGCTGTCCTGGCTGTTGTTTTATGAAGAAGAAGAAGGTGGCAAAGAGAGCTGAACCTGGTTGTTGTTCCTCAGTCATGGTCAGCTGCATGCAAATCTAGTACTTTCTAAAGAGATCCTCCTCTGATGGTTCTGAAACTTCCAGCTGTAAATTGTGTTATGGATACCTTCTTCTATAAAATCTGAGATATTTTTGTCCAAAACAAGTTTGAGAAGCTCTGTTTTCCACAAAACCATGCAGATAGACATTAACTGCGTCGTCTTCCCTGAATGCACTGTTGCTTGCATCCTATGTTAGAACTCATAACTGGCCATGAGGTGGGCAAATTTGGGGTTAATTTATTATCTGTCCTGTTTACTTTTCTGAAGTGTCACTACAAAATTGCCATTTTTATGTTTATAAGAACATTCTCAGGATTCAAAGTGGTTTAAAAATATCAATAGAGACTCAGACAGCTTTTTAACCTTTTCTAATACCCTTGATTCTTAGTTTAGCTATCCTTCAGATTAACTGCTTTTTAGTAGTTTTTTTGTTAATGATAGCAAATTAGGATTTATTCATTCAATAACTGTAACTAATGAGTTAAAGATACTTTGTTATTTTAAGGCTGCAAGGGAATATATCTTTATGTTTCTTTATATGAAATACCTATTAAGTAATTTTTCCTTTTTTCCGCGTCCAGATGATACCATCTGTACAGAGCACTGAATCTACATAATGTTTATTTTTTATTTATTTTACTAGGTTATTTCAATTATTTACTTATTATTTTAGATTAAATAAGGTTCAAATAAAAGTTGTAGGGTCCCTATTTTCCAGAACAGAATTCCGGGTTATTTTAGACTGGAAGTTGGTTGTAAACAAACCCAAATTTATTGAGGTGAATTCCAGCTGAACTTGAAGCTGTGCTGTGTTTTGTTCACTGCATTGGGGCAATTAATGAAGAGACATGAAACTCTTGGAAGGTAGTGAAGTACTATAGGCATCTACCCAAAGAAAACAATGAACGATGGGTTCATAGAGCAACTGAAGGAGGAAGAAAGGGATAAATTCAGTTGGCTATACAAAGACAACCCAGACAAACATTTCTTGATTTCAAACCTACTGCAATATTTCTTTAAGGAAAACTGTTTTTTTAGCCTCAGGTTCTTTTTTTCTTTTTGATAGAAATGACTTCTGTGCTCTTATAACCCCCCCTCCTCAATATTTTAATAAATATTAAGTATAGGGAAAACTTTTTAAAAATTTTTTTAGACATCATCACTTTCTAGGTTGAAATCTGCCTAAAACCAGCCTACAGGTTCATTCATATTCCCAGCCTACCACTACATTCAAATCCATCTTTGTGTGGAATACACTTCTTTTGAAAAGGCAACAGGGGAAAATAATAGCTCTTTCTCTGAAAAAGGATAATTAATGATTACCATGAGATCTTTTAAGCATAACTGAAGTAATCCATTTCTCATAACAAGGAGAACTTTTAATGCTTTGTTGGATCAGGATATATTTATGTAGCGGTGGCAAGAAATGCATTTCCAAGAATTCCATCTTTGAGAACTAGGAGCAATAAAGTACACTATTAATTACACTATTTTAATTTGTTTTCATGTTAAGTAGTTGTCTTCTTTAACCATAATTCACCAATTGCACATTACAATATTTTACACAAATATATACTATAAGACATAGATAAATTGGTTACAGAATGCTTCAGTGGTTACCTAGCTTTGTCTTGGTTATGCAGTTGGGTAAGATGCAAATAATGTGTTTTATTTGGTATTACCCCATCTGAGGATTTTTTTGGGACTTTTCCTGAGTCTTTCTGGAAACCAAAGCCCTCCCTCCTTTTTCATCCCAATACGGACTGGGAAGGAGACAGCCAGGTCTGCTCTCGGTTCTTTGACTATCCTGGCGGTGGATAAGAAAGAAGTATTTCTACTGTATTCATGGATATGAGGTGTTCATGGAATCTTGCAGTTAGCAATCCTGCTTGGCATCGTGTTTTGATTTTAAACAACTATGTTTGACATTTTCTTTAGCCATATGGGTTTGCACAGGCCCTAAATGAAGGTGAAGGAGACCCATAACCATGTGTTACTATGGGAAAAAAAATCTCTGCTTTGCCCTTGCTGTTGCCAGTTAAAAGGTGAGAATGGGTTTGGGCTACAGCAATAAGTTTCAGTTGCCTCACCTCAAGGTGCAGACTCTGTGAGACTTGTGTACTGGGGTCTAGCCGTTTGTTCAAGTGATGTTTTTTCCTCTCCTACACTGTTGCCCAGCCTTGAAAGGAGTTGCTCCTTTGTTTCAGAATGAATGAACTGAATCTCCATGTAGGAGACCGACAGAAAAACAAGATGTCTCAAAGTTTGCCTGCTGCCATGTGTGATAACAAAAGCAGGAAAAGGGTCTCCTGTTTCTCACAGATGTGCAATACCAAGTGATGCCCAAGCGACCAAGGCAGGAAAACGGTCTCCTGTTTCTCATGACTGTGCAATACCAAGTGATGCCCAAGTGACCAAGGCAGGAAAAGCCTATACAGCGACCATGTCAAACGATGATTTGCTGAACAAAGGTGACCATAGCGCTGATGGGCTGAACTGTGAATTGGCAGAGACTATAAACTAGTGCTGTGCCTTACCACAATTGGGACCCTCACCACTGTCACCACTTGAGAATCACGGATCAACAGGATGTTGCTGACTCCAGAGGACTGTCAGGACGCCGCCGGCCTGTGATGGTGACTGTAGTCTTGCTGTGCTCTGTAATACTGCTTCTCCTTTCTACCTTTTCTCTACTTCCATCTTTACTCTGTCGCTCATCTCAGTGACTATTGCTGGGAAATAACAATAAAGCCATAGTGAACGACATTTAACCTCGTTAGTGTCTTAATCTCACACTTGGAATTATTACGAACTCCCCTGGACCCATGATCGGACTGGGACGTAACACCCCATCAGGAGTCAATGAACAAGCCAAATGGTCATAACTTCTGTGTTTCTATTTTTTTGTCAGATGAAAACTTGCAATCAAGACATTAATGTTGTGGTCAAAATCACAGTGTTGCCTTACATTAAATGTGTTTCTCTGTGTCATAACTTCAGCTGGGATAGAGTTGATTTTCTTACTGGCAGCTGGTAGTGCTGTGGTTTGGGTTAGGGATGGGAATACTGTTGATAGCGCACTAATGTTTTTGGTTGTTGCTAAGCAGTCATGCCCTTTCTGCTCCTCACACCGCCCCACCAGTGAGTAGGCTGGGAGTGCACAAAAAGCTGGGAGGAAACACAGCTGGGACAGCAGACGCCAGCTGACCAACAGAATGTTCCATACATATAATGTCATGCTCATTATATAAAGCTGCGGGAAGAAGAAGGAAGGGGGAGACATTCCGGGTTATGGTGTTTTGTTTTCCCAAGTAACCATTATGCGTGATGGAGCCCTGCTTCTCTGGACATGGCTGAACACTTGCTTGCCAACGGGAAGTAGTGAATGAATTCCTTGTTTTCCTTTGCTTGTGTGGCTTTTGCTTTATTTATTAAACTCATTTGTCTCAACCCAAGAGTTTTCTCACTTTTACTGTTCTGATTCACTTCCCCATCTTGCCGTGGGTGAATGAGCGAGCGGCTGTGTGATGCTTGGTTGCCAGCTGAGCTTAAACCATGACTCTCTGACTTATATTTTAAAATTCATTTATTGCACAGTATAGTTAAAACTATTTTTTTTGTTCTATGGAGGTTTCAGTTATAGATTTCTGGGTAATCCAGAAAGAATGAGAGCATCAATAAATTGGTTAACAGCTGGCTGAATATGAGCCAGCAGTTTGTCCAGGTGGCCAAGAAGGCCAACAGCATCCTGGCCAGTATCAGGAATAGTGTGGCCAGCAGGACTAGGGAAGTGATCGTCCCTCTGTACCCAGCACTGGTGAGGGCCCACCTTAAATACTGTGTTCAGTTTTGGGCCCCTCACTACAAAAAAGACATTGAGATTCTGCAGTGTGTCCAGAGAAGGACAACGAAGCTGGTGAGGGGTCTAGAGCACAAGTCTTATGGGGAGCAGCTGAGGGAACTGGGGTTGTTTAGCCTGGAGAAAAGGAGACTGAGGGGAGACCTTATTGCTCTCTACAAGTACCTGAAAGGAGGTTGTAGCCAGGTGGGGCTTGGTCTCTTCTCCCAAGTAACAAGTGATAGGACAAGAGGAAACAGCTTCAAGATGCACCAGGGGAGGTTTAGATTGGGTATTAGGAAAAATTTCTTCACAGAAAGGGTTATCAAGCATTGGAACAGGCTGCCCAGGGAAGTGGAGGAATTGCCATCCCTGGAGGTATTTAAAAGATGTGTAGGCGTGGTGCTGAGGGAAGTGGTTTAGTGGTGATTTTGGTAGTGTTAGGTTAATGGTTGGACTCAATGATCTTACAGATCTCTTCCAACATAGATGATTCCATGATTCCATGAAAATAAATGTAATTTTTTTTTTAAATTAAAAAGATAAAAAAAGTATTAATTGTCATTTAAATTCTATCAGTTGATAGGTACTGAACTTTTAGCAAGAATTTTCTCCCAGAAACATTCTGCTTGCTCCAGTGAGACACAGCTCAGAGGGCTCTGTTTCCTCCTTGTCTGGGTAGACATTGGTTGATGCAGGTCATTGCTGGAATATCGACACTCCACTCTCATGGCTGGTTAGGACAGTGAAAGATGGAAAACCAGTGTTCCCTGGGACACCAGGCCAACCTTTAGAGGAACGCTGATGTGTGGTGGTGCAGACAGCTTAGCACTTAGCATGTCATGAGTGGTCGTCTAGCACACATATTTCTGAGACAAATCACATAGATGCATTGTGGTATCTTGAGTTTTTCTTTGAATATCTCATGATCCTACTCTTCTCTGTGGACTGGGCTCTCAGGAAAACCTCTGCTGTCCATAGTAGATAGTGATATAATAATTTCACCACAGATTGAGGAAAATGCCAGTACACTCTTACATGTATAAATCTAGATGGAGACCTTTACTTTTATGGGAGAACGAAATAACGTCAAGGTCAAAATGCTATTGCCCTGAAGCACTACAGCAGATAAGAAAAGAGGTGATTAAGACAGAGGAAACTTAAAATGAAACATTTGAGTGCAACATGAGAATACTGAATTGATGCAAACCAAATTATATCACCAGGATTTCTCACACTGAGTATTGGATTCAGGCAGGAATAAGAAAGCAATGAGAACGTTTGAATTCAGTTGAAAATGCGCTTTTATTCATAGAGTTATTTGGATGGAAATTTTCCATTACAACTAGCTTTTAGTAGCTAAATTGCCACTACTACCAATGTTTATAATTATTACTTCTAAATTTGCATATATGTATTTGCATGTGAAAAATTCATTCCTAAAACTCTCCCCAAGTGGTAATAGTGGGCATACTACTTTAGAAATGTCATAATTTTGGTGTTTATCTAAATGTTGAAGTTTTCAGCAGCAGAGCTATAGACTGAATTTAGAGGACTAAGCACTTATCATTGTCCAAAATTGCTTCAACTGATCTATAAGCTCTCTTCCCATGCCAGTATGATTGACCTCAGTAACATTATACTGTTGAATTCTTGTCATCGCACAGATGTAGAGTTGAAAATCATGTTGAGTTTCAAAAAACTTGCTGTGTGGGCTTATCAAGCTATGATGACGTGCTTTTCTCTGTTCCTTCATGCTTTTACATTCATAGAAACTGATGCATTTGTGACTACAGTTTTTATTTTGTTTCTGCACGAACACAATTCTAGTAAACAGATTTATAGTGATAGTATTGAAAATCCTTTACGTGAATTCTAAATAATGCTTCAAGTTACGTTTACTGACAGGTATGTTCATGGAAGTAACTGATTGCAAATGACTATTGCAAAATAGCAACGGAAGGTGTATTTCAAAATTTCAATTATTAGTAGTATTAAAGGAATTCTGATTCTGACCTCAGTTCAGAAAACCATTAAGAAAAAATGCCAAAATTACATAAAAATGCTACAATAGTCCTAACATAATCTGGCTTTAAGAATAAACCTATCATTTAATATGCCAGAAGTGTTTTTGTGAATATCAATGCACTGTTGAGCCAGCAGTTATATGAATGTCCTTTTTTAGCTTGAAAAACTTCAGAAGCTTAGGGTTTTTTGATTACTGAAAACCTGAGAAGTGTTTTGTGGTAAAGTACAAGGATTAGAAAAATTTTCAAAAACTAGTGTGTGCATCTAGGCTACATTCTCAAGTCTATGTTGGTCTTTATAGCAACTAGGAATAGATTTACAAGCATCTCCATGAGATGTGGATATAAATTATATAAACAATTTGGGAAATATCACTAGTATTTACCCAGAGGTAACAAAATCTCTGTTTTAAGAAGGTCTATCTTCTTTAGAAATGACAATAAGTTTAAATCTGGATTTCTGTCATTGGCTGAAAACAAATTTGATTTAGAGAGCTATCTTATTTAGCTTGCTACAGAGTTTTGCAATTGTGAAATTTCTGTTTCTTGACAGAAAGAAGAAAAGAAAGTGTCTGTAAATTACGTTGGTCTAAAAAATGTTTCAGATTTATTTTGCAAGGCTTTGTTTTGGTTATGGTAGAGTTGTCCTTCCCATCATGCAATTATAAATTAGACACCAATTAGCTATTTCTTTTAGGCAAATCTAATAAGACTACATTTAACACATCACTGTTCACTTTTTCTGTAATAATGCTATTACCACAATATCATGGTATTTAGTCAATCTACATAAAAAGAAAAAAGTTGTCATTCCTTTAGTGGTTTGCAATCATGCATTATAGAGAAGAAATCCTTACAGTTTGAGATAAGAAATTATTTTTTTTCTCTTATGCCTCATCAATGCCACGATAGCTCCCTTACACAGCAGGATAGTGCCTTTTATAAGCACATTATCCTGCATAAAGAAAAGCCACCTTCAATTTTATTCTGCTGGGCAAATCTCTACAATTCTTACCATTTTGCTGAAGGTAGAAGCAATTCTGTAGATGCAGACTTGCCTCAAGTAGATTAACCAGTGGAAAAGCACTGTGAATCCCTGTGGGAGCTTTTCAATACTCAGGTGCCCTTTTTAGGTAGCTCAAGGGGGGAACAGCATACCCCTCTTTCCCTGGTAAAATGAGGATGCTGATACCAACTTCAGTGACAGATCATGGGAATTAATGTATTAATGCTTAGAGTCCTTGGATGTAAGATTCTGGATAAGAATGAATCATTATTATCATTAGTATTAAAAATAATTATGAAGAACTTTGGCCAATTTCTACTAGTTTCCATGTTAGTGTTTTGATGTACCTCATTGATTTTGTTGTGACTCCTTATGGATAAAGATGTAGTAATACTATAGTGCAGAAGAAGGGTAGATTAACACCTTTCCCCCCCTTTAATTTCTAGCATTTTTTGTGAACTTGCATTTGTTAAAATAATTTTTTTTTTTTGCTTTTAGTTTGATCTTGTTTCTCCTCAGGATTCTTCAACACATGCAAAAACAATATGTCAAAACACATATGTTTACACCTAAGTGATATGCTACAGTGTATCCTTATGTACTGAAAGCCCTTCAGAATAATACTTCTTAAAGTGTGTGGCCCTTGAATGCAGGATTATCTACATTAGATATATATTTGTTCTCATGTCGATTGGCACGAGGAAATCCCGTTAAAGTTAATGGGAGGTAGAAGAGCATATGTGAAGAAGGCAACATCCCTGAGGAGGTAATAAAGGTGTTCCATTTTCTGCCTACATAAAATGTCAGAGCCATCTAGAACTAAATTTTCTTATTATTAAGAAAAAAAAAAAGCTTGAAAAATTGGTGGAGAGTGAAAATGCAAGACTTTGTATGCGTAAGTGTAATTAGAGAACAAAAGTAAAACTTACATGCTGTTTAATCCACTTTTGGTAAATGCATATACAAAACTAACATAATAAATGCCACAAACATACTGTCATGGCAAACTAGGCGTTATGCAGATTAGCTGTGCTTGAGGAACGAGTGAGGCAATGCAGCTACTCCCATCAATCAGGGAAATCCATCTATGTTCCTACTCATTCCAACGCTATCAGCCACTCTTTTTTTTTTT
>VYXH01009790.1:86091-110806 GCA_013397275.1 Burhinus bistriatus | reverse complement strand
AAAAAAAAAAAAAAGAGAGCTGTTCAGCAGGTCCCCGCTTATTTGGCACAGAACTCATTGTTTGAAGTCAGTTGAAAAACCCATGCTAGTAACTGTAAACTCCGTCCAGCACCTGGAAGTCCATGCTATTCATTGTATAAATACTTTTATTTCCATTATGTCTGACTGCCAGTTTGCTTCTGTCAGCTGATTGAAATTAAGTAAGTGTTGCTGTTTGCGCATTTGGAAATTGGGAGAAAATAACAGAGGCAGTTACTTTTACAAAGTTGGAGTGTGGGCTACTTGCACATTTCTGATGTAGTTTTTGTAACGCCTAATTTTATTGTAAGAAATTCTTGATAAAATAAATGTGTAGGATTAACTTAAATCAAAACATATGTGCCAGTATACTAAGTGGTGGTGTAGCACTGCTGTGCAATGAAAGCTTTGTTAGTACTAAGCCAAAACCAAAGGTTTGTAGCCAAATATCTCACTTGGATTCATCTGCTCTGGCAAAATAGCTAATTGCTGCAAGAAATTAAAAGAGATGCTGATTAATTCTGTCATCTATGCTCTTCAAGATTTGAAATTTGAAACCTATTCTTGTCTCATTAAATTTTGGAGATTTGGCATTAACTTCAGCTGGAGAGGATCAAACCTTTAGCCAGTGTATTTCTGATTTGAGGCTGGGAAGATATAATTCTGTTAATATAATAGACTTCACCTTCTGAAATCTGCATTTCTTTTCTCTCATTTCAGATGAGAATTGGGCAGTTTTGCTGTATGAGGCTGTTCTGGTTTGAGATAGAACAAATACAATCTTCTGTTCAGTAATTTTACTTTTTGCCTAAGTGTCTTCTAACTGACTGTACTCTGAAATTAGCGGTATGTTTTTCAGACAGTGTCTACTTCTAGCAGTGGTAATGTCTGATGTTTATAGTTAGTACTAAGGAATGGCATGCAGAGAGGCTCCTGCTTATACTTATTCCTATAACTACCAAGTATAACAACACTCCTATAACAAAGGCTTATCAGAGCAACAATGGAACACATGGAAGCTTGGTAATGACTTACCTAAATAGGTATTACGCCCTCATCATTCCATGTTAATAGATCTTCAATAACAAATTGACTTCAGAAGCACCTAGAAATATGATGTACTATCTGAGAAAAATTGTTAGATTCAAACTGACATGATGAGAGGAGAAATGGAGGGCAGGCAAAGTGACTGTATCAGCTTGGAGGAAGGAAGGAAGAATAGGAGGAAGGTGATAAGGAGACAAAAGTAGAAAACCAAGGACATGAAAGAATTAATGAAGCTTGGCAGGAAAGAGGCTTAGAGTGAAAATAACATATCTTGTGTTTAGAAAAATTTACATTTATGACCCTACCTGAGATCTGTGACAGCAATTGAGGCAGTGGCTGGAGATGAAGTTATAGCTGCTTCTATAGTGAGATCCTGGAGTCCTCTTTGCCCAGTGTAAGGGTGACATCAAGAACCCTTACATCTGAGGAAAGACTGGATTAACTTTTAAGACAAATTTTTCAATTATTTGTGAAATAGCACTTAAAAATTATAGTTCCAAACTTGTTATGGAAGACTTCTGTTGGAAGGGCATCGCTGTGTACATATTATTTATCATCACTCAATATTAACAGAGCTCCCCATTTAGGTATTCCTACTGTGGCCAAGTACAGAAATAGGGATTTGCATGTGCTGCCAGTAGCCACTTTTATAGTGAGATATCAAGTTTCTGCAAAAAAACCCTAAGCTTTTGTGGGCCCATGACCTGGAAATTTTGAACTGATATATTTATTGAGTAGGACATTTGTATGGGGGACACAGAAAATATACTGTCCCAGTCTACAGGTTGCCCATTGATTAGGACTGGAACAGTTTTTGACCAATCAATGGTTAGTTTTCATCCAATCTGTTTTATGAGGCTGGACTCTTACAGATGAAATTACATTGACATAATTTCAATGTAAAAGTTTAATAATGTTTAGATAAAATGCAATGCAAACAGAATTCTTGTCAGCAAGTCTTATTGGAATGCTTGTCATTGTGCCTGGATTATTTTTTTTCCAAGTACAGAAGAACCATTCATAAAACCTCATATTTCTAAAAGTAGAGATTGAAACAGCAAGCAAAATATACCTGCCAATATTCTACATAGAAATCAACTCAAGAACAAAAAGTAATGCATTTATGAATTTACATCTTGCTGACAGTCTTCAGCTGTATATCAGTCATGATAATACATGTCGTATCTCTTTGAATCCCAGTCATGTATTTGGAAATTGCTGTAATTTATCAAAGTTGCAACACAAGTCAAGTTTTGGCAATAAATGAGGCTTGAGGGGATCTGATCTCTATTCACAGCATGTTTCATTCAGCATCAACTGAAGACTGTGATTTTCGCCTATTAATACTGCAGCTTTCGGAAGGCAAAGAAGAAATCAGTAGAATATAAATTGATAAATTTACCTGTGGTTTGGCACTACATCAAATTTTCTTTCGCCTTTCCTTCTCCTGTCTGAAATGGCAGTGACCCAGTAGCCTACATTTCCTATCATAACACAAGACCTGTCCTAGTGAGTCACTGCATATTTGAGAACAGAACACAAATAGTTTCATTAAAATAACGCATAAGCTCCCAAAACATCAGGTTTGAAGAAAACCTGTTCTCTTCAATACTGTGATCTAATTTTTCAGAAGTGATCAGTATCTTTGGATGATGTTATTCTTTGCCTTGATCATTCTTTTTTATTGCATCATTTAAAGAATAAATTAAAAAAGCGCTAAGTGATAGTACAAAAGTAGCACTTTCCTCAAGAGATCTATTTAGATTGAACAATGGGACTGGGAAAGAATTACCTTATTTTGGAAAAATTACATGAATCAGAAAGCATTCCTAGCTTTAAAAATGGTACCGGGGCTAATCTAAAATTAACACAAATGAGCAAAAATTGCGAAGAGATAGGGAGTTACTTGGACTGTTGTACATGGTTTTTTTGTATGCACAAAGACGTACTTTATGCTTGGGTTTTTTTGCTAGTATAGTTTAAATATTTTATTTTGACAACGTACCCCTTTTGTATTTTATTTTCTTTCAGGTCCAGTCCTGCATGTGTACCCTTAACTTTTCTAAAGAAAGAGACTTGGTCAGTAATTGTTCTGATAGGTGCAAAGTGAATCACACTGATAAATGTTACCAGGATCTATTCCATTTAATTCCACACCACTGCAACCGGATGATGGATTTCCTTACAATGTCCTTCACTTCCACTACAGAGTAGTAACTAATTTAATCTGCCACTAGATGTCATTCCTTTTTCATGCAAACATGAAAAATGAAGATTTCTACTTAAAAATTTCAGCTAAAAACATAGGTTTTAAAATCAAAGAATTAATTTGCTGTATTCATACCTAAAACAATGTCTTTCTCTTCATTGTTTTCACACATGAATGGGATGTTGTAAACTTACTGGGGACTTCCAGCATATCCGTCTGTGCTTAAAAGAAGATGTGAAAAGATTTCATATGCTGAAGCAGCATGTTGTTGCTCTGTTTTGGTAATGAGTCAGGGTGGTAGAGGTTGATTCTGTTAGGTGAAATTCCTGACGGTATCGGAGGTTCAATGACATCTATTTTTATATTTGTTCAGCCCTAAATCCTATTTCCCTAAAACACAGAACGTCACCTGCCTGCTCAGAACCGGTTTCCTTGCTGTCTTTTCTCTGAGCATCTCTGATCTTTTCAGGTTTCCTTTCATGGTTACCTAAACTTTGCAAAGCAAAAGCCAATGAAATTCTTCAACCTTTTCGTGCCTTGCAGGAGGTTTCATTCTGGATAGTGACAAGTGCCTGTAAAGGCCTTTATTCTTTTGATTATCTGTGCCCATTAAAAAGTTGCTGTGTCTTTATATTTTTTGAGATGAAGATTTCTAAAAAATCCAAACAGTCTGTAGGAAAGAGTCTGTTACATTTGCTCTTCATTACTCACAGATTCACTTTGCAAAATATGTTTTTTATTTTTTTGGAAAAAAAAAGATTTATGCAACATTATTTTTATTTAATTATTTTCTTAGCTGTGCTTAAACATTAAGTTGAATGTACACTACAATAGTAATAATAAAAAAGTGTTGCAATCTTTATGCCAATAACTGGATAGCCTTTAGCATATATTTCACTGCTCTAGTCACAGCCTTTCATTAAGGGTTCTGGGCAAGGATGCAGCACCAATCTTTCAAGTATGCTCTGCAATCACTTAAATAACATTAAATGTAATAAAAATGTAATCAATGAAGCATGACAATCTACATCCTCTATTTTCTGTAATCTATGATCACAGCAGGGACGATGTCTTTCTGGTGCTATATGAAAGTAAGATGCATTTGAAATGAGAAATATAGTCATTGTTTTAATATGTGCTGACATTTTTTGAACCATCATAGTCTTTTAGACCACAAACAATTTACTGTGATAATATTCTACTAAAATGTTAAGATGCTGTGTTGTTGGTAAATTAATTCCCTAACACTTCTGTTTGGTATCAAATATTGATGTCTCCTTTAAATTTCATCTCACCTTTGTTTCCACCTTCTTTATCAGGCTGCAGGTCTTTTTGTTGAAAAGTGTAAAACATTTTTGTAAAAGTGTAAATACGGTGTACAAATGGAAATGCCTTCCTTTTTTTCGGAGTCAGATTACTTAGTACAAGATCCACACTGCATCAAATTTAGTTATAACGCCAAAAAAATAGATGTCTGTCATACGATACAAAGATTAATATTTAAATATTGAAGAACCCATATAGAAAAGTTCTGCTGGCTGTATCTTGAAATATGATTGCTCTTTTATTTTTTTTTCCCCTAGCATGGAAGAATTGCTGTTTCATTGTTGGGAAACATCCGTAAGCAACACAGAAATTGAGTTTCCTTGAGAAAAGAGAGATTTGATGAATCGCAGTTTGAGATTTGGGAAAAAACTAGTTCCTCCATGGATTCTCTCCCTAATCCCTAGACCTGTTATTTTGGACTCTGCTCCTTGCAAACTGAACCTCAATGATCAGTATTCCTGTGTTTCAGTTACAGATATGTTCGTTTAGCACAGTATGGATATAAAGAGGTCTGGGTCACTGGCTGTGGTTTGGCTCCTCTTTCCCTACCAGAACGAACTCTTCCATTGAATTGTTTCACTGTAGCAGTAGAAAATAGTTAATAATCTGTTGAAATGCCAAATAAATAAGGCTAGTATGGAAGAAGTTCTGGCATGATCAGAAGTATGACGTCTTATTGAAACATCCCATTTCAATGCAGTTTCTTTTTTCTCTATGCTAGAGCTGATAGATGTTTTATGAGTCACTCACCTATCCTCTAATTTGATTTGAGTACAGCTTTTACATGAAACTTAGCTTGTGCTGTGTCAGCTAGATCAATAGTCCATAAACATTCAACACCCTTGGCTGGAGTTGTCAATTACCTGGAGAAAGGAATCAGTCCTCTGATGAGAGGTACCAGGTGCTTTTGCTTATTTCGTGCCTGCTAGCTGGATTGCAGCACAGTTTTAAAGACTCTGGCCATAAGACTCCTTCTTCTAGGTTCCAAGAGTACCAATATTATCACTTGCTTCCCCTTAAACATTAACACTCTCAGCATATGCCAGATGTCACCTCATTTCCTAAGATCAGGATACTGGCATTTGAAGTAGTTCTTGTTGTGCACCTTACTATTTAAAGAAATTATCTCCATAGTCCCTCAGTATGAGTTAGCTTTCAAATGCCTGCTCAGTGGCCATAAATTAGCATTCTTTCTGTTTAGTAGTTAATGTTCTCTCAATTAATATGTGTGACACAGAGGTATTTAATAACTCATGGTACTAGTCCCTGAATGTTTCAGGAAATTTTCTATTATCGTTTAAGGTAGCAGGAACTGGCCTGAAATATTTCATATTTAATGCAGGCAGTTAAAACAAAATATCTTCTACTGATTTATAGTACAGAAGAGATATTTCCCAGCATAGCTGAACCAAAAGATGGAGTTGGCTAATTCCCCAAAACACTAATCCAGTTCCTCAGTTGTGGCAAATTCATCTTTCTCTCTCACAACTAATTCATCTCATGTTGAAGAGATAAGACTTCAATACCTTAAAAGAAAGATATGAAAAACAGGTTTAATTCTGTCATTACAGAAAAATATATTTGGTTCAAACAGAGGAAAAGACTTATCCACATAAACTACAATGATATCAGCCCCTAAACACTCTTTCTTTTCCAGTAGTTTCTCTTTTCTTCTTGGAACTATAGTATGGTTGGATAAACTGCTTCTACTGGTTTTGCTTTAGTTTTCATAAGATTTTAGCTTTTTTTACCAGTTTATTTTAATTCTAAATTAAAAAAAAAAAAAACAAACAAAAAAACCCAAAAAACAAACAACCCTGAAATACAACCTTCAGATTGACTAGGTGGAGTTAGAGGTACAACCTTGTCTTTATGCTTTTTATTCCTGTAGATGCTGGTTTTCATCTTTAGTCAACCACATTTCAGAAGAAATTTATGGTTGCATTCAGCCAATTGTTATCATTCTTGCTGAGACATCTGTGTTTAAGAGAGCAGTGAATGATTCAGGCTGCCTCCAGTCAAGTGGGACCCTGGTACTTAAAGAGGGCGGTAGGTATGACACCGAAGCAAGGGACCCACTGGAGGTCTTCTGAATGTGATCCTTCTCCATTCAAAGTCTCCCATGGAAGGGAAACCCAGGATACAGACTGTGTTTCCCAGGAAATCATAGTGGAGGCATTCAGGTTTAAGCACCAGTGACTTCCATGGATTGCATATCCTCTTTTTAACAGTAAAGGTATTGTGTTCTTAAAAAAATAAAATAAACTTCGTTGAGCTACATGCTGGGTATCTTGTCTATCAGCCCTATTCCTGCAGTCACCAAACAGGGGAACACACAGTACTGCATGTGTTTCTCCAAAAATGTTAGGAGGGTCATCATTTACAAAGGCTGAGAAAAATGTGTAAAGGACCTGACAGCCTGGCTAACAGGGCAATGTAAACTGCTAATCTCTGCTTTGAATGTGCATGCTATAATAGGAGCCAGCATCCACCCTTGGTGCTGTGGTGGCTGGTCTGAATGCGACCTTTAGATACTGAGTGCTGAATTGGGTATCTCCACGGATGGCTGCAGACACTCCTGATTGCTGTGCTCTGAGCTGGCTGGACGCAAGCCAGGTCTGTGCAAAAACATTATAGTCGCATTAGTATAGTGCTGAGTTGGAACTAATAAGCCTTGGTAAATCTGAATATGTTCCATACTCCTAAGGCCCTAATTCATTCTTAAAATTAGGATTTTTACCCTGGATCAACATACAAGCTTAACAGCTATGAAGGCCATTTTGTGTTATGGTGATCCTTTCAAAATTATTTTTTAAAAAAGGACAGAAGAATAAATTACTTACTGTGGTACAATTAACTCTTGATTCTGAATAATTATGGGAGTTTGCAAAATATCTCTGTAATTAACATTATTCGATTAATATCGTTGATTTAAGTTCTTAGAAATACTGAGCGTCATGTTCCTAATAAATCTAACAGTATTGGCTTTAGCCACATATATTACTCATGAAAAATATAGCTCTGAGATTTAAGAAAATTCATTCCTCTGCAGTTCTGAAAAAGAACAGTGTTTCCTCCAGTCAATAAATACAAATAACAGACATTATTAGCATTACTCTGAAGCTGCACATTCTTTACTTCATTTTAACTGGAGGTCTTGCACAAGCTTGTTTTATTTAATAAAACCAGATGAGATTGTTTTTAACATCTAGACAAGCTAAACCTGATGTGAAATGACTTTCTCAGTTTGGCAGGTAGACTGAAAATTACGAAGATGCGAGTACACAAAGGAAGTACTGTAGTTAATTTTAACAGTTTTTAAAGCAAGTCAAGTTTTTTGATAACACCAGGGAGATGAAAATGAATATTTCTTGAGCAGAATGCTATATCAGCATGCTTTTTATCTTTGATGTAGGCCATTGACTGTAAAATCATCAATCTCACATAGCATTTATAGCATTTATATATATATGTTGAAGAAATTAAAAACATTCCAGTTTAGAGAAGTAGCATGTGTAGATTACCTGAACAGATGAAATGTTACAGTTGTGATTTATCTATGTCTTTTACAGTTTCGTTTCTACTTCTGGCAAGATACTAAATATTGCTTCAAAGCATACTGCTATCATAAGCACAAATATTTTGTAGTCTGTAAAAGATCATTTATTATGTTGTAACTTGCTACAAATCAGCAGTTTTTATGCATATTGCATACTATGCATTTGTTTTCTGTTCTGTATTGAAACAGATTTGTAGGGTTGTTTTAGCCAGTATCTTCACTGGTATGGTCGTATTTAGTGATTTTTTACTTTTTAAAATTTCAAATGTTATCTAAAGCAAAACCCATCAACTCCTATAGTTATAGGTGACCTTTTATATTTTCCATACATAGAGAATTATTACAACATTTGCTGTGTTGCGAAGTCCTATCATATACAGGAGCAATGCAAAGCCAGGTTTGAACCAAATTCAGTTACAGTCTGCAAAAGGACTCTCTGGGAGGATTTAATTTCATTTGATTTTTGATGCGTATAGTGTGGGTGTGTATATCTGAACTATTCATCCTAAGCTTCTTTTACAGTTGATGAAAAGAAAGAGGCACTTCAGGTGTGATTCATATAACTGGTTTTACCAGTACTGGGCTGGATGGTCAAGAGTAAAGTTCCTTCTACTCATCATGCCACTGATGTTACCTGAAGTAAATGGGTTGCATTAATCACACAGCAGGCTCGAATAGGAAACCCCAATCATCCAGGATTCATAGAAGTGACCACAAATTGGCCCAAAGGCAAGGACTTTGGAGTGCCGCCAAAAAGAGGTGGTGACACGTGCTGAAGAAACCCCACAGTATAATGAACTCTCAGATAATGAGAAACAGTAGGCTGTGTTCACTGATGGATCTTGTCGTATTGTAGAAAAATACCAAAGGTGGAAATCTCATGTGTGGATAAAGTCCCTGTGGTGCATGAAAGGAATATGGTAGGGAAAATTGTATAGTTTTTTCCTAGTTCGGGCAAAGGCAAACCCATTCATGGGACTGTTTTTGCTCGAGGACCTGGATGTACTTGGTGGGTGATACTGAAGAATGGAGAAGTTCAGTGTGTAACCTCAAGGAAATTTAACCCTTATTTTTGAGCTGTATGATGTTAATTGTTGTGTAATACTAACAATATTCAATAAGTATTTTTCAGGATAACATAGTGGTGATGTAACCTGACCTAGCTTCACCAAGTGGTGTCAGCTATAAATGGCAGGTATCCCTTTAAAGATGATACTGAATGGCGCCTGAGCAAATAGACCACCATGGAGAAAGGTATTAAGTACCTGAGAGAACTGGCTGTTCGAGAGGTGATTTATGGTGACTGGTGAGTGAATGGAGACCCTGATGAAATGCCGTATAAATCACCTATGTTGCAGAAAGTTTGTGCAGAGTGTATTGTCAATGTATTCCCACACATTGTCAACAATGGTCTAGGGAGGATCTGATGCTGATACACCAACTGTAAATGAAGTGGCTAACAGAGAACGACAGTATGAAGACAGCTGCTCTCGTCCCCTCACTATGGCAGCCATGGAAAAACTGGCTGAGAAAACTGAGAAAATGGCCAAGAAAATGGGTGAGCAAAACGAGAAAATGCTTAAGAAAATGGCTAAGAAAAATGAGAAATTGTTTGATTAACTGTTTGATAAACTGCCCAAGATGGAGGAAAGATCCCACTCTTCCCCTGCATGGACCGATGTTGCAGCCATTAGGAGAAGATGATTTCCTACAACATCTGCTCAAGAGAGAGAGAACACTACTCCAGCTACTCTGAAAATGACCACTGCCACTATTCCAGCCTTGACAACGAGCACCGTCACTACTCCAGCTGCTCCAACAACAAGTACCGCTGCTACTTAAACTCCGTCAGTACTGGTACAAGTTGGCCCGGTGACCAGGAAGCAGAAAAAGAGGTCAGCTCATTCCCCTGCTCCTTATGACAAAGACCAGTTCAAGCCAAATAGAATGGGAGACAGTTCTTCTGATGAAGATCTAGGAGAGGGTCCTTCTAAAGAAGTCAAAGCAAAGGGTCTTTCTAAAGCAGATCAGGGAGAGAGTCCTTTTTGGGCAGCCTCAACGCATGGATTGGGATCAAAGGCATGTATAGTATGTCTTCTACATTCTCAGGTAACAGGGGCACTTGTGGTCTGTCAGCATAGTTCCAGAAGAATATACATTTCGGAATTCATTGTGAATTTTACCTCACAATGTGGTCCTTTCAGATACCACAGAGACAGAGAGATGACACCAAATTGCCTATTTTCTCAACTGCCTGTGACATTTAGGGTAACTCAAGTTGATGCTTAACTTTAATTTTCAGTTTCAGACAATCAGGAAGATTTCTTCATCTGAGTATGAAAGCAGAATAAGAAATACTTTCCATTATGGAAATCCTACCTGTACAAACATTAAAAGTTGAAATGCCGCTGCTAAACTGGCTCTGGGCTAAACCTATGAAGGAAACCAGGGAAGTTTGTCAGTCATGTTTTCTCTACAGTGATTCAGTTGCCACAGACCAACAGGAATTACTGATAACACCTAATCTAAGCCATGTAAACGTTAGGCATATAGCACTTTCCTGGCTTCCACTATATTCTGAGAAGACATGCTGACCCCTCAGAAGGACACTCAATCCAACTCTGACTTAGATACCTGCTTGGGTGTTGATATTCGTGACTTCTTCCATCTGAAATGTTGAGCTGGCTGTCACAGAAGGGCATCATCTATTCTTCTCCAAGTACCTTTCAACAGGGAGAATGGCCAGACTTTCAGTGCAAGTGGTGAAATGGGCTTTCTTAATGTTTTGAAAAATTAAAGATGATTTTTTGAATTTACAGTACATCCTCTTCATCTTCCATAGGTAAAATCCAAATTCAGTTAAGATTGAAATGCAGGGAACAAGGAGTGAAGTTGCCTAGTAAAGCCACGTTAGGGCAAACAAAAACCTAGATTAAGAGAAAGTATGAAGTGTGAAACCTACATTAAGAGAAATTTTAGCTTATTTTCTAGCACTTGCGGTTGTGGTTTTTACTGGACATAGGTAAAACATTCAACTTAAGTTAATTTTCTGGTTTTGAGGCCTTAGTGAATAAAAAGATGACATTGCAAAGTAGGACAAGAAGTCTCTTTTTTTACAAAGTTTCACAGTAATTTCTGTGAATGTTACGGGACCAGTAATTTCTCCTTTTCCTCCACTCCATGGATAATAGCGACAATAAAAACCGTCTTGAAAATTTCAAAATCCCTTTTATCCACTCTTGAAAATAAGTCTTAGGTTTTTGAATTACTCAGGCATATTTGAAAATATCAACCTTCCTTCTCACACTTTTTTATTCTTTGGTTATTCAGAATCCTCTAGTTGTTAAAAAAAAGCACTTTTGCAGTACTTTTTTACTCTCTTGTCTAATTCCTAGTTGTGGAACTGAGATACATATATGGATAAATACAGTGCATGGATACGTACAATATATAGATACATGTATACGCAGAAATGTAGTTACTAGAAGAAAAGTATTCAACCGAGGTCCAGTAGATATTGAAACAATACATATTTAAGGGGAGAGAAATTAAAATCTAAATTCACAGCTCAGTCGAGAGCATCCATGTGTACAACAGATAAACATAGAGAAGCCAATTAAGATTCCTAAACGCTGTGTATTTACCCAAAATCAATGTCCTAGGGGATCTAGGGCAGAGAGTTTCTTGTTCCAAAAAGAGGTATATCAGCAGGTATTGGCTAGCTCAAGCGGCACATTGGCACTAGCACAAAGACCTCACTTGTCTGACGGACAGGTTCCATGGCATGTTAAGCCAGATTTCTCTGGTCTTAAATATCCTCTTATGAATTGTCTGCCTGTTCATTGGTGGTAAGGTTAAAGAGAGACAGTACTTGTCAGCTTGTGGATTACTTTGATAATGTATGTCAGTTAATCCCCTGATAGGCACCAAAGAATCTTTAAGATGACACCATCACTGGAAAATAATCATCACAAACGCATATTTTATGTTCATGCTTTGATATTCAACTGAAAGGCACTACAACATTTAAAATCTGTCCACAGTTACACAAAACCAGGAGAGTTTATTGCTATTTTAGGACTTGAGAAGCTTCAGGCATAGACAACTCAAAAAAGGAGCCACAACAGTACAAACAGGTTTGTAACAAATTTGAGAGTGACCCCACAATACAATCATGTAGCTCATAGCTGATTTTAACCTATGAAGTTATCTCCCCGTATTGTTGCTTTTTCATAGTTCTGGAGGAGGGGGCTGGTGACTGTGGGGTGATGAGAAGAAATGGTGAATCAGGGCATCATAGTCTTTTTCTGACTTTTCCTGTGAGGATAGATACCCACCCAGTTTAGGGTATCTTTCTCAGTCTGTTGGTACAGCTATATTAACAATGTGTGGAGAAGGCAACCAGTCATCTCCCCGCCTTCTTTTCCTCTCCCTTGCCCCTTCCACTAGTCCTTCTAGCTGCACAGGCTTTCCACTTCACACTGGTGCTTGCTTTAAGGCAACTAGCACAGGAATATAAAAAAGTAATTTGTCCCTACTGTTTTGTTGTTGTTTTTTATCTATTCCATCATCTTTAATTGATTTTTTTTTTCCCCTGGGAACAGAACAAATTAATCTGAAAGAAATGCCCCAGTAAAACCGGTCTAAGGAGAAGTATTATCTCCTAATGGTCCTTAATGTAGTATAGCTTAGTACTAATTACTCATTACTCAGAAGTCTGTACTGCATTCAGTGCCCACATTAATTCCAATTACTTGTGTGGTCTGAAGGCACAACACTACAGGCATTAAGGTTTAAAGATTTTGTTCTCTTCTCCTGTTTTGTCTTTTCATGGACTTACAAAGGAAAAGGACCAGTAGGTTTAATGTGTTACAAGCCATTGGAAATAATCACAGCATTTCTTCTGTACTTCCTCTCCTTCCAACTAAAGTTGATTTTGGAAGACAAGCCACATGCATTAGAATCCAGGCATTAATTTAACTCACTATTTTATTCTGCATAAGGATAAGTACACTTCAGATGTGACTGTGTTTCTAACTGACTTTTTAGGAATACGAAGTTCTGATAGTCGTTTTCTGACAAGCATATAAAGAACCTTACTTTTGAAGACTTTAATCTGTGTTAAATTGGGATAAAGTTGGCCAATGAATTTAGAAGTTACTAATAATTTACTAAGAAGGTGATGTGGCAGACCTGCAAATAAGGAAACTGCAGAAGCCTCCATTCCTTAAACATGGGGTGAAGAAAAATCGTCAAATCCAGAGTTAATATTAAACCCAGTATTGGCTCAATATAAAATTTAATGCTCGATTTACAGATTCATTATATATCAAAGCTAAAGGAATGAATCTATAAATATCCTTGACTAGGAACTGAAAGATCAGTTGACAGTTTGGTGGTGTTGCTAAGTTATTAGAAAATCCAATTTTTGAGAGTTTTATAAGGACCTCACGATAACCTCATGACTAGAGAATTAAAATGGTACATAGAATTCAGTGTAAATGAATATAAAAAACGTGAAAAAGCTCTTAGATGTCTAGAAACATTACTAGACCATGAACTCAATATTTCCATTTAGGAAAAAGAATTAGAGTATTTCAATGGAAAACACAGTGCTGAGCAGCGGCCAGCAAAGTAATCGGAATCACAAAATGTGAACAGAAAATAAACCAGAGCATGGCATGCTACCACTGTAGAAAAACAGTGTCTACTTCTTGGGTACTGTTTGCACTGCTGCTTCCCGAGACAGGGATGGGAATGGTTGTCAGGCAGACAGACAAGCTTCAGTGTGAGGAGTGGCTAAGGGGATTATAGCATTCAGCCTGGAAAAAGGATTACAAAGAGAATGTGAGAAAAGTCTGCAGAATCCTAAGGGACTTGAAAAAGCTAAACAGATTTTTAACTACATTTTCATAAACCAGAAAGAACCTATATGAAATTAAGCTGATTCAGGACAGGTTTGTATAAAATATAGCTGTGAAACTCTTTGGCGTGTTACACTGTGCATGCTAAAATTTTTATGTGGATTGTGAAAGTAGCTGAATGAATTCATCGAAGAAAAATTCCTCACAGGCTAATAAGGCAAAACCTGCCACCTCTAAGTTAGGATTCCTGAACTTTAACTGCTAGAGGCAGTATTGGGAAAGTATCACTACTGCTTGTTATGTTCTTCTATCTGTCTCTGATATCTGCTATTGTCTACTATCATAGAGAGAGTGTATGGATAGACTAACATTTTTTGTGATCCATCTTGATTAATTTTATGTTCTCTTCTTTCATCTTCTTAAAAAATCTACTTTAACAGTCCATGAGCTTAGTCCTTTTTAGTCTGTTGACATCTCTAGAGACAGTTTTTTAAATCAAAAAATTAGCAGCAAAAGCATAAAATTTAAACAAGTCTCTTCCCAGGACCACAAGAAAAATTTTAATGATTACTTTATTATACACCATAAATATTTATATATTAATAATCACATAGATCTCAACTAAGGTGGCCCCAATTCTTGCTGACAAAAAAGAGTGTATAATTTTGATCTGAAGCTTTTGAAATACATGGATTCAGTTCTTGGTTTTCTAGGGAGCACAGTGGCATTTAGTTGTATTTAAGGCACTGAGGAGTACTTTCCCCAGCTAACAGGAAGCTAATCTTTCTATGGACACTTTTGGATTGATGAAATTATTTGTCAAGCAGGGCCTTAATTTACTTGCTCCTGTAATGTGTCTAACCAATAGGGCAGGTGCTCTGCATGGTATGCTCCATAGTCCTGCTTCTCAGATCATCCTGGTAAGGAAAGCTTCTGGCAAGTGTTTTTAGTCCCGTCCTTGCCTAAGTACCACGTGTTTTGCCATTAGAAGTCACTCAAGTGGGGCCAGAGGAGACATGAACACTTTGACCACAGTCTGGATGTACTTCAAAAAGATACCTATATGCACACCCAAGTCAGGACCTCTAAGGCCCTCCTGTCCCATATGTGTATATATGTAACCTGATTTAATATGACTCGTCAAAGGCGCTAAAGTTTTTTTTTTGGGAGCTATATTAAGTGCCCTTTTAGCAGCATCCTAACTCAATCAGCTAAGGTTGTTCAAACAGATGTAATATGATAATCCTCCTCCTAGGGTCTGATCCAAAGCCTAAAATTAAAAAAAAAAAAAAAAAAAGGAGGGAGAGGAAAAATACTGACATAGGGCCCCAAAAGAATTGCTTTTTGTCAGGATTACTATGTTTTCCAGGCTGATAACGTAAAGGAAAAGGAAGATGGGGACAACATTCTTCATGGGTCAGAATAAATCATTACTAACAGGCTGTTTTCTTATGAAACTCATCTCCAAATAGAGACCACTAAATCAAATGTAGCGTTTCATTCCCACTCTCTGTAGAACCATCTTATTTCTTTCCTGTGGTGTTTTTCCTGAAACTAGGCAAAGAATAGCTTACAGACCTCAAGGTGATTTCAGACCCATAAAAAATTAAAGAGCAGGAACTTCAGAGCACAGGAGATAATCCTTTGGCAAAGAAACCAGAAAACAGTCCCACCCACAACATCTCTATTTTCAGAGAGATGTAATTTGTTGACGTATTCTGCAACAGATATAAAATTCCTTTTCTGTCCTGTTGACATTTCTATAAGCTCAATTCTGCCTACTGTTTGTAAACAAAGTATTATTTTTTATATAAGAAGACATACAGCAAACCTCTCCTTCACTTTAAAAGCCCTTCCACTTCATTGTATTTAGAAAACCTACACTGAGCTGTGACTGAAATCTACGGGAGCTTTACCATTTACTTAAAGGAAAGTAGGATGAGGTCCTTATTGATTCGGTGTGATTAATATGTATGATGCTTCTGGAGTTAGTGCAGCTTCTTCAGACTTGTTTTTATAGCCGACTGTAGGAACAGAACAACAAAGATCTGCATTTCTTTGCATACCACTCACCAAACATTACATCCATCAAGTTTTCTTTTTCCGTTGTCAGATCTAAACAGAGCTCTTTTGATAAGAGATTACTGATGCTGACATTAGCTGATCATTTATAAAAACAACCTCAACATCTTGAATGCACCTTCAAAAAAAAGAAAACAGTACATGGCTTCAATTCTGAATAGAAGAGTAATCATTCTGTTTTATCCGTATGCCAGAAAGCACAATTCCAACCTGCTTTCACAGAGGGGAATTTGGCGATGTGTGTTACTGCCCTGAGGCCTATTTTCACATGTTGTATAGCTTTGACTATGAAGTCTTGTACAAAAATATTTAGTTTTGCAGTGCCTTAGGGGACTTACTTTTAATGGAGGCACTAGGGAATGCTCTGTATTTCTCCATAAAAAAAGGAACAGTTTTTCTGAGTTTATAAACAGCTGTGGATCTCTTTTATTAAACATTATATCTACCATAGAAACATGATTTTCTATGGTTTGGTGATTGTTTCAGGTTTAGATACTCATGATGTACCCAGTCATATGGTATCTCTCTATATCATTCTTTTATGTGATTATTTATTGTATTCCACTGTTATTAAAGTAGTATAGATGCAAGCATATAGTTTGATTCAGAATTATTAAAGGTAACACTGATTTTAGAATGTCTAAACCAGCTAGCTTTTGTTTGATTATTTCATGCATTTTGCCCTGATAATGGAACTATCTTGGACCTAAAAGGTTCACGAATAAGTACACAGAATTTTAATCCTTGAACATACCTTTTTGCTGTTCTGGGATTGAACTGGAGACCTCTCATGTGTGGTCTTCAAAACCGCTTCTGGTGCTTCATCCTGACAGGTTACAGCAGAATTCTTGCAAGAAGGGGTTATGGTTCTATTTTGCCACTTCCAAATCTAATTTGAAGAAGTTAAAGAAATACATGAGGTTTAAAGATAATTCAGCTAAAATCAGGTGAATACATCTTTTTTAGCACAAGTGGAAGTTGGTATGACCATGGTGCTCAATACAATTATTTGTTATTATGGAAGCCAAGCCTTCATTGTGTCATTCTTGTCTTTTACCAACATAACTGTTGAAACCAACACAGACAGATTTCTTTGAGTGTGATTCAGTGAAGTCATGCGGTGTAAGGGAATGCAGAATTACATCTAGTTCTAAGACGACCTGCAGTCCCACTGTATCCTGCTAGGCTTTCATCTCACGTTGATTCTAATCTGAAAGGTTTTGCAGATAAAGCAATGACCCCTTTTGAGTTCAGGTTGTGTTGTACTGGGGCCCTGAACCTGGTGACTTTTGCCAGACAGAAATTCCAGTATCACTGCATCACCCTACAGACCCTACAAGATGCCCACAATCAAAGAGCGATTTGATTCCTAGCACTTTTCATTAAAATTTACTCTGATAATATTGACTATAGTTATTAGCTAAGCTTCTGGGCAGTGTGAACAGGTGGTGTCCTCAATCTGCTCCAAATATATTCTAACACACCATGGACCAGATTACAATACTCTCACCCACACTGAGAGCACGTTTTTTTCTGCACGTGCTCTTTATCCACTGGAACTTCTTGTAGAGTAACATGCCATAGTGTTTTGTAGCCTGAATGTAGAATGGCTTGGTATATATGAGGTGCTGGTATTTGGCTTGTTGGCTAGCACTGTGAATAATGATGTCTTTTCTTGCTGTATTCCTCTAAATTTGTCATTATCCCTTTTTCCCTCCCCCATTCCTAAGAGCAGATAAAAATAACGAGCCCTACACAGGATTACTAAGGCTGCTTATAGGCTGAGCAACCCTGCACACCTATCATTTAAGGGCTGATATATATGCTACCCATTTTTAGGTATATTCCGCTTACCACTGTGGAGTGCTTCTAACTTTGGATTCTTTTTTTCTTTCTTTTTTTTTTTTTTTTTTTTTTTGGGTAGATATTTCCTTCCATTGGAAATTTCTTGTNGGTCTTTTAACTTTGGATTTTTTTTTTTTTTTTTTTTTTTTTTTTTTTGATATATTTCCCTGAACTCTCCTCTGCCAGACAGTATCTGTGTAACTTTCAATTTCATTTTTGCATTTTCTTATGCGCAAATTCTGTATTTTCTTTTGATGTAAAGGAATAACAGTAGTTTGTCAGTAGCCTGTTTCAGGCTTATTAATATACATGATGCTTTTTCTTACCTCTCTTTTTCAGTTCCTTGAAATTTACTTTTGTAGTTACTTTTTGGCAGGCAAAGAAAGGGATGGCATGGTTACCAAATCTTTGGAGTAGAAGCAGAGAGTGGAGGAGAATGTCAATGTGGAAAATTCAAGTGTAGAATCACAAAATCTGAAAGAGAAAGGAAAATAATATGGGAAAAAATATTAAATGTTGGTTGATCTTTGCTAGTGATACTGGAATAAAATATGAAACATATAAGGGAATTTGAGAAACTGAGCTAGGAAAGGTGGTACTAAAAAAATTGTTAGGAGAAAATGGCTTGTAATTTTGAGGCTGGAGAAAACTTGAGAATGCAACATTATGAGATAGAGAACATAATACCGAAAGTCCAACTTTTCTCCTCTGAGAAAATATTAAGGAACTGACATAGTAAGATGGAGAAGTGTGGTGAATCTGTCTTATCAACAGAAGGATTATGAGAATAATAGGTACACGACAGGGGATAGAACACAGTATGAAATAACATATTCTGAGTCGAGGAAGGTACCTGAGCTACATATTCTGAGCTACTGGGACAGGTAAAATTTAGACGGTGATCTTAACCGTACTTGCTGTGATTACAAAAACCTTCAAAGCATTTTATTCTGTACAGGGAAGATGGATGTAAATCATGGACCTAAGCCTGAAAAACAATATGCTAGGATTACATACACTGAAATGGAACCACTAGATGAACAGAGCAAAATATTACACAATTTACACTGGCTTTGTAAGTTAAAGCTCAGACTGATTAATCTCCACTTGTGCCAAATAAATAAACTTTAGTGTTATTAGGAATCAGCTACTCAGTGACAGTGCGGTTGCATTCCTGAATCTAAAAGTAGAGATCAACAAAACATTGACTTCAGAAAATTTGAGGCATGGAAAAAAGTTAATAGTCTGAAGAGTCCTATCAGTAACTGTGATGAAAATCTGGAGTAATCCAAATTAATGAATCTTTGTTAATATTATACTTCTACCAGAAATATTAAAATCAAGCCCTGCATCTCTAACAATGTTGCTGTCCAGCTTTATTAATAAGGGTTTACTTGGATCATAATCAAAACCACTGCTGATATAAATGGAAAAGTGCTCAATAGTAAATAAAAAAAAAAAGAAATCACTTAGAAGTATTTACAACTAGTGCATTCTATACTTTAACAATATCCTAGAAATAAAAAAATAATAAATTTAGTTAAAAATGAAAGCTTTCCATAAAAGAGTAGGAGGTCTTTGCAGAGATCTTTGGGATCAGTTGCATATTCCTATTTGTATGTTTGTCATGAGGGTAGAAATTATTACTAATATCAGGGTAGATCTAAATGATGTACTGCATTCTCTGCCA
This sequence comes from Burhinus bistriatus, assembly GCA_013397275.1. Taxonomy (NCBI): domain Eukaryota; kingdom Metazoa; phylum Chordata; class Aves; order Charadriiformes; family Burhinidae; genus Burhinus; species Burhinus bistriatus. Next base: position 91,166 of record VYXH01009790.1, on the reverse strand, counting down.
GGGTATGAGCTGTCATACTGACTTTGGTTATGACTGTCTGACTGTCTGAGCTGCTTGCTCAGTCGGGGGGACCAGCAAGATGAGCAAGAATAAGAAGAGAAAACTCGAGAAAAACTTGTGGGTTGAGCTAAAGACAGTTTAATAAGTGCAGGAAAGAGAGGGGGGAAAAAAAAAAGTGATGCAAAGGCAATCCCTCATCACCTCCCACAAGCAGATCAATGCCCAGTCAGTCTGTCTCTGAGCAATGGCTAGTTTGAAGAAACCAAACTCCCAATTTCTTTGTTGCTGAGCATGATGTTATATGGCTTGGAATATCCCTTTGGTCAATTTAGGTCAGCTGTGCTGACTGTGCCCCCTCCCCATTTCCTGCCCTCTCCCAGCCTACTTGCTGATAGTGGGCAGAGTGAGAAACAGCGAAAGCCTTGATGCAATTACTCAGCAACAGCTAAAACACTGGTCTGTATCAACACTGTTTAGTCACACATTCAAACCAGCATCATACAGGCTGCTGTGAAGAAAGTTAACCGCATCCCAGCCAGACCCACTACACTCTCTCATCACAGGAACTTTACACTTTGAAATGTGTAATGGCAGTGGTGTTCATCTGAGCTGTAAAAGGCATGGACACCAATGAAAGGTATTACTGATGACAGTCATTACCATACAAAAGATATTCTTGAAATACTTAAATGCTACATGGCAACTCTTAAGAGAATTGGGTAGTAAAAGATATATAAACATAGCCCTTTGAGTGTTTTTAATATTCTGCTCAAATTTAATTTTGTCCCTTCCATCCTTTCTTCCTTGGAAGCTATGTCTTGCCAGCACGAATAGTCTTACGTGCCACATACAGGAAGATAAAGGATTAACATGGAAGATCTAATCAATCTTCTGGAAATAACTATGCTTGACCGACTGCTCCTTCCTCCTGCTGGACCCTACTCCTCCCTAAGAAAGAAAGACAGAACAAAGTGCCTGCTCGTGCCTTAGCCATAGGGTGCAGAGTCTGTCATCTATCTTAAAACCATCTCTGCACGCCACTGAAGTTAAGCTGCAGGATGCTGTGCAGACACACCTGAAGCACAAGCACAAAATCCTTCCAGCTGACTCTCTTGCAGGGGGAGGAATTTCTGAGAGAAGGAGCCAGAGACTCCTTGGACTGACACCTTTGGTTTCACAAGTGCTTTTCTGTCTGTGCCCCTCCATAATACATTAAAGTAATCATTAAGTTATCCTCACTTTCTCGGTGATCAAAACGGTTTGGAAAACATTATGGGCTGTTTAATACAGGGTGATTTCCAATGCTTATGACATTTATTAATTTGTAAAAGAAATGATGCATCTCTTATAGCTTTGCATCTCTTCATTCATCAGCTGAATGATTAAAGTTCGTGTCAATTCTACTATGGTAAACAGCCAAATCAAATCTTTACCTATACTGGAACAAAAAGGACAACTTTTGTCCTTGCCTGAAGGGACAATGTCATTGCCTTGAGCTTACATCTATCATTGCCGTCAGTTAATTAGAATGAAGAAAAGCTTTAAATGCCCTCACTCTGATTTATCATTCAGGACTTCTTCAAGCATTAATACAACTGTCAATCATTTCAGTCCTTCAAAAATGTTTATAAAAACTATTATAAGTATTTTTTCTGTAGGGTTCAACAGCAGGAGGTAGTGAGTCCCTTCTGTGTGTTGATATTTGAGCTTTATCTCAAAAATGCTTTCTTAAGCTCCTTCTAATCTCATTTTATCTGTTGAAATAATGTTATCTTTCTCTTGGAGAAGCAGCGCTCTGCTACTTCAGTTAAAGATATTCCTAAAAAGTTCTGATAAATAAAGAAGTAAAAGCATAACAATACTTTATCTAAAAAAAATTATTTTTGAAGTGTATTAATAAAAAAGCTGTGTTATTTAATGTAATAAAATATTTAATTTTGATGTTATTTGTCAAGGTAAACAATTCAAAGTTCTTGATCCTTAAAGTCTTAAAACTGTGACTTTGGGTAAATGAAGTCCAAAAAGCAAAGGTGCGAACTTTCTCCAATCACAAAAAAATCCAGCACATTTCAGTGGCATTTTGTCACTGCCTTTGATTTGTTGTGGATAAATATTTTCTTTCTTCGGGAATGTAAAAGAAGGCTGACAAAAGAATAGTATGTGATGGGAAACTGTGGATGAGTGGAACAGCAACCAGCTGTGGAAATGTTAGCTGCTGGGAAAAGGCAGTTACCATGCAAAATTAATTCCCGTTTTACACAAGCCAAAAATCACCTCTGGAAATTATATCCTGTGCATAAACTCCGTGGGTGTTCACATATACACATAAAACTGGGAAAACAAGGGACTTGCTCACAAATGCCAAATCATCCTACTGTAACCTTAGCGGTTTATAAATAAATGCTTGATTATAATCCTGGAGTGGATTTCTAAGAGCAGAGAATGCTGGAAACTGTTTTGAGCAACCTTTAGCCTCTATTTGTAGTATTCCAAAAATCAAATGTCATACACATCAACATCAAACACAGTACTTCAAGAGGAACCCACTTTACCATAAAATCCACCATAACAATCTCTGAATTTTTTGTATTTTATTTACACTTTAAAAATGTAGAATAACTGCATTTTGCAATAGCGGTGTAACAATGATAAGTTTCAAGAGAGAGAGAAAGAATGAGCTGTATAAAGTAGCAGTTGTGGAATTTGGATAACGAGGTAAAGTCTCTGTGCTCAAAGAACAATTAAGGCTGGCCTTGCTGTCTCTTGTGCAGGCTGAGGGAGCGGAGACTCACCTGGCAGCACGGGGTGCAGGTAAGGAGGGAGCCCTGTGGAGCAGGACAGCCCTGCTTTTCTTCAGTGAAGACAAGATAACAGGAACTTGTGTAGCTCTTTCTTTCTTCGAAAGGCTATCGTGCCTGATGACTGACCTCTGCCTCATTACCTGTGAAATGCATGTTAAAGCTGACACCCCTGCATATGCTAATGAAGATTCTAGAGATCATGCTAAACATATATGACTATAGCACTCGTCTCTCCACCCAAATCATACTATACGTCACCTAGGGGAGGGAAGTCTTGTAATTTTGGTGACAAAAAGATGGAGAAAATGACTGTTAAATTGGGAAAGACGACTCTCAATACCTGATGGACCAGTCGACGGGCTGCGTTCTCTTCCTCCACCCCAGGCAGGGATGCCTTCTGGGTAAGTGCTGTGCCTTTCACCCTCTGCTGAGTGTTACCCCCAGGTTGTTGTATTATTATTTTTATTTTTGCTAGCAATATTAACCTTAATTAATAGCACTATTGTAGTCAGTGAATTTATCAATGGCAATCTCGAATCTGTTCTGTAGCTCTCAATAAAATAACTGATTTTGATTTTTGTGAATCTGACTCAGTGAAAGTCCTTTGCTGGGACTCTGACAGACAAATCAGTGAAAGTCCTGGGACTCTGCACAAATATCGAACCTGCATTTCTTTTAATGCGACAGCAGTGTCCTTTACTAGACGCATGGCTGTAGCTGGAAGAAAAAAGACCAGGTTTCAGGCACATAAGTCCTCCAGTTGTAGGTCAGGTGTAGAAGCAACATAGTTCAGACTAAATATAGGCTGGGAATAATTACTCTCAGTTTAACATAGTTATGTTAATAAGACAATCCAAGAAGAAAAGTAGGTGTTTGGTACCCATGAGACATAAGGGCATGACAGCAAAGGGAAGAAACAATGTTTGGATCACTGTGAGACAGAGACACACATCGTTACCTCCTGCAGCTGGAAGCAGCGCAAATTATAACATGCCATGAAACCAGTGTTTCTACTAAATCCACTATTTTTGGTGTCCAGTGGAATAGGAATTGTAGTTCCCAGCCTCTTCTTCTGAGGCTGAATTTGTTTTGACTTCATTGCTCTTCCTTGAAGATCAGGACTGAGAGGTCAGAGATGTGTGGTTGTTAAGTGGAAAGTGTTCCCCCTATTGCTAACCAGCTGTTTCTGTCCTTTATTCTGTTTTGCAGCAGTTGTTTGGTTTCACCCACAAAAGACATTTCATGCATCAGATGAAGCATTTCTAAAGTGTGAATACAGTGACTTTAACTGCTCCTTTAGGGTTAGAGTGGACACCCTAGTGGCACTGGATTTATATCAAATGAAACCGAGACAAAGAATTTTAACTGTCCTGGTTTTTTAGCACACTGGTATGAAATTCAAAATAACATGTATAAATTATCCTAGTTCCAGCACATGCCACTCTTTCTGGTAAGTAGAATTACTTTTCTCATTATGTATTTCTGCATACAAGGGTGACAGGTTTTGTATACCTGTTTTCATTTGAGTTATGTAGTATTTTGCTTCTGGTGTAGGGTTGTATATTCAGCACAAATTTGCTTTGACCGTTTTCTGCATTAGTTGGTCTATAACATTAAATTTTAAGGAAAATTCTTGATATTTACTAAGCCATAAAGCCAAAGGGAGACTTGTTTATGATCACTGATGTTAGGCTTAAAGCATTTCTATAAATGGGGTTATTCTTCATCGGGAATGCCACAACCAGCACTTTTTTCAAAAGATCAATTAGAATAAAAAATGTTATAATTCTGCCATTTATAAATTCTAAAAAATAAAGGACTTGCTGCACATGAACTTTCTGATTGCTGTGCTAAGCCAAATAAGTGCCATTTTCTCTTTCAGAATCACACTTCATGCTGACTATTGAACAGTTGTATCAATACTTAAGAAGAAATAACATAGGTGTGTGAAGAATTATTTAAATGCAGTAAAACAGGAGTTTTGCACTAAAGTAAATGAGAGGAAACATGAAAGAGACATATTTCCTAAAAATACATACGATCTAATAATATTGTCTTAATAGTTAAATCAATATAGCAATTCAATGTCTTTCTAAGTGAAAGAAGAAGGGCACCTAAAAAAGAGTATTGCAAAAGAGAACCTTAGGAGATTTGTTAGAACGGCATGGCATGGCATGGCATGGCAGAAAGAAGAGAAGAGAAGGGAAAAGAAGGGAAGGGAAGGGAAGGGAAGAGAAGAGAAGAGAAGAGAAGAGAAGAGAAGAGAAGAGAAGA
>VYXH01009790.1:11897-85929 GCA_013397275.1 Burhinus bistriatus | reverse complement strand
CTCCTCTGGACACATTCAAGGACCTTCACATCCTTTTTAAATTGTGGGGCCCAGAACTGCACACAGAACTCCAGGTGAAGCCACACCAATGGTGAATACAGTGGGATAATCACCTCTTTTGACCAGCTGGTCATACTGTGTTTGATGCAACGCAGGATGTGGTTTGCCCTCTTGGCTGCCAGGGCACACTGCTGACTCCTACTGAGCCTGCTGTCAACCAGCATCCCCAGATTCCTTTCTGCAGGGCTGCTCTCCAGCTACACTTCTCCCAACTCATACTTGTGTCCAGCTTTACTCTGGCCCAGGCACAGAATCCAGGGTTTGGTCTTGTTAAATTTCATCCCATTAATCACAACCCAATGGTCCAATCTATCTAGATCCCTCTGCAAGGCATCTTGTCTCTCAAGAGAGTCAACAGTGCCTCCCAGTTTAGTATCATCAGCAAACTTGCTAATGGTGCATTCAGCTCCTTCATCCAGATTGTTGATAAATATATTGAACAGAACAGGCCCTAGAATTGAACTCTGGGCAACACCACTGCTCACTGGTCACCAGCCAGATGTAGCCCCTTTGAGCGCTGCTGTTCATCCAGTTCTTCACCCAGCTCTTCACCCAGCTCATGGTGTATCTGCTCAACTCACAGCTAGACAACTTGTCCAGAAGGATGCTATGAGGAACAGTATCAAAAGCCTAACTAAAATCCAGAAAAACTACATCCACTGCCTCCCCTTCATCCACTAGGCAGGTGACCTTATTGTAGAAGGATATAAAATTAGTTAGACAAGACTTTCCCTTTGTGACCCCATGTTGACTGTGCCTGACAATTGCATTGTTCTTTGAATGCCTTTCAGTAGCACCTGGTATGATCTTCTCCATAATTTTTCCTGGAACTGAGGTTCGACTAACATGTCTGTAGTTTCCTGGGTCTTCCCTCTTGACCTTCTTGTAAACTGGAACAACATTGGCTAGCTTCCAGTCAGCAGGGACCTCCCCAGACTCCCAAGACCTTTGGTAAATGGTTGAGATGGGTCCTGCTCTAACATCTGCTAGCTCCTTCAGTACACTGGGACCAATCAGGCCCCTCGAACTTGAGAACATTCAGCTGATGCAACTGGTCCCTTACAATTTCAGTGTCCACAAATGGAAAGTGACTGTTCCTGCAGTCATGGTCCTCCAACTCAGAGGACTAGGCAGCCCAAGGTCCATCATTAATATTAAAGACTGAGACAAAAAAAGCATTGAATGCCTCTGCTTTTTCTTAATCTCTATTTGTCAGGTGACCATCTTCATAAAGTATTTGTCCAGTATTTTCCTTAGACCTTCTCTTACTACTAACATACTTAAAAAAGAAAAAAAATTAATCTCAGACAATTAATCTTTCTGGCTCAGACTTAGATCCTCTACTTCCATCTCTGGCAAAACTTCTCTAGAAAAGCGGTCAGACTCAGAAGTAAGTACAGGTAGAAATATGTTAGACCCTTCTCGACTGCCTTGCTTTAGATCCATTTCATCAGAGTTTTTTTCTCAAGTGATTGCATGGAAATATTTTCATAAGCCAAGTTCTCAAGATATTTAATGTAGTCAGTGCTCTCCTTGTGAGAAGAATGAAGTACCTGGAGGCACATTGTTGATGCCTCATGCTGAACAGCATCTTACTCCTCAGTTTTTCCATTATACTAAGTGTGTGCATTCATAAAGTGAAGATCAATTTGAGATAAGTGAAGTGGCATAGTTTGGCCTTTACTACTCATATTCCTTTATGGTCTAAAAGAAATCAAATTCCTTTTCAGTAGCTCTCTGAGTGTCAAACACCTCTGTTATAGCAGGGTGTTTATGTAGTATGTGGATTTCCTTAAATGATCCAAAATACATTTTATAAACTATTAATTCACTGTAAAAATAATTTGTAAACTTTCATGACATTTCGTGTTGAAAGTGGCATGCAGGTAAAGGTCAACTTCCAAACATTGCCAATAAAAATCCCTTCAGAAGATTAAATTGAATAATCTACAATAAAATAACTGCAATTTTTTATTATATCTTAAATGTCATGATCACACACAAGAAATCTGCCTTAGCAGTTACATTGTGTAAATCAGCCAATGTCTGCACTGTCTCTTATATTTTCATTATCAAAACCAAATTTCACTCAAGGAATAAATGTCGGCTAGTAAATTTTTGAATGTCATAAACATATTCATGAGTTCTACTCTAAATATTTTAGTACATCATAAAGGGAATAGATACAACTCTTATCCATAACATACAGATTTATGTCACAGCAAACCCTCTACTTTTATAACCCTACTAATAGTATTTTAAATCCAAGCTGGGCTATGATGCATAATAAATTGTTAGTTGTGCCATTAGATCATGCCAGCTGCAACACAGTATTAAGGCCCAATAAGAGATGACTGTAATTAGAGTAATTTAAACACATTAGCTAAAAACTGCAATAAATATTTTAGAAGTTATGCACTTGACATTTTAACTTAAATAGCACAAATATTCCATTTACATATGTGTGTTTGTGTTGCATATTGCACCTGACTTTAGATTTTAGATCTTTTCACTTTCCTAGCAGTGCATGTAAGACAGCCTTAGACCATTATTTTGTAAAGTTAGCCCTGAAATTCAATGATCAAATTGAATTCCCTGTGGAGACCCACTGTACACATAGCCTTAAGCCTGACTTAAGGGCAGTCTGCAAATGCAGATAAGCAAATGAGTGTATACATCATTTCTGAAGAGGATTCACGGGATGGCCTTTAACAATTATGTGAGATGATTAACAGGCTCCCAAGCATTCTGGACAGAATGTGCCACATGGATATAGTCACTGGTATCCTGCCAAAACTGTATGCACTAAAGGAAGTCCCATTAGCAGAGAGAAATGAAATAAAAACTGAACTTGTCCAGATGATTAAAAAAGATCATATTGAATGAATTCAGAGACCAGCTGACTGGTCTAACTGTATGGCGATGGTTGTAAAACTAAATTGTCTTGAAGATTAAAATAAAATCATCAAACATGGTCTCAGTTAAAAGGTCACATCACGCTTCAGAATGCAGATTATCTTCAGCATTTTATACGAATCAAGAGTTCCAGCAATCTCAATTCTGCAGAAAGAACACAAATTACCTAATCTGCAGGGACACTAGTAAGACTTTGTGCTTTTTGTATTTTATTTTATTTTATTTTGTAATTCAATTTAACTTCATTTAATCCCATCTCAAACTTTATTTATTTTATTTCGTAATTCAATTTAACTTCATTTAATCCCATCTCACTTTTTATTTATTTTATTTCTATGTTGGCTCTCTGGAGGGGATTAGGATTCTAACAGCTAATATCTACTGACGATAATCAGAAAATGGTGGATTGTTGTTACCTTTATATCATCTGGAGATAGTTCCCTGCAATGTGGGTACAAATGATTTAGTTGGACATTGACAGAGCTCTGCTAAGTCCAAGGACCAGTGCTTGGTCCTTGGTAAGGTGAAGCACCAATGTAAAGTTTCTGACCTTGTGCACCAGGCAATTGGAGGATGCACTGAAATTCCTCTGTCAGGGCTATATGTCTAACAAAGGAGCCAACAATGGTCAAAGAATTGCTTCTCATTGTTTTGTCTTTTAGCTTGCATCAAGCTGGCGCTTCTGGTTGGTTGTGGGGAACTGCTGTAGGGATGACACGAAGTAACCCTGAAAGACATGAGACACACTAAATACCTCTAAGTCAGAGAAGGATTGGATATCAAATCCAGACATACCTGTTCTAACTTGTCATAAATCTCAGAAACTCTCACAGATATAAAAGGGTAAAGTGATCTTATTTTTATTTATTCCATTCTATTTATTCTATTATTTCTAGATTTATGATGAGATGGACCACAGCTACAAGATTTGCTATCAGGAGCTCTCATTACTTAAGAAAGGAAAAATGTTTACTATGTTTACCCTAGTAACTTGGTTTCATATTTGTAGTAAATAAGTTTTTGGACAGTGCACATCCATGTACTACTGCCATCTCTTCAATAGTTAGAGATAAAATTCTGTGAATTACCCGTGGTTTGTATGTGAAGAAGAGACAATGTAATTTTAGCAGCATCCAGGGTAGGTCTGCATATTAGACACATGAAAGAAATCAGCTTATCTTCTATACTCCAGATGAAAACTAGCTAGACACAGAATGACAGCAATTCCTCATAACTTTGCAAATCAGACTGAAATTAATAAAATATTCCATTTTAATTGAGAAAAATCCTTACTTGATACTTAATAATTCATGCTGCAAAATAGGCACATATTTTATTTTGGCTATTATATCTATACAAGTCAACAAATTCACAGGAACAGGACAACTGTGTAATCTTTGTAATTGTTCGTGCAGTTAAATGTTCTGTCATTAAGAAGGAAGCTTATTTCAGAAATATGCAGAAATATGCGGAGGTACTTAATTTTCCATTACTTTTTTTCTGATATATCCAATATTTTCAAGCCTTTTTCTTTGATAAAGAATAAATTATCCATCAGAAATTTGTCATATAAATTCTTTCACTTGTAATATTAAACTTGTTTTTAATGAGGCCATTAATAGATCTTTCATAAAAGGATTATGCTATAATTTTGCTGCTACCATTTAAATTATTACAGGTGCTACTGTACAACTTCAGTATTAAAAATTCATATTGTCAAGTGAGTTTGAAAGTACTTATTCTCTAGTATTGTGATAATTCATATAAAATTAAAGAATTGAAATACGAAATTGCCGTCACTGTCTACTTAGGACAAAAAAAGTTACAGTGTTGAATCTTTAGATACAGAGTTTATATTTCTGCATTTGGGCTGGTAGAAGAGTACCTAGAAATATTAGTAGTTCCAGCCATGATTGGAGATTTATTTTTGTATCCTTACCAATTTGGATGTGAGGAACAAAAAGAGTTTTCTAAAAAAATATTCAACCCTGAACCTTTATGAATGGCTCTGTGTTGAGTTGGATCTGCACCTGAAAGGGAACTATTTTCCATTTCAGAAGCTGTCTAAACATTACGTCACTGGAAAAGACTTTATTGGTGGATGAAAGACAGCCACATATTCTGGCCTTTAAACCAAGAAATGGATCATAATACTGCTGGAGTCGGAGGGCCTGGTTTTTTCAGGTTATGATACAGCAGAAAGTAAATGTTTTATTTCAGGTCAAGAATACACATTTTAAGGACATATATGTTACCTTATGATTGGATGCTTCTGGTTTAATCTGTTCTTTTTCTCGATTAAACAACTTGAGAGAAAGTGAGTGATCAGCACCGGTGGAGCAGAGCCAGGTACCAGCAGGGAACAGTCTGTTACAGCTGTATGACAGAGGGAAAGTGGGTTGTTAACATTTGTGTCACAGAGGTCAGTGGGGATTGAAATCATCATCATCAGTGCTCTTCTAGAACAGGACCATTAACGTCCATAAGTCTTACAAAGATTCATCTCTATGTATGATCTACGCCATCCGCTATACTAAATACCCTTGTGGAAAATATGTGTACGAGATCATACGGCCTCTGTGCATCAGAAAGGATCTGACAAACATAGTTAATAAAGGACAGGAGAATATTTTTCAAAAATAACCACTAATCTATCAGTATTGATCTGCAGGGAGACTGCAAAAGACCTTCACAAGAAGAACCTGGGGATTAAAAGTCACAACTCCAATGAGTACTAAAATGTATGAACTCAAGATACACACCAGTTTTACAGTGTACCCTTTTTCTCCTTCCAACTCAGAGTCAGTTTCACGCTTCTCATCAGTACAGGCAAAATTTAAAGTTATTATCCCAATGTAAGGAGTCAGGTCCAGAGCAGAGAGGTTCTGCTCTGGCTGTGGGAAGAGAAGTGAATAGAAGGTCAAACCTGGGACAGAGAGTTAATGTGCAGTCAAAGAAGCATCTGCGAATAAAGTCATGTGTAGCCTAGGATGCATCAGCAAGTGTAGCCAAGATGTCAGGAGAAGTAATTGTTTCCCTCTATCTGGCACTTGTGAGACTGCATCTGGAGTATTGTCTCCAGTTTTGGATTCCACAGTGCAAGAAAAGCGTACTGCAGTGAGTCATGTGGAGGGCCGTCAATATCAGGGGATGGAGCACAGACTTACAAAGAGAAGTTGGAAGAAATGGATTTGTCCAGCTGAAAGAAAAGAAGTCTAAAAGTTAATCTTTCTGCTTCTTCAGCTATCTAACCGGGCTCTTCTCAGAATTAAAAGGCGAGACGGACACAAGTTGGAGCATGGGAAATTCTGACTAGAAATAAGGAAGAACTTCTTCACCATGAGGGTGGTCAAACACTGGAAGAGGTTGCTCAGTGGTTGTGGATCTCCATACTTGGAGATAATCAAAGCAAGACTGAGCAAGGCTCTGAGAAACCTTAACTAGACTGGCCCTAAGCAGGAGATCAGACTAAATGACCTCCAGAGGTCCTTTCCAACATAAATTATTCTGTTTCTATGATCCCTAGGAACTCAGGATGGTGTTCTTATAGATAGGAAACGGAAGCACTAAGCTCTGCCTTCACAATAGCAGCAGTAATCACTTTCTATGATTTTATCAAGATCTGTAATAGGCAAAATAGAGCAGCTAGGCTTTAAATAGGTATCTTTTCTAACTTCACAATCTGGTGTTCCAGCCAATACCATTCTTATTAAACCTCTAAACCAAACCCAATGAGTTGTTTTCACTGAGGTTTAAGTTTGCTGCTATGTCAAATGCCATGAAAAGACAGTGTTTCTGAAAGACTCTGTTCACTTCCAACTAAATCAGCTGCTCAAAACCTTATGCCTCTTGCTTTTTAGACCTTTATGATCTTATTGATATTCCTGCTATTTAAAATAGTAATAATTGAATCAGGGAATTATTATCTGCTCTCTTTTGCAAAAATCTATAGTACATGTAGGTACATATATAGAATCATAGGATCATAGAATGGTTTGGTTTGNGGGTCTCACCAGAGTGGAGCAGAGTGGGGGAATTACCTCCCTTGACCTGCTGGCCACACTTCTTTTGATGCAGCCCAGGATATAGTTGGCTTTGTGGCCTGCATAGATATACTTATTTGTAGATATATACTTGTAAATATACCTATTTGTAAAACATTTTCAAGGCTTGAGATGGAAAGTGCTAAATAGATTTAAAGTATTTCAGCTATTGTTAGTATTTGTAAATCTGACAGTGTCCAAGCAAAAGGTCATCCACTTAAAAACCAGTGTGCAACTTACACATCCTTTTATTATTGTTTTTATAGCATTTTATCTAAAAATGCACAGCATAATAAGCCTTAGGTTATACTCACGACCAATCCACCCAAGATATTGTTATTAATATATTAAAATCTAAAATGAAATGAAACACAAACTTTGAGCTCAGCATAAGACATTCCACAGAGAGTGGATGAAAGAAAGAGGCAAAGTATTGCCAACGACATAGCAGTAGAAACAGTAAGTTACTTTCTGAAATGACAATCAGATAACACTTAGATGAAGTAGTTCCTGGTTATTCACAGGTTTCACAGCAAATACTTGTTTCACAGGTTTTTATACCGGATCAGTATTTCACCGTAATGTGTCTGGTGGTGATGTTACTCCTAGAAACATTTGGATATTTTTGTATTAGTTTTTGAACATTTCAGCTGTTGAGTTCTGTGTGAAGTGCAACCTACGTAGTGAACAGTCTGGGAGAGCTGCCAACAATAAATTGCAATAATCCAACCTTGTTATTATAAAGGCATGAATCAAAAGCTCAGCATCTTGCTGACACAGCAATCGTCTTAACCTTGTTATACTCCTGAGATGGTAATATGAAGTCTTATCAATATTGTTGATATGGCTCTCTAAGGAAAGCTGAGGGTCAAAAATGACTGGAATTTATCATGAAGAGCATTTCTTTGCAGGATGTCCAGCAACAGTGCTGTGATTTCATATTAAATTGTCACTGAAATGAGAGAGATATAGCTGCCTGCCTGTGGAAGCACAGCAGGATGAAGGCAGCAGCCAAAAAATTATATAAAACCCAGTGAAATGAAATAAAAACTGGTATTTACATTTTCACTGATGATTATCTGATTTTAAGGTTGCCCTGTAGGTCTTTGCAGACCAAATAGAGTTCTCTAGTCTGCTCCACATTCTCTGAAGTTAAAACTTTCCAGGAAGCCCATATCTGGATTTTTACAGTTAACTCACAATAACAGTTGAGAGAGGAGTTTGTGTTTGTTTCTTAAGGAATAGTCTGTGATAAAATCAAATCAGATGAACCTATGCAATTCTAAGTAACAGACTCATATCCAGTTGAAGATTAAACACTTCTTAATTTATATTTTGTTTTTGTTAGTATAGTAGTATTTTTGTATTTACATATTGTAAGGCATAGCTACTGTAGTCCAGTAAATAGTATTTTTCCAATATTCTTAAAAGACTGACTTGACTTTGTATTACCTCATCACTTCAGGCCTGGTGTGGGCTTGTCTTAGAAGGGACTGATTTTGTGGTGTTTTCTCTGTGATAACAATCGTCTGGAGGTGAGGTGACTGTTGACTACTTTCTTCCGGTTTAGCTCTCTGTGTATGGTAAAGATCTAAAAATCCTATATAGGCACTTGGAAACAAACATTAGGCCTTTAGGGCTGGTGGAGGCTATTGCATAACTTTAATAATGTACTGGTATGATACGGAAACTAACTGGGAAGCAGTGAGTAAAGTGTAAGATGACTGTGTTACAAAAACCTAAAAATAACCTCAAGTCTACCTCAGGTTTGGAGTAGTGGAACTAAAAATAACTTTTTCATGCCAATTAGTGTCATTAAGTTTCTTGGTGAAGAACTAAGCTTACTGATGACTTTTAATACCTACCCTTCCCCTCCTGCCATACAAATTCTTCCTGAGGAAGTTTGAAGGTGTGAGTCTTAGGATGCAGAGGGGTGTTGGACGGGTGAGCATAGCACTAGAGAAAATACTAGGAAGTTTATGTATATCAATTTTTTAATTGTATTACCAATGTGGCTTCTCTGTAATTTGATAATTTGAACTATGAGTGTTAGGATTGCTGTAATTGGACTAATAACTGTTTGTTTTATTTTGATTAGACTAATAAGACTTCCATCAGTCTAATGATAAATACTTAAATCATCATATAAGGTGTTCTTATATTAGGATTTTGCAAGTAATATATTCTAATACTGTAGTGCTGATTCAATAAAAATATTCTGACTGTTCTTTGTTTGATGTTTCTGGACTTCCTGATTTCTGATAAAGATTGGATTTATCTAGATGTCTCTTACCATATATATTCAAATAATTGATTCTATAGACAGAAGAATATAAAAAAATCTGGAGAGGCAAATATCTTTAGAAACAGGAGAACCTGTTTCCAACTTTTCTGGTCAAGAAAATGGAAGATGGAAAATTGGTTTTAGGCAAACTTTTCCAAGTTGAGTCACCATCCCTGGAGGTATTTAAAGGACATGTAGACATGGTGCTTTGGGACATGGTTTAGCAGTGAACTTGGCAGTGGTTAACGGCTGGACTTAATGATCTTAAAGGTCTTTTCTAACCTAAATAATTCTATCATTCTATGATTCTAAGTTTCTGTGACAGGCGGTGGGTTGAAGATACCATTTTGATATGAGATGTACAAACACACCCTTTTTCAGGCAGGTACATTTCATTGTAGTTACTTTGAAAGCAAAATCTCCTTGACAATAATTTCTCTTCGGCCATGATCAGATAAGAGACACGTTGATTATAAACAGAAACCATTAGAGAATGACACAACTTCTTTCAAGAAAAAGGTTCAGAAGTCATTTAGGATAACATCAGAGCACATTATTTTAATGAAAAGGCATCATGTTTTCCACATCAAATAGCCACATTCATGTTCCCCTGAAATGTGGTCTAAGGTTTTCAATATGAAGTTGAAAGTACTGTCAGTTTTCTTCATATACAGAGGAATAAATTGTGCACCTCCATGGTATGGAGATCAGAACTGTACAAAAAGGTATGTGTTAAAATCTTTCCAACCACTGGCTACAATAATTATTTTTTTCAAAGGATACTCAGCTTGAACACTACTGACTGTCTTCCTGAGGTCTTCTCAGGATGGGAAAAATGTAGGAAGAATTTGGCTGGCTCAGAGGAATTTGCTTCATGACTAGTGCTACCCACTTCTGGGCCATGTTATGAGAAAGCTACCAAATCTCCGTAGAAGGAAGGAGGTGACTTTGTATTTTGCAAAAGAAAAAGCCTCCTTCAGGGTAATTTTTCTTATTACAGATGTCCTTCACCTCTGCCCCACTGAACTAATTTAGTCCACAGACAGCAGAACTCCTTGCTAACAAGACAGAGCTTTTCACTGGCAAAATAGTTCAAGCCAGAAACTGAGTTATGAAAGAAATGAACTTGAGCTCAGGCAGCAAAACCAAGATTTCAACTGCTGTTGGAAGCCACACTATAGAGAGGTCTACAAGAAAGACTTAATCTATGTGGAAATAAAGTTCTTTTGGAGATTTCTGTTTTGAAAAAAGAACATGGTTTTGCGCTGGATACAAAAGAGGTTATAAAGAATTTATTCAATCTCATTTTCTAGGGAACATGTGAAATATTCTTGTTTATCCTTTGATTTGAATCGTAATGTCATACTGGTTATAGATACATTTATAAGACCATTTTTAAAGGAATAGTCTATCTGTAATCTTCTGTTCTTAATTAGGTACTGTTTATCCTGTCCTTGTGTGTTTTGGTGAATAGAAATGGACCTAAGCGTATGTTTAAGAACTTTGTTAAACTGTAAACTGCCGTATTTCTTGGTTACCTGTTGTTAAATAATATGAAAAGTTTCTTGAACAAAGCCTAAAGAAGCAATGTTCACGTACATAAGCAAGCCAGAGTGAATAATGAAACGAGTCCTTTAACTATTTTCAGCTTTTTGGAAAAAATTCACAACTGGGTACAATTGATAGGAAAAAAGAGTTGCACTCCATAGATCAGAAGGACCAAAGAACTTTTTTTTTTAAAAAAAAAACAACAAAAACCAAACACCTTTTTTCCCCAGGGACTATTGGACATGCACACAGGGGGACAAAATGGATCACCTCTCATCTCTGAAAAGGCAATTTGTTGAGCCAAGCTAATGGTTGGATAAAGTTGAGAATTCTGCACTGCAGCTACTTACTTTGAATCCAGCCTACAGATACAAGTTTCAGCTCAGAACAAAGTAATTTTGTAATTTTCTTCATAAGCATAAACACTGGTACAAAAAGATACATGTCTATTTTCATCAGTCCTTTCTAGGATCAATAAAACATATATATCCCAATGCTTTAATACTTGCATTGGATTTTTTCATGTTGTATCTTCTATACCACTAATAGTGGTATAGAAGTAAATAGCAACTTTGCAGCCCGATATTTCTTTTAATTTGTCCTGGGAACTGGGAGAAGAGGGAGAATAGAATGATGATGCAGAGCAACCTATATTCTAAATATAACTTTTTTTCATCCCTATTATTAAGACAAGTTTGCAACTTATAACTGATTTTGGATGAAAAGGGATAAAATCTATGATCTGTTAGATTCTGTGATGCCAGTAAATAGCCTGCCAATTCCCACTCAGTGAATGTGTTATAGCAGCACAATGTCCCCAGATGCTGGCTGGAAAGTCAAACTACAATTACTTACCAAACAGAGAAACTACTGAGATAGTGTAGCCTTCTCTTTGATTTTTGCAGTGAATTACTAAAGACCACAATAGAAGTAGAGCCCTATTAATAACAAAACTATCCAAGGACTTTCTGTCTCTCCTTCTGGAAGATGCTTTTCATATTTATTTTGATTTTTATAACATTGCTTATAAAACAGTATCCCTTCTAAAGTAGTATTCCAACAGTCAGTTATCTCTTTCCAGTAAAAGCAGGCTTCCCTAAAGATATTAATAACTGTAAAGACTGTAAGCAAGAAGTCTGTTCTGCACACGCATGGATTGTAGGTTATCTTGGCTTTTATAGGGAACAGAAGACCTGGTAGTGTGTATTGAGCTAATTAGGTCCCCAGGGTCTCCCGTTGCTTTCTGAATGATGTCTCAGTATCCAGGGTCTCTTTCTCTTCTGGAAACTACGGAACAAGGCAAGCACTGAAAATAATTTCTGGATTTTCTTTAAATTTCCCGATGGGTTTAATAAGTCTGTGCTACCGTGCTAAACTTCTAATTAAGCTGATATATATTTTTCAAATATTTGTACAGTATTTTTCTTTCCATGAAGATATTCTGCGGTGACTCTTCATTTGAAAAAGATATTCACAGCAGACCCACAGTATTGCAGTAGGATCAGATGGCATAATGAAGGGAATATGTACCCTTGGAAAGATCTGGCAACACTGGATTTCTGCAGAAAAAGGCAAAACAATGTTAGGTGAAACTCAGTGTAATTTACTTATTAGCACACAATCCATCTGAATAGCTCATTTAAGAGCCTGCAGAGTGCTTAGACACATTTGGTAAACAGAACTTGATGCTTAAGACTTTTTTCCTCCTGCCTTTGATCAAGTATATTGGCCTCAAGAAGTAATTTGTGCGCTTTCTCCTCCAATCTAATTTAATGAAGGGGAGACTCCCATTGTCCTTTTATTCTTAAATTTAAATCTACATCTTTACTTTCCAGATGGTCTTGGGCTTTGGCACTTGGAAGATTTCAGTATCTCAGAAGACTTCTTATGAGATATGCTTTTGGCCCATTGAAAGCCCGCTCTGCATCTTCCCACCTGCCCCTCACCAGGAGACTCCTGTGGCTCTTCTCCTGCCCAGCTGCTCCTTTCCCTCTTGCTGCACAGTGCAGGGAGGAGAGGAGGTATGTGAGACGTGTTCCCTCTCACTTGTTCATAACCTTCTTTTACATGTAGAAAGAAGCCCTTTTGCTACTAATTGTTTTGAGATCACTGCAAGGAGAACTGGGGCTGACGGGTTGTTTCCCTCACGCGTTGTGTGCTATCCTGCAGAATCTGCAAGTAACCTCTGCTTGGGCAAGGCAGCTTTACCTTCTGCAGACCTGCTTTTCAGATGATGTAAAGGTACATAGCTCCCTTAAAATTAATTACATTTAAATTGACTTACACAACTGAGAATTTGGCTGCCTGCTGAATTTGCAATGAGTCCCTCACTTTTGTGTGACTCTAATGGCTGCCCATGATCTAATAAGTAGCTGCTCTTTGCACAGCAATTTGGAGTGAAGAGCCTCTGCTGAAAGGCATCTCCTGCTGTCAGGCTCCAGAGGTGACTACCGGCAGTGGAGCCAGCCCTCCCTGTTGCCCCTAAGTGTCTCTGTTTCCCTCACCGCTCCTGTTGCTGGCTCAGCAGAGCCCTGGAGCCATGCCAACCTTCAAAGGGAGAGGAAAGCTGGAGACGGTCAGGAGGAGTCACTGACCCTTCCCAGAGGGGACAGACAACACCAGTAATCAAAAGCACGGAGAGGTTATATTGGTAGATGCACCTTCTCCTTTTCTTTCAGGCAGCAATTAACTAGACATTTACAGTCTTTCCCAGAATTACAGGGTTTCCTCTGTGGATTCAGGAAGCAGAAGATGGGGACCAATAACTAGAAGATATTTCTCATCCTACATAAAATAGAGCTGTTATATTTGTTCATTTTTACCAGACAGAGTAGAATATGGCTCTGAAGGAGAAATTGATTTGACGGTGCTCTGAGTGGATTTTGGCAGTAGAGCCCTTGGTGCGTCATTGCCAATTTCTCTGTGTCACTTTGCAGTAAGTGACACTTCCTCCAGCTCGTCTCTGGTTAAAATTCACAGATGCTTCCAAAGAAAGCTTTCCAAAGATCAGCGCTGCACTTTGCATTGCAGACTTTGTGAGAAACGTCCCTGCGCATATTGGTGGAACAGCTGAGCCCTACATGGCAGAACATTTAAGCGTGCAGTTATAGACATGTTTAAGTGTATTTCCAAATGCTTTGATGAATCCAGCCCATTGTTTGATCCTAAGGGCTGCTGAAGGAAATGAGTCATCCAAGCCTTGTCTTTGGCTGGAAACTATTTGGTGAAATTTTGTTTTTCTGAGTAGATGTAGAAAGCTAGGAAAGCACTGGTATGGTCTGAGTATTCAAACCTTGGAGGGTAGGATTTGACCTGTAACACGCAGACTTGTAATTCTTTGTCATAAGATCCAAAAAAAATCCCGTTATTGAACTGCTGTTTTGGGGAGGTAAACAAGCTACATGGATTTTGGGAATACAGTGCATGCCTGTAAGTACGTTTATTTGTTTTCTCTTAAGAAAGGAGTATTCTGCCAACAATAAAGCTGTTAAGAATAAACTTTGATTCTTGCAGTTTTCCGTCACTGTACCCGTACTGGGATATTAGAAAAATGCTAGAGACCCTATGGAAATAGTCACAATTATTTGTTTTTACTTATTACATCCAGATCTACTGCATGGTAGAGATTATGATGGCTTTTTGCATTCCCTCAAGAATCTCAGACAACAATCCAATCCCACTCCAATCTACCACTATACTGTTAACAAATAATATATAAAAGGTCATTTCTACAATTCTTTTAAATTTCTTTCTCATTTCTGTTTTCAAAGAATCAACAGGAGAAAGAAAGGGATTAGGATTCAAAAGAATTTGATTTTTTTCCCCTATTTTTTTTATTTGAGTAGGGTTTTTTTGCTTTTTATGGTGGTGTAAGACTTGTTCCATTATGATGACTTCAACAGGGTTTCTGTGTGCTTAAATTTAAAGAGATACAGAAATATTCTGCTGTTTTAGGAAGTTATTGTAGGACCCTATCATGCTCGTAGGCATTCTTGAATTATTTATTGTAAATAATTTATTTAAAGTCTTTTTTGCTGTTCACATCATATTAACTGACATACAGAAAAGGGAACAATCTCATACCTCTGCAAATGAATAAAAATAAAGATATGCCAAAAGGTAAAAGTTTCAGATCCTGGGAAGGAAACATTGGGTATTATACAGTGCCTACATTTCTCTGTTGTGTTGTCTCTGTCTGGGAGCAAAGATGATAAGTAAACTTAATGTCAGCTCTACTGTACCCCTGGAATCCCTACATGTTTTGAATATTTTCTATACCACTTCAGAATTTAGCTAGCAGCTAAATATAACGCAATTGAGAATTAAACGATATACTTTCACATGGAAAAAAAAAACAAGTACTTTTGCAACAAAGAATCGTGAACTTTCTTTTCTGAGCACTCCGAGCAGCTAAAGTAGGAATGATAGTTTATACTCTAGGCTTTGGCACCAGTATATTTCATATTTAATTTCCTGAAACACGTATTCCTGCTCTTGGCTGCTTAGTCTGACAACAAAATGATGTACAAAGGCCTTGGATATAATATACTGCTCCCATAGTCCTGGAGTGGTCTCTGCAGGCTCCAGGTAAGTGCCGAAACCTGCCAGGATATCAGCTATACCACAATTAATTTATTCCATATTGCTCGCTTTAATGATCTTTCAGCAGTACCAAACTGGTTTCATTTCTATAGCTACTGTTCTTCCCTATCTCATCTTCATTCTCACTCTCAGCTTGAATTAAATAAGAGAGATGAGAGATTTATTTTTGATAGCTCACTGTTATAAAGGAGATAGCTCTGTGGCATTGTATAATATAAAAGTCTTCATTACACAGATATGTTTGAGTGCATTCTTGAAAGGAAGCCATGTAGCTGAATTAACTCTTAGTATACTCAACACATAAAACATTGCTTTGATTGTGGTACAGCTCAGCAAGAACTGCTGAATTGCAACAGGGAGGGAAAAGTTGCCAGCACTTTCAAAAAGCTAGCAGACTGTAAGTTTGCTTCCCATAGTCATCCCAACACGCTGTAATAAAACTCAGCAATCCCAGTTCTGATTTATATTTGAGTGACCACACAGTTGTACAAAGACATTTCAATATGCCATCACTTGACCGCACATTGAATTCACATTGAGAATGCTTGTGTATTGTGTCCTACAGAGCTTTTGACTCAGAGGTGCCACAAACTCATCACTAGACCATTAAAGCTGCTGGATCCTTTCTGATGCCATCTTCAAAGAAAGATAAAGTGCTTTTGGAAAGCTGTAGGGAGTAATTGCTTTTTGGCATATTAGATGGATTGAGGCAGCTAGGGAGTTGTATTTCTCTGGAGATAATTTTATGATTTAGTTGTGTGTATACACCCAAACTCTAATTAATATTCTAATTCTGTACAATCAATAAGGAAGATACCCTGTGTACGTTCTGCTCATTACACTGAAACACTAACAGCTTTGGGCTAACTTGCACCCAGCAGAGCAGAGATATACACAAGGATGGGAGAACTCCAGGAAGCAAGAGCCAGAATAGGCATAACTAAAAGTCGCGCTTTGCCCCAGCTGCATAGATTGCTGTGATCGTCCCACTGACAGCAACAGGTGGGAAATGGCTTATTCCTTTTCATATCGAGCAAAGGAGATGGAAACACACACTGCACTCTCATTGCTGAAACCGTAGTCCTGATCTCCCATTTTGGTCTACAGGAGGCATCGTACCTGTGCTCTGCCCCGGGTGCTCCTGGTGGGATAGCATGGTACTTCAAACTCCCATACAATCCTTTAGTTGGTTTTAATTGGAGTAAAAACTTCCTGATCACTTGCTTCTTTTATTAAAATTATTTGTATTACCCCAGTGGCCAGAAGCTCATTCAAGGGGCTATGTAAGTAAAGGATATAAGGTTATAATGGTAGATCTTATTTCAAATAGTTTGCAGTTGAAATGCAACACAAGATTCAGATGATGTGGATAGAAGGGTGCAGGATGAAACAAAGAGCTGATCCCAGACAGGCTGTTGTCCATTTTTATTTCTAAATAGTACAGTAAGAGAAAGTTTAAGGAGAATTTGAGAAAAGCCAGAAACATCTTCATGGATAGCTTTCCGTGTGTGAAGAGAAACATGTAAAATCCCAGAAGTATCTGCTCCAAAATGCGATAAAACTGTCAGATGGGGGGGGGACACAATACTCTTATTTCAAACCAGAGTTGGTAGGGTGAGTGTACAGCAAAAAAGGCTTTGACAGTGAAAACTATCAGCTTGTATTTGACATGAAGAAGGGGCAACTAATAGAAGGACTCAAAGGGAGAGATGACTTTATTAATCATCTTTGGAGCAGCATTGCTCCACATACTGTTAAGAGAATATGGGCTGCATAGAAAAGACTGATCTTAGAGATGAAAGAATGTGTAAAGTTTATAGTCTGAAAGCTAGAACTGACAGTGAAGCCTGAGTCAAAGACTATAGACCTGGATGACAGGCAGAAGGATAGCCTTGTGCAACAGGTCTGAAAAATTAAGATAGCAAAACTGAAGGAGGAGAAAATGAACTCATCTGATCTCAGAATTTCTCCCACAGATATTTCCTAAAATAGGAGTAGGAATAGAGGAAGTAGTGTCAAAGGTGAGCCACATCTAAAACTAACAAAAGAAATATTGTAATAAGAAAGATAAGCAAAAGAGTCAAGGGGGAGACATAAAGCACAAAAAGAATCAACAACTCCATCAGTGAAAGAGAGGAGAGGAGAGGAGAGGAGAGGAGAGGAGAGGAGACATGGAAAATTTAAGATCAGGAAACATAATGTGGCAAGGCATGATGGGGGGCCTGATGTCACAGTAAGAGAGTTGAAATCATCAACAACAAAAAAAAAGGTGCTTGGAGAAGCCCAAGGGAACAATCCTTTGTGGTGAATAGGAGTGTTTCAGGCTGAATGATGGGATTAGACTGAGAGAAATGGAGTTATAAGCTGAAACGGTTTATTGACTGAATTCACCAAGGGTAGTACTGAAGGAAGGTTTTGATTCCCACCCCAAGGATGATTTAAAATTGTTTTTAGTCCAAAATTGATTTAAGTATAAAATGCATATGCACTCCAGGCATCTTTATCAGGAACTCAGTTTCTCAGTTTGACCTTAGTCATACTGTCCGCTCCTTTTTCTCCTTCTGACCTCTTGCTTTTTGAAAAATTGAGTTTTAGCAAAAGGACTGAAGATGGTACTTATTCAGACCAATTAGTTGAAAGCCGAGAATTCATATCTCCATAGTCTGCTGCACTAGAGGTGTTGGCCTCTGATCCTCCCACGGTTCTTTTTAAAGTTTGCTAGGAAATTCAGTGATCGTGCGTAGGCTTGGATTGTATTTGAACTTTAGGTGTTACTATTCCCAGAATAAGTATTTCTCTACACGGATGTACAAATGAAGTTAGGCAAAGCCCAGCAAAGTTTGGGACTAAACAGAACAGTATCTGCCTGGAGAATGTGGTAGTTCCAGAAAGCAGGCAAGGAGATAGAGGACACAGATGGCTAAGACTGGTTCCTATTCAGAGTATTCGATGTGCAATTCTGTCCAAGTGCTTGTGATACTCAGTTATTCACCAGTGAGGCTATTTTACATGTGGTCTCAGGTTGTTTTGCATGACTCATCATTTTAAGAAGTTGTGAAGTGGCATTTTGAAAGTTTCTGATTCATATATTTTCATAGTTTTAATTATTTAAACAGAGGAAGAAAAGGATCATTGTCATTGAACTGCACAAGCTAAGAAAGTAATGCAATGTAATTAAACTTTATAGCTTATAATATAAGTAAATTGCTTGTACAGAGCAGGAAGATTTTTTTCCCCTCTATTATTCTGAACATTAAATACTGGCTGCTGCCCAAGAAAAGATAATAAGCAAGATGGGACAGTGACTTTATCTGATATGTCAAATTCAGGTTTCCTTTGAAGGAGGGAGCTCTAATCTGCGTCTCACATCTCCCATAAATACAAGGAGCCGTATATTTAAGCACTGAGTTCTTATTTTTCTCTCCTTGTGTCTGTAACATGGCATCCTTTTGACATTTTGTCTAAATACTTAAATGAAAACGGTTGTCATTACGTATCTGGTACACCCTGCAGCACAGAGGGAGGTACATTTTTTTCTGATGTGATAAATCTGTTAAAGAATCTCTTTTTAGTTTAAATGTATTTAGCCATATGGTATATCAAATAAAGTTTTCAAAATGCCTTGAGTCTTTATCCAAGTGAAAATAAAACAAGATACTCAATAAACCAACAGATCAGGTATATATATATAAATAGGCCAGCTAAAACCATAGTAGGTAATTTTTTTCTGAACACTATCTATATGAATGGGATTTTTGTCTCACTCCTGGGAAAACTGAAGTAGCTAAGATGCTTTAGTGCATTCTTAAACCTATCTCAGTTCATTTTTTAAACTGATATTGTGATTTTCCTTTTGCCAATTCATTTTTATGATCTCTTACAGTTACCCACATTATCTTTCCTGATAGTGACTATCAGTTCATACTCAGTTATACTATGATCTTCATTGCTTCATATTCTTTAGGTTATAGCTACAAAGGAAAATACCAATTGTTTTAACTTCTTTTTTTGGGGGGGTGACTTCTTCATCTCTAAATGTTTTAAACTCAGAGATGAAAGTATGAAAAAATGTAGTCCTAACCTGCATGTAGATTATTGACATGTAATATATTATTGCATACTTGACAGTACTTAAATTTACATGGTTTAAAAGTATAGATCAGATATGACTGGTTCCTATAATAGCTTTCCTTCCTTTTGTAAGCTCTTCTGATTATATTAGTCCAAAACCAAAGACTGACATATTTGTTAGTTCTCTTTAAAAATACAGCAAATTAATGAGTAGAAATAGGATAAATTTTTGCCCTAATTTATTTGACCTTCATCCTCCAACTCTCAGATCCTTTCTTACTTCCTTCCATAGGCTGCCTGCTCCATGGGTAACTATTTTGAACAGGAGCAGTCTCTTAGAAGTTTCTGCTCCCACAGAGGCACTGTGTGGACTCTTGGAAAAACCTCTCTTCCTACCTCCCTCTCCAGTGCAATGACAAATATTATTATTTTTAGCAAAAAGTAATAACTTGTGCCAAAAGTAAAATGTCATAGGTTTTTGTTTGTTTGTTTGTTTGTTTCACAATGGACTGAAGGACAAGCTAGGGCTGCTCATAGAGAAGTGAGCTGGATATTGACAGCTCCTAACCCCTATGCTAGAAGTTAATCAATCTGATTACAAAACATCCTCAGAAGGGACCTCTGCAGAAATGGAAGAGGGTCTGCTGCTCATAATACCTGGTCATTATGTCTTTGGATATCTGAAGTACACAAAAAGTTTGGCCTGATTTATGTCCTGGGTAGTTTGTCTTTTTCACTGAATGCAGTAAAACAAATTTCCTGTGAAGTCTTAATATCAGCCACTTGAACTAGTGTTGCAAACTGATCCGCTTTTGCAATGCCAAAACATATAATGTCAAAATAGCTGACCTAGTTTACTGAAGTAGAAAAAGAAATAAACCACCTTTTATTCTGAGATCACAGCTGAACATGAACCTATTTGTGAAACTGAGCCTATGTGTATGTATTTACTTGTTCCTATGTAGAACTCAATTCTCATTCCCAATTACAGTTTTCACTATTTGTTAAAGCAATAGTTATGAAGTTTATCTATCTGTTTATCTTTCAAGGAAGAAGGCCCTTGTGGGAGAATGTAGATAATTATTGGCAGAGGAGAGGAAAGAATTTCTAAATAAAGAAAAACAATGCCCCAGGCTTTATCATGCCATCCTGTCAAAATCTGTTATGCTACAAAGATCTTCAGACATGTGTGATACTCCTGCCGACAGTGCTGAGAGTTTATACATGGGCAGATTACTCCCCAGTGTCCTCTGAAGATGATAGTGACAACATGGAATGAACTGACTTTTCTCAGCATTTGTTTAAGCCTCAGTCAATGTTACGTTCCATCTTTTGAGTTCAATGAATCAAAACTGAATGCTAATAATTATTGTATTTGCAATCCCAGAGGTTTTACAATCCTTGAGACAGAGCAGTAGCATTCAATTAAAGAGGGATGAAACTCAGAGAGCTGCCTTGTTAATTGGCCCAAATATCATTCAGTTAATGAAGTGTTTTTAAGGTTTCTGTAAGCTCACGAGATGTCTGACATATATCATTGTTGCGAACTCCATTAAGAAGGGGAGAATCTTTGTCAATACCAACGAAGGCAAATAGTCCAGGTGAAAAGGCTGACACACATTCCCAGCACGGAAATAAGCATAGCCTTGATTCTCTTTTTCTGTGTATCTTCATAACTTTTTATACGACCTCTTCTTTGTAAACTTTTTTAATGCAGTGGAGAAAGTGAGTGGCAGTTAAACCTTCCTGTGGTAGGGATGAACTAAATATTTGTGGACCCTCTCACAGTTCCTTATACCCCAGCATCAGATACAAAGACCATATATCAGTATGAATAACTGAAGAAGATTCTCCAGCTTTGGTCTTTAAAAGACTGGCTGCAACAGCTCAGTCTTGGGGTGATCATTTGCTTTTGAAGAAGGGGAGGAGATGAGATGGCAGATTTGTCAAGGGAGATACAGAAGGACCTCATCAAGAGGAAGCTTAAACAAGGGACAAAGGTTGAGAAAGGTGGCATCTTTTGTGCTTTTTTCTGCACAGTGTTTTTAAAAATGTCCAACAGTACAAAATCAACTACCCAGCCCCGGTGATAGCCATCTACTGATATTTCTGTTTTTCTTTGCCAGGTACAATGTGTAAGCCTATTTGCTAATATTGGTAATATAACCATCAGTTTAAGCGCAATGGGAAGTGTGTTAAAAAGAGGATTTTTTTTAAAAGAACATTTGGTTAAGGATTTGTGATACAATAGCAAGAAGTATGAGTTTTAGTACTGGTTTAATCCTCTGGTTTTCCTTGACTAAAGGATGTAATGTGGTCAAAACTTGAGACTCTGTCTGCATTTGCATCTGTAGTTTCTATCTGCCCCAGTGTCGCTGTTTGGGCTGGAATGGCCACCGAGGAGAATGACAGATGCTCTCTCTCCCTCCTCTCCTTAAAAAGAAGCTAAAAAGTAAAGTTACTGAACAGAAAATTGGTTCTGTTTTACCTCAAATCAGGACACTCAGCTGTGGATTTCTGGTCACCTCACCTTTTTTGTGTAGGATCTGTATGTATGAAACAAAACTTATGTGTGAAAGCAGTATTGCTATAAACAAGCAAAACCATCAGACTGATAGGAGATTCCTAATATTGTAAGCATAATTTTGCAAGCATAATTTTGCAAGCATAATTTTGCTCCCATGAAAATCCGTTGTAAAACTCTTACTGCCTTTGCTTAGGGGTAGAGCTAATCCATCACTGAAAAATTTTGAAAATCCCACCTCTGATGCTTTGAAATCTCATTATACTAGTGAAGGGAAGATTTAATTGCTCATAGTAAAGAGCAAAGTTAAAACCAAGCTGTAAGAAAATATGGAATTGCAAAAATGTGGAACACGGTCAAAATAGTATTTAGAAGAAAAGGTGGAACTACTCTGTGAGCCAGCGATGCAAGTTCCCAGTTTCTGAGTGAATTAATGGACTATGCCTGGAAAAAGAATAACAATTAAAAAGACAAAACAAAAACCTAAAACTAAAGTCCACCAAAGTCAACCTGCAGGTAATTAAAAGTTTTTTACATAGATTGATTTTTTAAAACAATGTTATTTTGAACTCTGTATCTCTGTGCTTGTGACAAGCGTTCATCTGGAATAATGAAACACTTTGAAATGCAATTAAAATCAATGCCTTTCTTTAACACAAGCCCGTGATATACACCACTTTTGGTTTCTCTTAAAACCACAATACTTTCTGAGGAGCCTCAAACCAGCATCTGCAGGCAATGAACAGTGTTTGAAATGTCTTGACAGCAACAACAGAAGGACTGGTTTTCCTCCTCCAGGAGAAGATACTTGACCAGTGTGGCAGTTTTTATCTTTTTTCATATTTTATTTTATTTTATTCTAATTATTTTATTTCATTTTGCAGCTCACTTTATGGCTATTTATTGTATGTTACAGTCTAACTCACAAGCTACCTAGCTGACTGCTCAGTGTAAATTGTTATTCAATGTCAATAACAGTCTCACTTATTCCAAAAGAATAAGGGTTTATTGTGTAGGTATTTTTTAATTGAATGTGCTCTACTTTGTCCAGTCAGAGCAGCCATTTTTAGGTATTACTTGTTATAGAGGGCAGTCATTATTTGAACTTGCAATTAAATTCAATTTTTAAATTATATGGAAACGTGTACATTCATGGATAGATACTTTTATATCAGCCCCAAATATGAAGAAAATTCAACAAAGAATGCTAGACTTTGTAGATTGAAGATAAACAGTGCTTGGTAAAGTGAGAATCATGTCCCGCTTACCCCCCCATACCATGTGGCAATCTCTAGTCCATATGGCAAAAACTAGTCTAGATGGGCACAAACTGTGCAATTGCATAGAAGAAGAAAATGCTTACATTGCTTAGCGTTAGTGTTTCAGTCAGGCAAACTGTCACCTCATCAAAGTCTTTTACAAAACTGTCAGCATAGCAGTCTGCTTGAATGTGAGTCTTCCAGCCATTTTGGGATCAAATGTGTCCTCCTTTATGCCACGTTATGTATCGTTCCTTCACACTTCATGTTCCTATCGTGTTAGTGCTTGTGATGGACTCTTGACATTTTTGGTTTGCCTTGTGGTCTGAAAAGTCATTGTTCCCCTGTCTCCTGGGGGATGCTGAGACCTTCCTCCTGCAAATCTTTCTGCTTAATGCTTGAACTACATTCATTAAAAGAGAGAGGCTAAGTTCCAGAGGTCCACTAGCCCTTTGCTTTGGAGGTCAATATTGTATGTATCAAAGGGAGAAGGAAGAAATCCCTGGGGACAAATACAGGTTGACCTTCTACAGGAGGACTTTCTTCTTCCTATCCCATCTAATGCATGCACTTCAAGATGAAATCTGTATCCCAGCTTTTTTTCTTTCTTTCTTTTTTTTTTTTTAATGCTATCTATTGTAATGTGTGTAACCAGAGGCTGGATATTCTTATAATGCATCTAGGCTTTGAGTTATTTTAATCCCTTGGCCTCCTTTCTAGTTTGATATCTTATTCTGTTCTTTTAGAGATCTCATTATATAGCTTAATCATTTGGGCACCTGGGTATTCTAAATGTTTTACTCCACTAGTTCTCACAGAAGAGCTGAATATCTAAGACAGTATGAAATTAGTATTTGCAAGAAGATCAGGTTGTTTTACTTATTGAAATTTATCAGAAAGTGAGATCTATCAGAAGAATCCACACGTAACCATTATAATAAACAGTCAATAAATCAGTAGGAATTTTGCCCTGGCAAGGAATGCTACTGTTCACCTAGGTATAATTTAATCTGAAAATGCAGAAGTTTATTATCATCAAAGCAGTGAAATTTGACAACCTCCTAAAAAGGGCAATTTGCTTCCTCCTTCTGTTTCTCCTAGTCCTCTCTAGTTACATTTACTGGAGAAATTTGTTAAGGTTTATCAAAGAGTTGTTTGTTAGATGGGGTATTTTTCAGCTGTTTTTTCTAAGCAGGAGCTATTGCACTCACTGGGAATTAAAATGTTAAGAGGACTTTTGACCATTTATACAAAAAAGAGACCTCAGTTGAATAAACTGGATCATCATGCAAATCTAAGTGTTTCAGCCCCAACAAAGAAGAAGTAAAATTTGTTTATATGTACAGGACATCTGATACTTGCTGAGATAAAGCAGAAGACAGGAAAAAAGGAGACAAGGAGAACCAGACTGGGTTATTGTTGCTTGAAAAAAGATGTCCTGATAAGCAGCATCTTAAGTAGTCGGAAGAATATCTACTAGTGATTGCAGACAGTTCAGAGACATTTCTTTAGAGAACACGTGAAACAGAAACCTCTTTCAGCAAAGGACAGACAGATGTTGTGCAATCAGAGACTGGATTATGCAATAAAAGAAGCGAAGCAACAACTGAAGCTAATATCACTGAATAAAATGAAAAGGCAAATGCAGCAGCTCAGAAGGACTGTACTGAAAAGACAGAAAACAGAAGGACAAAAAGCAAACCTGCCCCCATCTCCAGTAAGGAAAGAAACTGAAAATGGAGTGGAAATGATAGAATCACAAACACAGCAAATAAAGGAAAATAAAATGGAAGGTAGGAAGGAAGAGGTCTCCCCAACAAGAGGCAGTACAGCAGAGACTTATCATGAACCGACAGTCACATCTTTGTCGATGATAGCTGGAATCAATTTCAGTACATCTGAACATCTCCCTGTATGTGATGGTTCATTGTTGCTGTTCAGGATGCTAAGAAATGATATAGCATGAGAGATTTCTCCTTGTTCACTTCTTAACAGCTCTTTTCTTACTCAGAATCCTTCTGGGAATTGACAGCCATTTCTGGGAGCAACTCATCCTTTCCACTGCTGTGTACAGCAGGGGTAATGCACTTGTGTTCTAGGCTATTATACAAGCTCATGAAGTTGTGGAGCGCAGCTGCTGTTCTGTGTATGAATGTTTCACACTAGCTTCCTAGGTAATAATTTAATTCTGCTGATTTTCAAAAATGGAAATTGGTGATTTCTAATGGAAAACCTTTTCTGCCAATCCAATCAGTGAAATTAAGGTACTCATTTAATTTAAAATTGCTTTTACAGAGTGTTACTTTTTTGCCACCATGCCTATTTAAGTTTGCCATGGGCAAGAATCTTAAAGCTTGTGTTCTCAGCAAAATCTATGCAAAACTGTTAGAGTGCTTTTGGAATCTTTAACTCTTCCCTATTGAAATACCAGTTTTAGTGGGGTGGGGGAGTGGGGACTGGAAAGAAAAAGAGGAAGATCTGCACTCACATCTGCAGGCTTATAAATAACCCCACTTATATCTTCCCCATAAAAGTGTACTTGTCCTTTGCCTCACTGTTGTATAAAAACTCTAGTTTTCTTATGATAGAGATATTTTCTTGCTACTATGGTGAAAAATTCAACATGTATTCACATCAGTAGTTCACTCCAGTGATTTGACACGGAGGACATAGGTATCATGGTTTGCCATGCGTCGATGCAGCTTGCATGATTCTTCACTGCCGCTCCACTGCTGTCTTTTCAAAAGGCAGCAAGGCTGAGAGGGAGCTCGCAGAGACTGGGGTGCTCTCAAAACCTCTGTGCTGCCCAGAGCACGGCTTTGTTACTGTAGGGTGTGGGGAAGAATGAAAATTCAAGTCACTTAGCAAGTTATGTGTTTTAATTGTTCAATTGATATCTTTGGCATTTTTTTATGGTGCAGAAGGGTTCTTGAAGAGTATCTAGGATTAATTGTTTACATGCATCCCTTTTTAAACTATGGGAAGCTATACCTAAGCTGCTGAATTGCCTTCCCGCTCTTATGAAGTCTTCACTAATCTTCTCTGACATGTTGAGGCTGCATTGCTTAATTGGTTAATATCTGTTTCCTTGACTGAACTGTTACTACACTCTTTAACAGCTTTTGGCTGGTTACATAAATTACAGCATTTTCTTCCTTTTGTATCGGGAATTCTGAGTTTTCAGCTGATGCTGAATAAGTGTGTGCACCAGTGCAAAGCCCAGGTCACACTCTGAGCAAAGGCACGTACTTGGAAAATACACTGTTAAACTGTTTTCACATTGCTAATGAGGTGCTGGGGTAAAGCAGGCTGCATCTCGCTGGATAATGTCTCACCCCAGGGCCATGAAGAGGTTGACCGCCAGCTTGCAGTCACAGATACAGACCAGCAACGCCTCTCCCTCCCTCTCTTCCTCACGCTTACCAGCCCCCTTCTGCAACCAGTTAACCTCCCCATTTATGACTGAAGAGGTGTCCGGATCTGGCACCAGCACCTTGCCACCTTGCAGGGCTCCCAGTCATTAACACTTAGCTCATCCACAACTCCTTCCCACGGACTCTTTGGGAAGGCAGGTTCCAAGAAGAAATTGTGACCTGAAGGTTTAAAAGTAGCAAGGCATGGCCTTAGAGAGAGGATGCTTTGATAGCTTGGGTGTAGCAAACTGCACCTTATCCTGTGGTTCCAGACCTAAAAGAAATACCATGAACTTTTCTTCTGTGCAGACGCACTGATTCTCAGGGCGCCCCAGGCCCTGTGTGAAAGCTTCCAGCAGGGGCCAGGTGGAGACAGTGATTATTCTGTAGGACATAAAACATTTCCTATGAGATTTGTGGAAGTAGTGGGAGCAGTAAGAGTGTCTGGAAGCCCACGTGGTCCAGGGAACCAGGAACAACTCAGAAATACTGAAGAGAATATAGATACAGCCATGATCAGGATAAGGTTGTTCTGGAACTTTGGGCTCTCAAAGCTGCTTAATTTGTTTCAAACACTCATAGTCAGTGGAAAAATGTCAGATGCTTTAGGCTGCTTTGCTTCAAAGATTGCTTGTAATTTTTTTAAATGTCCTCCTCTGTTTCAGTAGTTGTATGGACTACACATCAGTCCATTTAGAATGTGCTTTTTCTTTAGCAGGAAATAAAACTAGTCATTGAATTAATAACATACTTCTAGAAAGGGACTCTGAGATGCTGCAGAAACTTCATGAATGAGCATAGAAAGAAACAGGTTATAAAATTTGTTTTAGCTGAGCACATTTACATCGCTGAGAATGACTTCCCTGGCAGAATAAGCCTCTTTTCTTGATAAAACTGTTTAAAATATTGTTCAAATGAGAATAAAAAAATCCTGGCAAGAGTTTTGGAAAAGAAAAAGAAAAAAAAAAAAAGTATTGAAAATGTATAATCCCATTGGTTCCAGATACCCAGAGGCCTAGTAATGCTCCTTCACGGAGCTAGGTAATGAGCAGCTGCCTATGAGAGAGGTAATCGATCTGGGAACAGGACAAGTGAGGTAATTCGCCTACAACTAAATGACACATCTTGCACTATCTCACACTATAAATACCAGTGACTGCTGGGTTGCATGCCCCAGAGCAGTTACTGCTCTGGTCCTGTCAAAATGTTATGGGTCATTCTGAATTGTGTTATAAAAAAGTTATTTATACAACTCTGATCTCTTTGCTTGAGGAATCTAGTACTTTTTATCTAAATAAAGTGGTTTCCTTCCCCTTCAGTCTGAACCTCATTTTGTTCTAGTTTGCTCGAATTGACCATGGGAGGGTGGAGGTGAGGTGGGTATAAACCATTTTCAAAGGTTGTCTTAGAAGTGTGTTGCAGTCCCTGGCAGAGATGTTTTGTGAACATGGTACAGACTTCTAGCACTGCCCATCATGACTTACTCCAGGTCTACTTCTAGCCTAATTTATACCCATGACACAGATGAAAACATCTCACAAATGACATCTACCTTGGATCGAGTTAGATGTAGTGCTCTATTTCAGTCTTACAGTTGATGTTCATAGCTACATTATGGTAGCCCTTGGTACCTGTGAGAAGAACAGCCTTTGTGTTGCTGTAGGGATGTTTTCCGTTATATTCCTGTGCTCTTCTACTATATTTTCTTAGTACGGTAGGGAACATGGAAGACTTTGCAGTCCTCTAGAGCCCAGAATGTTTCATGCAAGGAGCATATATACCAGTCACAAATACGTAAGACCTTAAAATTTGTATTCTTTTACCATTTGTAACATAAAGAAACCATGTTAAATGCAGTGATATTTACACTTTCTTTCAATTACTTGTAAGTTTGCCTAAGCAGTAAAAATGTAGTTGTAGACACATTTATTCATACATTAACAGTTATACCCTTGAGAATATTTCAAGCAAAACAGCATTCAAATAGGCTGTTTATTTGTTTTAAGGACTTTTTAAAAAATCAACAATTAAATAGTCCATCTGTTCCCCAAACACTTCTAGTTAAACATTTGACTATACAGTTTTGAAAAGGCAGTTTTGCTAAATTGAACATTCTGTGTTGCATGTGTATAAATTTTTGACTGCTACAGGGATGTAACAGAATAGACAAAAGCTTGGATTTATCAAATTAAAGTATGGTGTAAATCAGTGGAGTTACACCCACTTAAAGTACATTAGGTTACTCTTCTCGTCTTCCTTCATAGAAAAGTAGAAGTTATAAATATTCCTTCTGAAATCTGGGTTAATCTTACAATTAGAGATCACAACAAATGGCTCTAAAATCCCTGGAAGAGTATTTTCAGCATGCATTTGTGGAAATCAGTTTTCAAAGTGGGTTTATATCCCATAGATTTCTTTTTCCTCCCTTTTAGTGTTGGGCTTGAAACGGCTGATATTCCTGCTAAAATGAGGCTGCACTCTAAAACCAGGGCAAAGCCTTGCTAATGTTAGAAATGCATACAGACAAAAAAAATGGGTGATTAAGTATAATTTATAGTTTTCATTAAATGAACTTACATTATTCTTGGAACAAAGTGCTTTATTATGAATGGAAATTCATGATTGTTATTAATTACACATTTTAAAATTCTTTCATTTTAACATGTCATCAATTTCCCATAGCAAAATGATGTGTTCCAACTTTGAACATTCTGAACTTTACTTTGCTCTTAAATTGTGTCAAGATTTTCCTTTGGGCAATCGGGTTTCTAGCAAGCATTTCTTCCATTTAACACTAACTATCCCTTCAGTCTTCACCTTACTTCCTCAAACTACTACTTTTAACCTTGTTTTATCTTTTTCTAGGGTAGAAATACCTTGAGGATACTGAGCCAAACTTTAAACTGTTGTTTCGTTGCCCTTATTATTATTGGGTGCTAATTTGTGCAACACTGCAACCAGGAATAGGAGATTAATTCAATATCCTCATATTTTTTGTTTCCACACAAGTTAATTAATTAATTAAATCTTCCTTCGGGAATTGTTTTTTAACATGGGCTGGCAACAGTTCAAGAAATAATTCCTTGAAATTATTGTATTGTATTGTATTTGACCTGTCAGAATATATCTCCAGAAATCAATCTGTATATGCAAAACAGGCATGGAGGCTGAGCCACTTCACAATCACAGATGGCAGGACAGATGTTACAAATGTATTACAGTTATAGACAAACATCAGCACTTTGAGGAATGAATATATTATCTTCAATGTATCCTGAAGATGCCAAATAGAATTGCACGAGATGAGGCAGATTCTGCTTTGCTGTTATTTTAGAGGTGTTTCATGGCCATGACTAGGAATACTATTTGGCCTGATCTGTCTTTGAATTCCAGTACAGAAATCAAAAAATATATGAATCTGTTCAAAAACCAAGCAAACAAACCAGGAAAGCAAACATGGGAAAGAAATTAGATGGTCAAAGAATATAATAACAAAAATTAATAGGAAGCAAACATTTACACAGGCATCACATCAAGGTGTTTGTCTTATACCTTGTTTCTGCCCCAGTGAAAATTGTCCAAATCTAAGCATACTTCTTCTGAAATTTCTCTAATTTAATCTTATTATTTTTCATCTTGTATTTTGACCTTTCTTTTTTTGACCACTCTTTTTCTGGCATGTGGACTCTGACTTTCATTCAATGCATTTACTCATTTAATTTGATTTGGGTCTCAGTATTTGTTTAACTTGTGTTCAGTTGGAATTCTCTTTGCAAACAAGTAGCTGAGCAATCTTCCTTCCTTCCTTCCTTCCTTCCTTCCTTCCTTCCTTCCTTCCTTCCTTCCTTCCTTCCTTCCTTCCTTCCTTCCTCCCTCTCTCCCTCCCTCCCTCCTTCCCTCCCTCCTTCCCTCCCTTCTTCTGTCCTTTGGTCCTTCCATCCTTCTGTCTCTAATCCTATTTAATATTATATAATTTTTTATATGTTTTGAACTCCAGGATTCATTTACAGTCAACACCTTTCACTTCCCTCCCAGTTTAGCAACGATCCTTCTGTTTCTGGATATCTTGCTTTTTTAGTTTTTGATGGTGTGGTGTCAGAGTAGGACCAGTGGGTGGCGGATGGACGTTGGTCATTGAAGGGTGACTGCAAAAAGATGAAGAGGAATCAAATCTACTTAGCGCAAAAGTAGATTTTGGGCCAGGGCTGGCATGTAACAGATAAAGGGTTATGTAGGAGGGGACATAAAGGGAAATGTAAGAAAAAAAGAAAGGGAAATGTAAGAAAAAAAAAGAAAGGAGTAGCTAGTCTGTTCTGAAATTGGGAATAGAAGGGTCTGAAAACTGAGAGTCTGGCAGGGGGAAAAATTGAAGACATACACATCAAGGTCAATGGGTTGGAAATCCAGAATGAACTGATGGGCAAAAGGGTATGGTATCATGGCCAACACTGCAAGGTCGAGCAATGGCTCAGTGGCAGTAAAGGGAGAGTTTGAAGTGTAGACAAGATAATTTAGATTTAGCTGGAAATCTAGGGAGGAAAACATACATTTTAGCAAGGCTATAAAGAAAGAAAAGGTGATTTAATGGCAGGTTGCAGGCTAGGGAAGGAGGACAGAAATGACACCATCGGGTATCAGGAGACATTGCAAATTAAATTAAGCCTATGGAACAGAGAGGCTGTAGGAGGAAATATGATGTCTCCTATACTGTGATGACTTCACCTGTTGTCATAGCACTGGATTTAAGGATGAGTCACCAGGGATGAATATTACTTTATTAATTTGAAGAGGATAAAATGTTAATACTAATCTTGAATGGACAAACAAAACAAGTTAAAAAATTAGCTGCAAGGACTTTATAGATATGAAATTAAAGGATTTGCTGCTATTGTGTCTTAGGAGAATTGAACAAAGGAAAACAGGAGGTAAATATGACTTTTTAGGGCTTTCTTTTCTCATTTCTGTCTGTGTGGATTATGATTGTCGTAGAATGCTGCTTTTCTATTTTATTTTTTTTTTCCATCTTTTGTAACGATAGCAAAATGAAGTGGACTGTTTACCAAATAGAAAGAACCAGCTATCTTTGAAAAGTCAGTCTGCTGTTTACCACAATGATGACAGCAGAGTTGAGCCCAAACAACAAAATCTAAACTCAGACTCACAGCAAAATACCTGACAACAGGCAAACTCCCCAGATAAAAATGTGGATACATTCTGATTCCTTGCATAACCTAAATTTATCTATCCATTATCTTTTATTGTTACGTATGCTTTGTTATTATTTAGGGAGTTCCCAAAATTGTGTAAGAGCTTTATGGAACAGATGAAGAGTACAAGGTTCCTCCCCTGAGAAACTGCATCTCAGATTCAGATGTGAAGCATCAAGTAAAGAAGCAAGAAGAGGGGTGTAAGGAGGAGGACAAAGAGCTAACCAACAGAGTTATCAGGTTTCTTGGATGCATTTCACCTCCAGGGCCAGCTGGCTAAATGACAGAAGAAAGAGTTCACATCTGTCCTAGATTCAAAACAGAATCACACAGGGATAAACTGTGCATTTTATTTTCTTCCTCTGCTTGGGTTTAACATTTTTTAAAAAATGTACTGAGAGTGTTGATGTTATATAAGCTTCCCAGAAAGTGCTAACTTGGCTAACCGGTGGTTAAAACTAATGTTTGAACTTTTTACTGTCCAGTTCTATTAAATAATGAATTGAGAAAAAACAGAGGTGTTCTCTCCAGTGGGCAGATTACAGGGTGTGTTAAGATCTAAACATTAAGAGGTCCCCAACGTTAAGAGAACTGCAGCTATGTCAGCTTTGATCTTGAGCTAAGAATGAAGGGAACAGTCACAAAAATACAATTTAATTGTGGGTTTTAAGATAAGGATTTCCTTGGGCATTTAACAGTCAAAGAGGAAGATGTCGGTCCCGGTCACTATAAAGACCACAGGCTCTTCCATAAGAACAGATAAAAGCAAGTAAGAAGTTTTTATGTTTCCTTATCTTGTCTCAGCTGAGAGAGTTAAATGGAATGGTACTGGAAAAGTGCAGAAAAAAAGACACGAAGTGAGTGTTTCGGAAAGATGTTTCTGCTCAGAAAAAATATTCTGCCAAAGTGAGATTGCCAATGCTGCATACAGACAAGCTTTATATTAATTATCTGTGTTCATAAAGTAAGAGTGATTACATCAATAAAGGGTGACTCATAGTTAAATGGTGCCTTTCAACCATACGACATCTATTGAGAACAAACACTGTGCTCCAGATTGAAGACAACTAATGCACTAACAACATAATTACAATGATTGCAGCTGTGACAAGGGGTATGAGTGGCTTTCAACCACAGCATATAACAGCTTACAAGAAACATATTTCTGTTAGTTAAGTATGTTGCAGTTTTGGTTATGAGAGCAACTAGAATGGAATTGGACCTATTGACTTAAACTAGATGCTGCAGAAATTGATAAGAGTGGAAGCTATTAAAACTGCAAGAAAAAAAAATCATCCAAAACCCAGGATAGCATTCTGCTATTATTTTTATGATATTGCTGTGCTGCCTGTGAGTGTTCATGTACATACTCATAGTGAAAAAAGGATTGTCCCTGTTTTCAGCTGCTCGCCCAGGAGAAAAGAGATGGAGGGTTGGGATTCTTTTCACTGGACTTGTGAAAGCCTGAGCTAGTGAATCTGGGCTCCCTGTACAGTTACTTGAAATGATCAGACACTTTCAGAGTGTGACTAATTTTACCATATTTTATAATTTCATTTTTGGGTGGGATTATTTTGGAAGTAGCTGATTTGCTGCGCTGAGTAAAGGGAACTAGGATGACATACTCACATATGCACATACGCATTGCAAAAGTCTTTATCAGACCAGATGAATTATAAATTTGGATGAATATAGACAGACAGATGAAGCAGGGCTAACATAAATAAGACCATAAATCCAACGTAGGAATAGTCACAATACCCCAACATAGGATACACGGTGGATATCGCAGCAAAAGTGAGCTTTGAGAAAAGCAAGACTGGTGAATATTTAAAGATCACTCTTCCCAGAAACAAGGCAACATGTGGGAAGAGGTGAAGAATAGTGCTTTCCTGAAGATTTAGCGACACTGAACGTTGCAGGTATCTTGTGAATGGAATTCTGTGTATGAGGTGACAGTCTGTGAAGGGCTTTCAAAGCAGAGGAAAATATGGTGCTATATGGGTTTGCAGAAAGATTGCTGTTCTGTAAACACAAGAGGAAAGTTTATCCTAAAAGCCAGTACCCTGAAGTATGGGACCACACAGGTCTTTGCGATTTGACATGACCCATGCATAAGCCCTTACCTCTCCCAACACCCAAGACACAAACCCATACCGCCCTCTCTGAAATGCCTGTTTCTGAGGAGACAGTTCACCCACATACTGACATCTTCATTCCACTCCATATACTGCAACATCATTGAGCAGGCGGAATGATAAAAAGGGCAGCATTTATTAAGTAGAACTTTAGGTCGGATATTTTATTAAAGAGCTGGGAAAAGGTTGCATGAATCAAAACATTCTCTTTTGGTAACATTCTGTTCAACTTTCTTAAAAATCTGGGACCTCAGAGTTCAAAGAATACCCCTCCTCCCTCTCTCCTCCTAGCAGCTAACCCCATCAGACCCCAGCCCTTCACCCAGTTGAAGAGAGGTGGGAATGTAGGGTCCCCATAAGCATGCCCTTTCTAGTCATCCCCTCTAAATTAATTTTACACCTTCTAGGTTGAAGAGAAATTCCCCTTTCTTTCTCTCTCCACCCTTTATTCTCACATCTGAGTGCAGTGCTGCTCAATCTAAACAGAGCACTGATAGCTTATCTAGCAGCAGAGGCAAAAATTAACTTTGCTATTTAAAGCACTTTCTGGGTTATTACAGTTGGGAACCTTTTTCAATCTTCTGCAAATTACATATCATAACAAGTATTAGCTCTACATATGTTCTATTAAATTAATAATCTTCATTGTGTCCTTAGCTTTTGGCAGGGATGACTACTCACAACCCATTATTACTTACTGACACAGGCTTGAGGAGTGTGTTGTTCAAATCATCTTCTCCCTCCTTTACCCCATTCTACCAAAATAGCTAGATAAAAAAGCTAAACAGAATTTTAGGTATTATTTGGAAAAGAACAGAATAAATCAGAAAGCAACATTATGAGGCCGTATACATCCAGGATGTCTCTGATGCTCAAGCACTATTTGCAGTTCCGTCCATCATATCTCCAAGGGATAGGGCAGAAATAGAAAAAATACGAAAAGAGGCAGAAAAAGTCACTAAAACATGGAAAAACTTATGTACAGAAGCTGAGTAGACAAGGAGTTTTGAGATTGGGGAAAAAAATATCCAAATATCAATAAAATTGAAATTTATACAAAGACAGAGAATTTATTCAGTAATTACGACGGTGAAAGGAAAAGGGGGCACTGACTGAAATTATTGGGCAGCATGTTTAAAATGAACTGAGGGTATAACTAATGAAAGATCAAATTGAAATTCATCTCCACACGACGTTGTGGTCTTCAGAGTATAAACATACATAAAAAGATTAGGCAAATTCAAGAGAACAGATTTGCCTGGGTTTATTAGGTATTATGGTCCCAATGGTCTTTCAAGAATCCCCTAGACGACTGATGTCCAGTAAATTGCAGGATTTGCATTGGAAAGGAAGCGATACCTTTTGCATATCCCTGTCTACCAGCCACTGGTTCATGCAGCAGAACTAAATCAGTTGGCTCACTTCACCTTCACCAGCAGTTTCAGGTGAGCCATCTGGCTTTGCCTTGAACTGAAAATGTTTTGCCTTGAAAACTCAAGTACATTTGGCCCAGCTGAGTTAATTCAAGCAGCTTGTAGACGACTCCATTTTAATCATTGCAGCTTTTTGTAATAAGAAAGCATAAGCTATACTACCACTATCTTGAATTAAAAAGTTTAAGAATGTGCACATAGTGATTTGACCAGTTTATAAAGTTTTTAAAATTCATTTTAGTAAGCAGACAAGTCCTGTGAAAACGTGACCTCAACGACATCATTATCATATTTTTTACAGGGTCACCTTTATGTCAAATGCACTAATGAGCTAGAAGGGACATGATTAGAAAAAGCAGTACAGGCAGATTTTATTGGAGCATTCATAAGAATAAGAAAATCTTTCTCTTCCTGTATGTTTGCTGGTGGGGAAGCTTCAAAGCATAGAATGAAGAATAGCAAAAACCTTTTCAGGAGAGTTTTTGTGTTCCTTGAGAATACAGTAAAACATAATTTTCCCTATAATTTAAATCCATGATCCAGAACGAGAAGAAACATTGACACTTCATTAATAGCTACCCAAATATGACTATGCCACTAATGTTTTGAAGTCACACTGATGATGAATGATTTTCTGTGCTGTCCTTTAATCATACCTGGCTACATCAAAGTTTTGAATTGGAGATACACATCGCTAAACTGCATTTGATAAATAGTTTCATTACCACTAGAGTTATCTGTAAGAAATTATTTTTACTGGAAACAAGTTGACATTTTACTGCTTATGGAGTTTTCGTACTTTTACCTGAATTTATAAGCAAGATCTTGGCCAAAAAGATTGTAAATGTGATTTTTCCATAATCTCTGCATAGATTAGATCAGGTGCCTGTGTGCCAGAAGAGAATTAAAACGACAGCTGCAATGGCAGTCATAATATACAAAAGTGCAGGCATTTAACAGAGGTGAAAAACACAAAAATTCTGTCAGGCATTGGTTATGTGGCTGTTGCTAATTTGCTGCTTTGGCTCTCAGAGTAGTCAAACCTGACCTCAGAGCTCGCATCATCCACAGACAGGGCGAAATGCTCATGTTGTTAAAGTTTGTGGCAAAATTGTTTTTGTGGTCAGGAAAGCCAGCTTTTTGGGATAGTTTTCCATGGAAAGATGAATTATTCTGAAGATATAGTAGTTTTGCTGTTGCATAATTTTGTCATCTATAGAGTTCATATATTGAAAATTTATTTCAGCAGTACTTTGTATTTTCTTTTTTCTTACTTTGACTTGTGCTTTATCCTTTTTGAAACACTTACCTGTTGGGAAATAAATCACACTTTCATTTGAGATCACACTGTCATTTGATATTGGTAAATGCAGGAATTGTTCCTTTTCTTTTTCCCTGATAAATCTCTACGTTCCTCCTTGTACCATTGCTCTTTAACTAAAAACAACTTGTGTAACAAAAATATGTGTAGAGACTGCACATTTCTGGGTAATCTTGCTGGTACTTTTTACTGGATTGTAGTTCATAAAACTGTTAGCATTTATAAGGGACAGTACAAAACCACTGTTACTGAGGTAGAGTATATGTTTTATGTATTTTATCAGTATCTAATAGAGTTTTCTTACCATATTTATTCCCTCCCCTCACCACCTCTTCTGATTCTGCGTCTACACAGGGTGAAATTCCATATAGTCCATCCCAAATAAAACAGACCTCAGATGTTTTATCTGAGTTTTTTTTGAAATCACGTAATTTTAAGAAACAACAGAATTTATGCTGGATCCCCATTATGCAAGTGGTTGTATTTGGATCTATCACCCATACCAAAATAAAGCATGATATATCAAATGCCAATAACTGTGACTCACGATAGCCTGTATTAAGTGAAGGATATATTTGTTGATATTCTTGCTATGCAAAAACAGCAACAAAAAATACATGGCTTCTTTCAGTTGAACCTCTAGCAGTTCAAAAATTTCATTCAGATAAGCTTGTTGACATTTGGATCCCTATCTGAAGGTTACACAATTAATTTTTGGATTTAATTATTCGTTAAAATGAGGAACAGAAGTAAGGAAAAGTGAGTACTTTTATATGCAGAAACTGCAGGAGCAGTTTCAGCTAGTGCAAGGTGCTGGGAGATGAAAAATGATAACTAATTCCCTTCTATTTAAGAACGGCTTTGTGATTTTTAAAGTATGTTCATTTTGTGTTATTAAAACTGGAAGGAGGCTCCAGCTGTCCTTAAAGCCCTTGTCCAATAGCAAGCGTTCTGATAATGTGGTTTTGCTGTGCACTTATTATAAAAAATAACTGCAGTGTCTCTAATACAATTAACTTCATTGGAACAGCTGGCAAATTCTAGTTTTTAAAAAGAGAACCCCTGTTGGGCATTCCAGTTGCAAAGAAGATATAAATTATAATAAGAAAATCATGGCATATAAGAGACAAGACATATATGACCAGTGGTGGCATACAGAGCACTAGATCACACCTTTCACAGTACTTAATCAGTGCTAATAAGTACATATTTGCATCTGTCTGCATTTAGGAAAGCTCTTAAGGATGAACTTCAGCTTAAGCTGAAGTTTACGTGCTAGCTTGCTGAGACCTCCTTGATTACATAAAAATAATTTTTAGTATAAGATGGGAAACATGGAACAGTTTTTTACTTTACTAACAGGTGCATTTGAAACCCAGATTCTGAGGAGAATTACGTTTTTTAGAATTTGTTCTAGTGTGTTTTCACAGAAAATGTCTTTGCTGTGTTAGGATAGAAATTGAAGCAGAATTCCCACTTCCCTCAGAGAAAGAGGCCTAGATAGAAATAGATACTGAGCAATAAGGAACCAAGTGAAATCTGAAAAATGAAACACTTGCCCTGCTCCATTTTGAGTTCTGCTCAGCTTTGGTGAAAGTCTCGGTTTCGATGCTCGCCATGGCAGGGAACAGTCTGCAAGTAGTCACATGTAAGCGGAGCTCTGTTAACATGAGAGGGACTTGGCATCCTGGAAAGGAATGTGCAGCCACAATCCTCAAACTTCCTTGGGGGCCACAAACTGGAGGATGGAGGGGAATTGGGAATATTTGCTGACATCCCTTTTCTCGAGGACCATTTTACTGGAGAAGAAACTGTGATATTCCAGAAGGACAATACTAATTCCAGGCGTCTTCTGACAAAAAATGAATACTACAAGAACATCACAAAGACCTTTCTAATGCTCATGCAGATCCAGCTGAGCGCCCCAACAACTGGTGGAGGTCCACAGACTGAGTTTATGATCCAGAAGACAATGTTTCAAGAGCACTCCTGAATTTCCATGGGATCCTGGAGGCTTTGGACTGGCACAAATGAGCAACTCTATGCCACACACTGAAAGGAAACAGTAGCTGGGATGCTGAGGGTGGCACCAATCCACAGGGGTGGTGGTGTCATAATACACATGAGCATCAGTCTGGCCCAAAACAGAAAGGGCATGGCATCAGCATTGTGACCATACCGTTTCCTCCTATTCTCCAGTCCATTCAGGTCTTGGGACCAAAGTACATAGGGAAAAGAGTTGGTGGGGAGCAGCAAGGGATAATTCTCAGCATAGGAAAATGGATTGTTTTGTCTCTGACGGGGGGAAAAAAGGACCATGCCTAGGGAAAGTGTCCTGCTGGCACCTGTCAATGTCCCTTTGTTAGACAACTGTCGGCACTTCAGATGAAGGCAAAAATTACACTGAGAATACACTTGGGAAACAGCATAGGTATTTCTTTCTGACCATTTCCCGTTTCAGG
Source organism: Burhinus bistriatus (assembly GCA_013397275.1). NCBI lineage: Eukaryota > Metazoa > Chordata > Aves > Charadriiformes > Burhinidae > Burhinus > Burhinus bistriatus. Next base: position 46,648 of record VYXH01009790.1, on the reverse strand, counting down.
TCATGAGCCAAGAGACTTGAGGCTCAGTTTGAACACTCTGTTAATGTACAGCTGCCAATATTATCAGCTTTCTGAGGCGATGCAGGGAGTCTGGCTCTTCCTGTGGGCCAGGAAAGAAACAGAAACATCTATGTACACGTACACCCCATGGGGACCACTATGACGAGCCAAATGAATCAGACACCAAGACTGAAAAAATATTAAAGAGTACAAGCACGCTGAGCCCACTAGCTCTCTTGGTAAAGCTGTTATAATGTTAAATTGCCTCACATCTCTCAAATTGTTTTTTGCTGCAAGACTGAAATTGTCTGGCTTTCAGCTGTATCCTGCTGGACTGCATACAGCTTTGTTAGCAAGGTGGAAAAAGATCCCATCCCTGCAAGCCTTTCTGTATGCAAGCGCAGTCGCCTAGCTGTGCCTTCAGAGTCTCTTTGTTAAGCTGGTTGAGTTCTTTAATCCTCACATTTAAAAGTTTGGTTTCCTGCTTGGGCCGGTTTTGTGTCTCTCTTTTGAACTCGTTTGTATTTCTATGTCCATATTCATTCATTGTGCAGACCAGCCGCTTCCCTAGGCTATGAACGGCATCAGATAACTTTTGAGTTTTCTGCAGTGCTCCTTGGGAGGGTGCTGGTGTTTCAGGATCATGTTATTCGGGACAGGGCCTGGGCAGGATGCTGATAAGACAGGTATCTTTTCTTCGCTCTATCTTATATGTATGGGAGTGGGAGTTTCCAGACAGGAATCCGAGCAAGTGTTTGTGCTTTCCTTGTAAAGCAAATTGAGGTATGGCAAAGGAAACGTTTTCTGACAAGCCAAACAGGAGGATATGGCTGAGCCAGCTATAGTGAGAGGAAGGAAGGAACAGTGACAGGCAGTCAGGTCTATGGTTGCAAGGATGGAGGTGGGAGGTGAGCATCCCACAAACCCAGAACCCTGGAGCTGCTCTGCCACATTAACACAAAAATTAGGAAGCTGAGATTTCAACGTCCAACCTGGTGAACTGGACCACACCACCTCCAGCACAGTCCTGGATATACCCTTTTTTTTTTTTTCTTTTTTTAATCTGAAAAGCCTTCCTTGCTCTTTTTGACAATTACATTCAGATGTCACACTGAAGTGGTGATGTGATGTCTCTAAGTTTACTGTCACAACTTTCTAAAACAGCGGCAGCCTCTTACCTAGATAATACTAGTCTCGATGCCAAGTGCATTAAAACTTTCAGTGGGTTATAAGCATTTAACCAGGGAATACATTACCCTGATGCAGTAGATTGGCTTCCTCATTTTGTGTGATTTGCAAAGTTTATCAGCAAAGATTTTATGTCGCCCTTTAACTTTCATATATGTTGTATTTTATAGTGCAATGCAATTATGAGGCAATATTCTGTTGTGAACTATATGAAGACATTTGTTTTGGTTAGTTAAAATAAAATGCCCAAATTGTCATGGGAGCTTTTACAAATAATGCAAAAGAAAGGACAAATAATACCATAAAAATATAAAATCTGAAATCTGCTCCAAACCGTGACCAATCAGTTCTGCATTGCTGTAAAAGACAAGATACTACACAATTCTCTTTTGGCTCATAACGTCCTCAAGAAATGAGAGAATATAGCTCTGAGTGTTATTCTGCCCTTCAGATCAGCCAGTGTGGGGTTCTTTCAGATCAGCTGAGGGCAAAGTCCAAGACTGCTTTGCCACAAGGACTTATTAAAACAAGTCGTGTTTAGTCTGAGTGCTTCTGCCACACTGCACGTGGCATGAACCAGCTCCCTCTAACTTTCCTGAGAAAGGCTCAAAGACCGTAAGCACCAAGAAATGCCTCTACAGCACACACTCTAATGATCATTCTTAAAGAGAAGTTATCATTTTCATGCAAAAGGCACTGCAGACAATTCAGGACTGCTGCAGTGTTTCCAGAGAGGCCTGTGTGTGGTTGCCCTGTGCTCCACAAAGCTTGATTAAGTGGTGTTTGAGATGCTGTTATGATCGTAATTCCAGATGCATTGTGACAGCAAGCAGCATTCCCTGTAAAAGTAACTGAGGTTACCCGGTTACTTTGCATCTATGGGTGTTCTGCTACTTGAAATACAGCAGTTTTCTCATTCTGATGCCGGATAGGTCTCCTTCAATATGTCCAAACTGTACTCTTTCAAAAACTCCACATATTTTATGGTAGGATTTGTCTACAATCCAGAACTTTTCTTACTTCCTGTATTATTACTAATGACCACTTAAAAGTTATGCACCATGAGTTAAGCTATCAAAGGACAAGCTTACTTAAGAGCCATTGTGTAGCTGGCTCAGCTTCCTGAGATTTTCAAGGATGTCAGCTGCATAGATAGGTACGTTGGAGAACTGTTTTGATTTATAAAGAGGTTTTACTTTTTGAAATATGCGTGGACTATGTAGGATTTTAAATAATTCAGCCTTTGCTGTGTTGAAAAGTAATGATTAAACATACGAGATACGTAAGAAAGGCCGTTTCAAGGCTGTTGATCAGTTAGCTAGACAGCTTACTATACTGAATAACCAGTGCTATTCCCCTGACGTTATCGTCTAGTGCAGTTTAAAGTGTGCTATATATCCTTTAAGACATTATTTATACAATGTTAAGCAATGACCTCTATTATATGGTTATACTGAATTGTTATGAGACTGAATGGGCACCACAGCTGATGTCATTTATTTCTAAATGTAAAGTGCAAAATTAGAGTTAAGCTAATGTTAAGTTGCCTGCCACTTGGGTGCCATTACCAAAATAGTTTATTTGAGTATGCCACATTGAAGAAGTGGTTTATATGTTGAAAAAACATTTTTCTCTGCAAGCCTCAGTTTCCAACACAGAAATCGTTCTGCTGCCCAATACTCAGATTGAAATGACGATGTAGTTATTTCCTATAAATCTTTTATTATAAGACCTTGCACTTATGTGTGGTCAGATTTCTGTATCCGTGGGGAAGCCCCGTGGCTCTGTTTGTCAAAAGCTTTGTTGGCATGGATTCAGCTGCAAGAATTAGTGCTTCCTAGAGGGCCACATTTCCAGTAGGAATTGAACGCCCCAGTTGCGCAACTGTCAGCCAAGTGCTTGTTCCTCTTACTGCTCTAAAGGGACTCCTGGCATGATTAAGGATTAATCAACAGAATAAAAGTTTGCTGGGGCAGGTCCCAATTCTGGAATGTGATTAATTCATTGCTTGTAAAAACATGCTGCGATTTTCAATATTACAAAATATACTAATAAATAAACGGGGCTGATGCGGCTCTGAGCTTGGTTGAGGATTAATCATGAATTCCAGTTTGTGAATTAGAACTGGCAGGCTGTGCAAGAGTTTCAAATCTAGCACAATGTATCTCCTGAGAGCTATTTCAGCTTTTCTAGTTATGCGGCAGCACTGATGTTGATTGTGCAAGAAGCCCACAGATTTAGGAGGAAAAGAACTGGGAGGACAGGTATAGTAAATCAGAAAGTTATTCCACGTTACAGAAAACATTTGGGAACATTGTTGGGTACTTCTAGTCTGTGAAAATTTAACCTTTAGTCAGCTAATGCTTATAGTACCTGATTATCTCCTTTGCAGTAAAAAAACCCCAATAAACAACATAAGCTATTAAATATATTGGTCCTAACTGTCACAAATCTGATCACTTCTTGATCATGTATTAATTTTTATTTGTATAACCACCCCTTATATTTTTCTTCTATTGAGACTGACTACATTTCCCCAGTTAAATCTATTCCCAGCTGAAATCAACACATATTCCTTGATAATAGTTGGGGCTTCACATTTAAAATGACTTCAATTTTCTGAAGAGGTGAGCTGCTTAGAAATGCATGTGTTCATTAAAGTTTGGTTACTTAGGAAGTGTAACAAAGAGGTTTCACTCTGCTTACTGAATCAGTAGAGGGAGCTCCAGGTGCATGGGAAGGGAAGGCTTTGTTCTCAAACATCATACAAAACTCAACAAAACAGGAAAAAATACCTTTCCCAATAGAAAATGATTGCTAAATGTCTATAAGAGAAGAAAAAAAAAAAAAGACTCCTTTTTTCTTCTTAATTAGAGTATTTTATATGTATTTGTTTGCCAATAATACAGGACTCACAAGCTAATAACTAGAGTGTTTAAAGGCTGGTAACAAATAGTGTCCAGTTGAAACCTTTGCAAATAGGAAGCTTGAAAAATGCATAATACTAATGCCTGTGAGCCCTTTTAAGCAATAACAATCAAGATACATGGCTTTTTCAAGTGGCTGGTTTGTCAGAGCTGACGAGATAGATATCCAGTAATTTGGAACTAAACCTTTCCTCTGATGCAATGCCATGACTAAAACAGCATACTGTCTCTCTAAGTCCACCGATCTGATGTCTGATATTCATATACAGCAATGGCTCTTATGGTCCAAAAAGAAGGATCATTTTTGATGGGCATAGGGGCATTCATTTGAGCAAAAGAGAAAGGGAAGGGAGTACAAAATACAGTGAGTATCTTCAGTGTTTATTATTTGCAAAATTGCTTCCAAGGCCCAGAAATTAAGAAGGTGTTTTGGTCTGGCCTATATTTGAAATCTTTTTTGTTTATTTTCTGTGTTTTTAAGAAGACGCCTTACCTTTATATGATATGAGAAGCTGTCAAATGGTCTAATATCTGTTAATAGGTAGCATTGGTCACACAAATGAAGAAGTTGACTAATGTTAAGAGAGGATGAACAGATTCTTACAGCTCAGTGCTTCCATACTTTTATGCAAGGCCTTCTGTGTTTGCATTTTAAGTACAGACTATATTGTCGCATATATTGAATCCATGGACATCTTGGGGAAACAGACTCCGACACTGACTGTGCCAGCTGCTGCTCATTGCAGTGCCAGGGTATGGTAGGATTCTGCAACAAAGGGGCTTTATTGTCTCAGGACACACTTATATTCATAGCTAGAGGATTTACCATACCTAATTATTCAAAGAAGACAAACTGATATGTCTTAACATTTATACAATGCACTTCATTATACCAAGCCATTATAGCCCAATTTGGGGAAAACCTCAGTTTACTCACTGAACCTGCACATAAATGTAGATGTTCTTATTTTGTTTCCTAGAATAATTTGAAGTAAGTCAGTGGAAAATCTATAAATATGCACCCACAAGCATAAACAGTGCTAGGATGGAGTTCATCTTTTGAGCTAAGTAGTGGGCACCGGGGTCATTGCATTCTTAGTTAGTCAAACAACATATAAAAGCAGCCTTTTACTATCAGCTGTACATATTTGTTTTCCTAGTACAGTGGGGGTTTTTGTATGTTAGTCTTCTCTGGACATTTGTTCCCACAGATAAAGTAATCTTCTTTAATATATGTGTCTTGGAAATACTACATTTTACATTATGCTCTTACATAAATACCAAGAAATAACATACTGTGTCACCAGGATTTCTGAAATTTTATCAAATATACTTGTTACAGGTACATTATAATTGTATTATGTTTAGGGAAGATTGCAATAAACTGTTACTTCAGCACCACTCAGTGATTTGTACAGGAGTGAAATTTGTAAGATGTTCCATTCAACTCTGCTGTTTCTTCATATCGGAGCCCACATGTGAACAGTGCTGCAGAAAATAGAAAAAATAGCTGTGCATTTTCATACAGTGATTGATGATATAGGAATTTATGGCTCATTAGAATAAACTAGACCATCTTAGAATTTATGGAAATGTTTGTCTTTGACTTCCACACTATTCATACAGTATAAACTGACACTGTGAGGAAGAAGGAGAGCAGCTTTATTCTCAAGGCTGTTGTTATCTTATGAGCACTGCTATGAAGGTATATGTATTGTTAGGTATGTATCACTATGATATGATGGCCTTGTTTAGTGAGTGGCATTGTAGGCAAAGGGAAGCACCGCTCAACTTTACAATCCTTCCTTGAACTACTTCCATGTGGTACAATTTTTGGATCTCACCTTTTGTGAGCTTTGGTTAAAGAAAACATACTTCAAGGTCATTTTAATCTAATAAAGTTATGTTTGGATATGAAAACTGTAGAAAAAGAGAAAGAGGCTTTCTTCTCTTCCCTACTTTCTAAGGCTAGAGGTTATAAAGATGTTTTTTTCCTCCCTACAGTGTTTTTAATGGAACAGGAATATGAAATACCGCAAAACATTTCCTCTAAGAGTTTTGCATACTAGTTTCAGAAGGATCTCTTTAAAGCTACTCAACATGTGTAAAAGCAGCAGGATCAGGCCAGTAGAGAGAATCAGATGAAATAAGTGAGAGAAAATCTCACAAAATCTTCTTCTGTGTAGCATTAGGATGAATCTTCTATAATTTTGAATAAGGCTAAAATTCTCTTTTTTATCTTTTGTCCAAATATTTATCCACAGTAACATAATAAAACAAAAATAAAACCTTCTAGGCATATGGCCATATATGTTTTTCTTAACAAGGGCAAAATAAATAAAAAAAAAGGTTGTGAAGTGCATATTGTACAACACTACAGAAGCTCAAAGAGGAACAAAACTCACATTATTCTGTGGTGTTCAGTTTCTCAAAAAAGATTGGATATTTTAGTCCCACTTCTGTTTTTACCATATCTTTCTGAAATGTATATTATAGAGACAGGAGAATTTATATGATGCAGTTACTCCTCAGATTTTCTCTGCCGCCTGAAAATATGCTGTGTAACAATTTAAGCAGTAAATTGTAACATAATTTTAGCCAGAATTTGGCAGGAAGCATCCATGCTGAGTCCAGTCTTGGTCCCAGCCCATGTTATCAGTGTAGCTCATGCAATGATGGGAGGAGGATTCTCAGTTTTGCTATATAGGTCAAGTCGCAATGTAGCTCACAGTGCTTTACACTTTCCAAGCACTGTGTAAATGTTGGTGGGTCAACAGGACACCGCAGTGAGGTATGCGAGGATTAGTAACTTCATTTTACGGGAGGGCAGACTTAACTAGGGAAGAAGTGAGTTGTGTGAACTCATATAGGGAAGCAGTGACAAAACTACTTTCAGAATGGAAAAGTCCCATCACACTACGACACAGTGTCTTGGGCTCAAAACCCACAAAAACCAAGCCGTACAATTACTACCATAGAAACGGTAATAAACAGGGTAATTAACGCAGGTGTAGAACACCAAGACATAATTATGCTGTCATAAAGTATATTTTAAGGCCTTGAAATACAGAGTTCAAGAAAATGTAATTATCTGTCACTAGTATTTTTGTGGCCATTTTGATCAATAGCACATCAAAAAGTTGATTTGACAAGTTGGAGATTTGTTTCGTTTTGTAGAAACAAATGTACTGAACTCACGGTTATATGTGCACTGTGTCTAGACACCAGGGCAATTATAAGGAAAATTACATTTTCATTTCTACTGCAAACTGTCTTGTTAATCTGTTCAATATTTCCTTGCCTAATCATTTTGTCCAGCAGTTCTCTTCTTTAAAGAAGGTCAAACAAGCTCTTTTCAATGTTACTGCCTGCTGTAGCTGTAATATAGGTAATAACAATCATAGTTCATCACTATCATGCAAAAAAACCCGCAACCTTTTTGTAGTGGATCCAGCTGATATTTTAGAATATACTGTTTTGCTTTTAAAGTTTTAACGTTTTAGCCGGGATGCAGTCTTTTCTCCTGGTTTTATTTCTAACATGAAAAAGAACAAATGTATCAGGGAGCAAGATGTGGTGAGTTCCCCTTCCCTACAAAGTCATGTTGGCCTTTGTGCTCACTGCTTTTGTAGTACCCACAAGAACTGCAAAAGGTGACTAACCATTTCCCCCTCCTTTCTACTCCAGCTGTGGAGGAGATAAAGAAAAGAGAGAATTTTGCTTCCCAAGACCAAACGGAAATTCCCACTGCCAATACAGTGTATCGTGCTCCCAATTCCAACATGGATCTAAAGCTTAATGGCTTGGGAACTGGGTCTTTTAAAAACCAGGAAAAGTGCTTTTGAATCTTCTCTGACTGGGGAAGCAATTGAACCCCAGGTATCTGACCTCCTAGAAGGCAATATAGATCATACTATCATTATGATGAAATCATCAACACAGTCATCTGGAAGAAGAAAAGAAAGCGTGCAATTGTCATTACCAAAACAAGCTGTTTAAGAATCTAGGTATGGAAAATGGTTCCTTGTCCTGAACACAGCTTTCAAGAAGGTGTTTCACTCTAGCTTTCAGACAAGTGACCAGGTCCAGGAGCAAGATAGCACTTTTGTTGGATGGTTTAGGCATTTCCTGCTGGCTGTTTTCGATGTCCGTTTGTACAGCCAACTGTGAAGCCCTTTTGTAAATGCCTAAATCCCATGTGGTAATAATGAACTTTGGCTTTATCACCATAGAAGGAACTGCCTCGGCACTTCTGGAGCTGAGTCCATTTGTGCACTGCAGTGTTGACCATCACAGCCCTGCTGTCTCTCTGGGTGTACAATGACTGAGAAGAAGCTCCAAGATTTTCCCACCTGAGCTTAAATATCTTCTACTTTTGCATAAACTTGCAGAGTTAACATTATTTGTTCTAAATTCTTAACAACAACTAATAATAACCTTTTAAAAAACTTAGTTGTGACTTATGAAATGAGAGACTGCCTGTGAGTGAATAAAAATGAGGAAATGACCACTGCAGAAAATAGGACAACAGTGGGAAGGGAATGATTCAGCATGACAATTATGAAAAAAGAAAATAATGTAAACTACTCAGAAGGTATTTTACCGCTGCAAATTGTTAACATTTTCAACAGTTTCTTGAAATCACAAGCTGTTTGCTGAATTTCTGAATTCTTCTTACTAGTGTGCATATTTCTATGTAAATGAATGCCATTAAACAAATGCTCCTGTGGTGATGACACAAGTTCCTTTCCACGTTACCACAAGTTCTTCCCTTAGGCATACTGTAGGGAGAAAAAAATAAAAAGCCATTCAGATTATTCAATGTCCTATTTGTTTCTAAAATGCAGAAATTTCAAAAACAGTACATGTGTCGGTGTGTACGTGTATAACTCTTCTATAGGGCATGTGCCTTTTCCTAATTCTTAGAGAATCTGGGAAAGTGAAATGCCCACGTCTGTGCTGATTCTTGTCAACCTTGTCACAATAATGCCTTGTGCTTGTTCTGTGTCATGCAACTCAGAAACTCTGTTACCCTTCAAATCAACCTAAACCTGCAAAGACGTGGTTCTGAATATTTCAGCACATTTTTTAAACCACATTAGAAGTTAAGATTTTTCCTATGCCATTTTAAACTCAACAGTGCTTCTTCAGGAATTCCTGAAACAGAGAACATAAAGGGTAAATAGTTTAGCTTATGCTGTTGGCACATTGTGATTATGTCCTGTTCATGATCAAATACCATTATACAATTAAAAGAAATTTACCATCTCCAGGAAACTCCTGATCTTCCTTTAGGTAGCCGGGCTCAGAATTCTGAGGTGTTACATGCTGGCTCTTCCTAACATTTCTCAAACCTAGTAATCACATGATGGACATGCTCATTTTCAGCGTAGTAGACCTGAGCTTAGAAGAAAGTTGGAGTAGGGATAGGCAGGAGGAAATGGGCTAATAGAAATGTTTCTGATGTTGTCTGTGAAGAAATATACCAAATAAACAACTAATGATATCTATGAGAGAGAATACCCTGCCCACATTACCAGCCTGCTTGGCCCATATGACTCACTTTCCTCCTTGCTCATGTATTTTGCAAAAAAATGTGTCTGTTATACAGTTTTGCTTCCTTTTGACTGAAAAAATGTCACAAATTTACAAATCGTCTTGATTAAGTGAAACCTACATTTTTTACTAAAACAAAATTAATGCCAAAAAAATTTGCTCATTCTAACTGAAAGAACAGCTGTGAAATGTTTTAGCTTAATCAAAATTAAGCAGAGAAACCTGGAGACTCGTTAACTGTCGTACTCAATATATTACAGCATTTCTCCTGCAAAGTTTTTGTTGGCTGAGATGAATGCAAAGACTACAATGATAATACAAAGGATAAAAAGAACTGGTAGGTAATCAAGAATACTGCAATTTTCACAACGTATCAGAAAATATGCAGCAAACACAAAGTTTTCTATTATATCTGATTGGCATTTGGTGCAAATGTTGAAAATGAAGAATAAAAGAGGATTTTAGTCTGGTATATACCTCTGTTTCAACTGAGAAATTTCTTAAAAGTGATTTTTATAACATGATAGTATGATTATTCTTAGTTATGTGTTGATTTTTTGAGATTTTTACTTTCAGACTGTTTTTAATGGGACAGAATAGGATATGTGGAGGAAAGAATAAACCCTGTGTATTGTACTTCCTTGACTCCTTCCCTTTCTGCTTTGATTCCTAAATAAAAGCCTGTATTTTCAGCTTTACCAGCTACCTTTGATTGAATTCAGTAGGATTAGAAAAGTTCTGCAATTCTGCAAAAGGGTGTGAAGTGGTCAGTCATAAAAACAAGCAACATCCAAATGGCATGTGAATATTTATGGGGTTTTGTTCTTTATAGAAGATCATCCTGTCCTAATCTCCAGCTATAGAAATCTTAGACAATCTTTCACTCAGATCCTTTTACATTAGAAAGTTAAATGCAATTATATTGTTACTGCTTACCCAGTTGGAAGTATGCTGTTTACCATATAGAAGAGGTATCAGGTGGTCTTCTCAGAACCTGCTGATCTCTGGTTGACACAGACTGAAATTACACCTCTCCTGGCAAATGAGTGTTTGACTCCTTCTAGGTACTTTTTATTTCTAGAAAGCACTAAAGACATCAAGCAAGGAATATACCTTACTTCAGCATAATTTAAATGGAAATGGTGAAAAAGTTTGCTTTTCTGTCTGTATCCTGACCTTTCCATCACCTATTATCCTGGCAGAATCAATAAGGCTTTGTTTAATTTATATACAAATAGATATTTACAGTTGTATGTAGTGGTTTAAGAAAAAAATAAATAGTCATCCTCCATAATTTTTGTAGACTAAAGGAGTTTTATAAGCTACCCTTCCCAACTGTCCTGAAGTTTTTAGAGAAGTTTCTCAGCAGGAGGTGTAGAAGTTTGAAAACTCGGTGGAAATGGCAATGATGAATAGCAGTTTCTAGTGGAGATGTAAAGGCCACATGAATAAAAGAAACAGAGAAAGTACTGCAGAAAGAAACAGATCTGCTGTAAGAATGTTAGAATATAATTCTGGCCTTCACTCAGATAATGGTTTGCTGTCTCAGTTTTCCTTACATTTGTTCAGGGTACATTAAAACTGAGCTACTCCTCTTGTAAAGAAAAAGTGTGCTTATGTAATTGTTTCCTTCAAGAATACAGACATGGTTGTACAAAAACTGGTGAGCTGAAGTAGATTCTAACTCAAAACACAAATAGACTTTTCCTCTTGTTGCAGTGAGTCAACATTAAAAATTGGAAGTGCAACAAATTACTGATTGTGCCTTTTTCCTTTGTCTATGTGCCTTAAATTATCGTGTTATTTATTCAGGTGAGATGTAATAAAATTTAGAAAAGCAAGGAAACATGGAGATAAATAAAGGACTACCTAGATAACTTTTTTCCTTCATTTTAGTTTACATTATTTAAGCTGTAGTTCATTCCTGATTTTGGCTTCACAACAAATGAAATGTTCCCCATTTGAGACCAAGTATCAAAGAGGCATTGTCAGCTTGAATTTGCCCCTAGTTTTAAATTTAACAAAAAGGAAGATTTAATTACATCTAACAGTTGCAGGACAGCTTTTATAATTAAAAAGACTTGAACTGTCCCATGTTGGTAGACAAAGATTCTCTTGCAGTCTGAATCCCAAATGATGCAACACCAAGAATATGACTTTAAAAGACAATTACTTTAAATCACATTAAAACAAAAATAAATTGATTTTTGCTTTCCACTGCCTCAGTTGTAGAAAATTTAAATCAATATTAAACAAAAGGTAAAACCAAAAAACCCCTATTTTTCTCTGTCTAAAAATCAATGATCATAGCAGATATATAAATTGGTTTATAAACCATTTAATCTAAATAGCAGAAATTTTGGGTAATAAAGGTGAGGAAATGGTTCTTGCCAACACTTATTGATCCAGAATAACATTACCAGGGCTAATTGGCTAGTGCTTTTTACCAGAGACTTGTAGCCTTGTTTAAACATACTGCCTAAAATGTACTTCTTCACTTGAAGTTACTGTTGCCTGCTGATAAAGTGTCATTTTCCTTCTCACCCTCAGAATGTTTCTAGTTTAGCCTTCTTTTGTTGTGCTTAGTTATATAAATATTATAAAGGCTTTTTATTTACACTAATTTCCATTCTGCCTTGTTAGTAATTACAGAGAGGTTGACTAATTCTTTACTATCGTGGTGGTTTTGGTACAGATAGGTACAAAATGTGGCTGTCTAATCAAAATGACGGTGCTGAGTGTTAGGCATCTTGAATAGAAAGAAAAATTTTGATAAAATGTTAGAAATAACATAATGTGCATTGTTAAAGAATATAATCTAATAAAACTCTGTTTTGAAGTTTAAAACTGGCTTGATTTACCAGTCTTACAGAAAGTCTAAACACAGTGGTGTCTAATTCCCTAAATTCTCCTCTAATTCTTGACCACTTATTTCCTAAATTCTTCTAACTCCCTAAAGGGAATTTCTGGAATTCCCTAAATCCCTGGATAGCTATGTCTACACAGATATTCAGTTGCACGCCATTCTGCCCAGAACATTCAGAAGGAAGATGTTACCCAGCAGGACAGAGGATCTTTCTCTTCCCTTAAAAATCTCTTGAGGCTGAAGAAGGAGGATCCTATAAGGCTTGAGCCATGAATGGTTCTTTGGACTTTCAACACTTGGAGAACCAAGGACATCTTGAAGATTAATTTACATTTTCCTCAGTAATGTGGTAAGGAGAGAGAATTTGAATTTTGACCTTACTTATAAAGGTTAGATACTCTGTCTTTTCATTGAGCAAGCACACAATGAGTTCAAATAGTTAACCTGGAACATCCCCTGAGGAAATAAACCTCCCTCAAGAAAATCCACTCTCAGAATCGAAGGTGTCAAATATGGGGTACTGTTTTGATACTTCTCCCACCTTCTTCTCTACTTCCTTACAACTAACCTTTTTTCTATTGCACTAGGAAAGCAAATGAACAGGAAACGATTAGAGAGAATGCTCTACGAACTCTAAATTGGAAGGAAAATTCTTGAAGCCAGCAAGTCAGAGCAACAACGTCTATGACAGTGTGTATATCACTAAAATATAAAACAGGAATTTTTTGTGAAAGTCATGTATAACAATGATTGACTCTTTTGATAAATGGCATCTGATTTATTTTTTTAGTGGTTGGGCCACTTATTTGCCTAGGAGATGCCTTAGGAATTCTGATTCTTCTAATAACATGTACGCATTTCACATTGCTGTGACAATGGAGACAAGTAAAATTCTTCCTAGGTTTATAAGGCCCAAAGCACCTATAATCATCGGTCATCTAAGGAATTCTCCAATTGCTACTGTAGCCTGAAGGTGCCTCTGCTCCCCATCTGGACCAGGGATCTCCCATTCCTGACTGTCTGTGAACTGGTAGATGAGGCCCTTCTCTCACATGCAGGAGATTCAGTGCCTCTTGCATGGAGGACAGTGTAAGCTCTAGCTCTCTACTTTGAGGATGGAAATTGTGTTTGGCACTTACAGTTCCATAATACATATTTATCAGGGTTTCATTTTGGAAAAGCAGAGATATATATTTAGGATCCTACTTACACTTTTCTCCTAAAGAGAAGGTTTGGAGAAATGAGGCTGGTGCTGATTCATCTTTCATGTTTGCCGTTCATCCTAAGATATTAAAAGCAGTTAACAAGAAATGTATAGTTGAATGCTAGTCACTACACCTTGCAGGTTTCTTTCCTCTTTCTGGAAGAGCTGTAGGGAGTTCTGAGCCAGCATCCTTTGGAGCGGCTGTGGCCTCCTGTTCCTCTCCTTGACACGTCTCTCTCTGATAAATGTGTGTTTTGTCTTAGTGATTTGATATATGATGATTCTATCTGCAAGTGGGAACCTTGATTTTAGGACTATATTATAAAAAATATCCAGATTAAAAACCTGTTTCTGGTTTACAGATTTTTGAGGTAAAAAAATGACTCAGTGTCTGAAGACAAAAAGCAAGCCATTGGCCCATGTCCATAAGTTTTGATATAGCAACTCTGCAATGTGTCCTCTGAGTTTGATGGATTACACTTTTACTAAGAAGAAAATATGCCTGTCTGGTACATACATTTAAAGAAATTATGAGACCATGTAATAATTTTTTTTTTCTGACAAAACTTTAAAGAATTCAGGTTTTATAGAATGAATGTTGAGCTACTGAATGATTCATTAGTATAACATGGACATTTTTATTGGCCTAGGTGTAGATTGTCAGATGATTTACCTGCAAAAAGATAGCTGACCCATTTCATTGCTCAAGAACTTTGCTTGTACTTCAGATACATTTAGTTTAGCAATTGTAATTATCAAACAGTTTACCTTTGCCCGCCAAGGATCTTACTTACAACATTTATATTAGTTTCTTTTAAAACAACTTCTAATAACTGGGGTTAATATCTAATTAGTTCATAATTGCAGTGCACATTCAGAAAAGTAAAATATACAACAGTAAAAGTTCTACCTTGAAAATGGTGAGAATTATGAAGTAATAGGAACAAATAGAAGTGATATATATTTTTAATTTGCTCATTGAAATTGAGGGGATGAAGGTCACAAGATTATTTTTTTTCTGAGTGATAATTCAGATCACAGCTCCAAAGGGGTTGGAAGCCTCAGCCCTAAATTATAATATTTTAAAGAATAAGAGGCAGGGGTGAGTCTCAAACTAAAAAAATCACAGCAAACTTTGCTATAAGTATTCCATCAACCCCACATGCAGGTGATGTCAAATTAAATGAAGCCATAAGAGTCCTCACTGACTTAAACAGGTTCAGGATCAAGCCCTTGGTGAACCAAATACTCTGTTCCATATGCTGGAGATGCAATGGGAGAAAGAGACTCCTTGGTCCCAATCAATTCATAGCAGTACTGGAGCTGTTTCATTTTTAATAATATGTGTTCTGGGGAATGGGGTACAGATATTTCCCATCTTCCAGGAGAAGACTTGATAGATCCTGTAGTCATTCTGCTTGTGCCTCCCACAACGTGATTTTCCAGATTTCCAATGGCAGAAAGAGCCATTGTGAAAAGCATGTTGATGGCATACATTAGACAAAAGAAGTCCTTTTGTTTGGCCGCTCCTCACTTTATTGGCACCATACTTCCATGTATTGTCAAGGGATGGTATTCTCCCCTTCTGTTACAGTTCCTTCACCTATGGATCAGGCGAAGGGGAGCAATTACACTATCGGCAGATTCAAAGTAGGTCTCAGTTTCGTTCTTCAGTATGCTTTTTTTTTTTTTCCCCTCTAATTTGTATACAACAAAAACATTTGATCCTAAATGCTAACAGGTACATGATAAAAGGTAAAAGACATTGTTTCTGTGTTGATATCACTAGTAGCATGACATCAAAAGATAAATTTACAGTGGGAATGACCATAAGGACAAGAAAACTGTGTTATTTAATATCTGTCAAATGTATATCATATATTTTGTCTCTTTGTTGCCTGTTCCTATGTCATAAGGAGACAAAGAAATGGAATTGATGGGAGAAGGTTGTTTTATGAACTTGCTAAGTTTTTCCCTGGTACTGCAGTTATAATGACAATAACTGTCACCTAACAGCGACTAATGTTGGCTCCACAGTCATGCACAGATATATGGGCTTATGTTAGGGTTTCTGCTTTTTAATTTAATATGGGTTATGCTCTAGACAACAATAACACTGTTACTGGCCAGGCTTGTGACTAAGTTTTTCATTAGTGAATATAAATGAGCATACTCATAAAAAACGTGTTTTGATGTTTTGGAGGCTGAAGACCTTAGCTGTTTACATTAATATCATATGATTTTGGTAATCCATAAACTAGGAAGCTCATCTGAACATCTGGGCCAAGGGCTACCCAGTCTTCCACTGGGGTGTAAACCTTTTTGTATTCCTTAGACATGTCCACTTGGATTCAGAATTTAGGCAGTCTATTGCTTTCTGGAGGTGCATAGTTATTTCCATTCATTAGAGGGAGAGCTTAAAAGGACTAAATTCTTCTTTTTTTTTTTTAATTTGTTTTTTTTTTTTTTTTTTTAGCATGAAGCATTAGCTTGCATGAATTTGAATTTTAATCATACGCTACAAGTTTATTCTGTTCTCTATTGTCTCTGGTTTATTTGACACCAGTCTAGTTTTTGGTGGGATCTTGGATGTCTGTGTGGATGCCTCAAATCGAGCCCTTGAAGACTATGAATATTTTTCTCTAATACGATGATCATCTTGCATGTTGTGAATGTCTGTCTTCAAGCAAGAAGGAAAATATGCACCATTAGCTGCAGAGAATTATAACTCTTCTACAAGAAAAGATTATGCAAAACTGTAGTTAGACTAAGAAAACAAACACTTTCCCTGTCCATCTTCTTTCAGATCATCTTCTCTTCTTTCCCTGCTTTTCTACTCGTACTTATTCTAACCACAGTACACAGAACAGGTTGGACCACCAAGTATAGGCAAAGGCTAAAGGATCGTGCTGTCAGGAAACATTGGCAGATACATAAAGAAAAAGATGAAAAACAAAGATATTTTATCCTTGTATTCTTCATCATAAACAAACTTTCCTAAGTAGAATAGGTGCTATCTTACTTCTACAGAAAAGCCAGCATTACCCCTCAAAGTAACAATAGCATGGATACACTTGGGAAAAGAATTGTGCTTTGAGTCAGGATACCCCTTTGGCAACCTTCCCATGGAAGATGGAAATTAAAGCTGCTTTCCTGACAGAACTAGACTTAGTTTCTTTCTTCATGTGACAAGCCTTATTAGTGGAAAGCAGTACAGTTTTCACCTTGTTGTGCCAGAAGGAGTGATTCTAACACATAGTGGAAGTAATATTCCTTTCTCTAGACAGCTCATAAGCTGCCTTGTTTGGAACATTATGGGGTGATGCTCATGTTCGAATAACAGCAAAGACAGACAAGTGCAGTTATGGTAATGTTCATTTCTTTCTCATTTATTTTGTGTTACAAAGGAGATAAAGGCAATCCTCTAAGACGTTTCAGAGAGATGATACATTTAAAGTAATGCCTGTTCTGATGATCCCAAATTTCAGTTTGAACCACAACTGTAACAGCAGGAGTTTCTAAGTCAACAGGAAAAACTGCAACCTGCTACTTTACAGAGATAAGATGAAGAAACCTGTGTCATTCCATGAAAAAACTGAGGAAAGATTTCTATGATGATAATTTAGATCAATGAGGCATGACAGATGAATAAAGACTTGCAGATAAGTCTATTTTGTATTAGAAATACAGATCTGATGATAAATAGTGATTAATCTTAATTTTTACATTAGCAAGAGTTTTGTAAGTCTTATGCAAATGTAACATGTTTATTTCAATGGATAATATATTTAATAATTAATAATGAAACAAGGAAAAATACAGGAATTGTCATTTTGATGCAGGTCGATGATTTCTCCAGTCTAATAGCCTGTCTCTTGCAGTGAGCAGGGCAACATGCTTCAGAAGGATGTATACACAATCCTGAAGTGGATGGTAGATTAATACTCTAGATCATTCTATCTGATACTCTCAGAAAGTTTGAATTATTCCTAAACCACATTCTTTAACATTTTTCCTGCTACAATTTTAGATGTTTTCAATGTATTGTACATATATATGCGTAAGTGTGTGTATGCGATCATTTAAACTTGTTCCACCCTTGGACTCCCTTTCAAGATTTTCAGCTGTTGGTTTTACAGCATAAACTACACTTTCCTCCTATTAATTTGCTGTTATTACTTTGCTGTTTATTTTATTTTCCTGTTCATCTGTTTTATAAAATAAGTTTATTAAGGGCATTTATCTCTCTAGATTATATTCATTATTCTTTATATCTTTGTTGTACTCTTGTTAAGTCAATCTAAATCAGAACTCTTCAAGTAACCTACACAATAGTCATGGGGCAACTTCTAAGTTAATCATGATTTCTGTTTTCTGTATAACAGTCAACAGTTCAGACTGCTTTTCCAAAAAGAAGGAAATTTTGATTTTAAGACTATGCAATCTTAGGTAGGCTGAGCCTTGTGTCCTGTCATTCTAAGCATATGGTCTACCGACTGGGCTTCAGAGTACTACTTTAGAGTAGGCAGGTGCACCTTTCATTTTCTTATGGAAACTGAGCTACATACAGTCAAGGATACAGGAGTTACAGGAATAGAAGAAGAGCAGACAAGACAGAACTTGACTTTACATTCAGTGTTTGAGACAATCCACCAGGAAAGCGGAAGACCTGTTCTTCTGATCTGTGATCCTGTAAGTATTTCTAGAGTTTTATCCAGTTACTGCTGTGAAGGTCTAATGTAACCTCCTCAGGCTTCAAAAAGCAGAGTCTGGGACATCACTTACCCCTTCCCTTGCCCAAGAACATGGCTTCCTCCTGCCTAAGCATTCCTAGCTATATAGGGCAGTCCAGGAGAGTGAGCTGTGAGGAAGGTCCAAGTCCCCTCAGACCATGGATACACGTCTTACACCAGTTTTGCATAAGCTATAATACAAAATCTAGGGAATCATGGAATCATAGAACAGCCTAGGTTGGAAGGGACCTCAATAGATTATCTGGTCCAACCTTTCAAGGGAAAGAGTGCCTAGATGAGATTATCTAGTGCCCTGTCCAATTTCATCTTGAAAACCTCCAGTGTTGAGAACTCCGCCACATCCCTGGGGAGGTTGTTCCATTGAATGATTGTTCTCACTGTACAAAATTTCCCAGGTGCAGGTCCTTGTGCTTGTCTTTATTCAAATTCATACAGTTCTTGCTTGTCCACTCTTTCAGCCTGTCCAGGTCTCTCTGTAAGATGGCTTTCCCTTCTGACATGTCCATCTCACCACCCATTTTAATGTCATCTGCAAGCTTAGGAGGGTGCTTTGAATTCCATTGTCCAGATCATTTATGGAGATGTTGAACAGTGGGGGGCTCAGCATCAGTCCCTGGGGGATATCACTTGTGATGGACTGGCAGCCTGAGTATAAACCGTTGATCACCACCCTCTGAGTGTGGCCTGTTAACCAATGTCCCACCCATCTCGCAGATCACCCATACAGTCTCTATCTTGCCAGTCTGTCAGGAGAAGGCTTTGGGGAAACAATGTCAAACACTTTGCTGAAGTCCAGGTAAACAATATCCACTACTCTTTCGATGTTGACAGAAGATGTTATTTTGTTGTAGAGGGTAATCAGGTTAGTCCGGCATGATTTGCCTTTGGTAAATCTGTGCTGGCTTTTCCCAATTACCTGCTTCATTTGGCTTCTAGTAGTTTCTAGGAGGAGTTTTCCCACTGCTTTCCCATTATGACCACCATCAATGTTTTTTGGTTTTTTTTGGTTTGAGTGAACTCTGCTCCATTATGTAGCTCTGCTCGAGAGAGAATTGCCAGAATAGATTCTTGGTGGATGAACTGAATAGTCCCTACAAGTCCGTTATACACTTAATTCAGCAATAAATATCTACACTCTAAGTTATTCACTGGAGATCTTCAGTTGGTCTTTCTCATTCATCTACACCAGGAATATACATGATTGCAAAGGAAAGCCTTCAAGACTAGATACCTAAAATGTAGATGTTTTTCTCAGGGTCTTTACATTTATTTGTCTTTTCCTCCTATTTTATTATGTTTTTGTTGGGAAGACATGACCAGAACTGAATGCAGTATTCCAGATAAAATGCTGCTGTTCATCTATATTACTATGTGATAATATTTTAAGGATATTTTATCTTGGTCTGCATACCACCTAATATTTCTTTATTTAGCCAAGGTGAGCATTGACTTTAAGTTTTCACTGAACTACTGACAGTGATGACAGCGTTCTTTCTGTATGCCTGCAGTTACATTAGAGCCCTATAGTGTGTATGAACTCTTCATATTTTATCCCCTTCCAATGTGCATTACCTTGCATTTTTGAGTAATTGAAGCCCAGCTGGCAAACTTTTCTGTGTTTTCATGCTGTTAAATAGTATGAGCTATGAAAGACCAAAGCTCTGAAACTCAGAAGGTTTTTCTCTTCAGTTTCTATTTGTTTGGAAGGGGGGATGTTGTGGCTCTGGACCTGGTATGTGTGAATAATTACCACATTCTAGCTTTGGATGCACATAATCAGAGAGTAAATAAGTAATATTTTTTATAAACCATTACAAATATTAACTCTTTTTCAGGGATATTTTTAAAGTGGTTAAAGTGATGGATGCTACATCTTGTGCTCCCTAACTCCACAAAGGCCGGTTTGTCTTGCTGGATTTTCATTCCACTTACAGGTCTCTGTGCCCTGCTTGGCAACAGAAGCAGTGAGGAAATATTTTTCCCATTAAACACACAAGCAAATAGTTTTAACCTTCTTTAACCTCTCTGTATATAAAGACCATTTGTACCTGGGTGGGGCCCAACATTAGCAAAACATTCTTGACCTTGCTTTAATCTAGCCTGGGGTATTTCAGCTCTTTCACCTGGCACAAAATTTTCAGGTTAGAAATTGTCAGGTTTCTTCTTCTCAGTGTCAGGTTCTATGCACTTGCATAGTAAGAGGTATATTTGTGTAGCTATTCCAACTGCAGAACTTCTGTCCTTCCCACTGTTTCTGGAAGTGTGGTGGCAGGAGAGGGACTGGGCTTGAACCAGAGCTCTGTGTCTGACCCACTCTCTGTGCTGTGGCCCTTTTCAGGTAGCCATGAAAAACAAGATTTGGAATGATGGCTTAGATACTTTGCCTCCGCATGTGTTGTCCTTAAAAACATGGACTCCTTACTTTGGAAACCTTAGAGACTGGATGACTCTATTCAGGGCAAGTGCCTGGAATGTCTTTCTCATCATGGATTCCCCTGGAGTCAATCAGCATAAGGACTTCCTGAGTGAGATATTATTGGCTCTAACCATGTAATCATTTTCTAGAAAATCATGTTATTTCTGGTGCGTTAATAAATCGCAGTACTTGCCAGAAGATTTATCTCCATCAAATGAATTCTTCTTTTGTTGTGTATATATTACTCTCTTAATTTTTGGTGGTCTGTTGTCTTTTTTTCATTTAAAAACTTTGAAAATATTTTGCATGACTTAATCATTCTTCTGAAGACATACCGGAGAGTTTTATGAGTTATGCTCTAAAACATATCAAATCATTTAAGTGGTTGTGAATAAGTGTTTAGATTTGAGGTATAATGCCTTAGAAGTGATGATGATTTTAGCCTCCTCTCGGGCTAGTTAGGAGGATTTTCGGTTTTCTTTGTGAATTAATGAATCTATCATTTTTCTTCTCCCTGAAGCAATAGTTGATCTTTATGGTATACCCTGTCTAGCACCTTGGAACCACTAGAAAATTCAATTGATCTTGGGAGAGAAAAAAAAAATGTCTTCCTTTATTCTAATTCATCCCAACACTCACTTTAATTTTCACCCAAGGGCAAACCATTTTTATTTAATTCCACTTGTCTTTTCTAATAAATGGGCACGTTAACAATGTCCGCTAATAGAGATGATAATTTTTCCGTTTTAATCTTGAAACTTTCTTGCCAATTCGTGATTTAATCAGAGATACATTTAAATAGGCCATACAGTAATTTCTTTGGAAGCTCGGTAGTTTCTTTTTACCTCAAAGCAATAAATATTTTGTATTCTATTATCAGGGATAAATGGTGAACTACAAACACTGTAGGAGTCAAGGTGAAATACACATTTTTAATGTTATAGTTCCTGATAAAAATGGTGATAGGTTTCACTTTTATTCCAAATAGTTTTAAAAGGTCCTTAATATTAATAATTTGTTCTTCTCCTTCCTGGCTCTCGGTGACAATGGAGCCATATTAGCAAGTAATGAACCTCTATGGGGGTGGATTAAAGCAGGTACTGCTGAGGTCTCTGTTTACGGTGTGTATTTCAAAAGGTTTGCTTTGCATGGAGTTGTCTGCCTACATTGACTGCATGTTGTTACTGCGTATGTTTTTTCAAAGCTTCTTGAAGGAAAGCTGTTCACAAACATTTGTCTTCTGGAGTATGGGTTGCTCAGCTGGGAAATGCCCTGGAGATGATGGTCATGCATCATTTTTCCCAGCCCCATGGCCTATATAAAGTTCACATGTGGAATCATAGCATCATAAAATCACTTAGGTTGGAAAAGACCTTTAAGATCTTCAAGTCCAGCGACAA
Organism: Burhinus bistriatus; assembly: GCA_013397275.1. Classification (NCBI taxonomy): domain Eukaryota; kingdom Metazoa; phylum Chordata; class Aves; order Charadriiformes; family Burhinidae; genus Burhinus; species Burhinus bistriatus. The sequence continues at coordinate 24,337 of VYXH01009790.1, read as the reverse complement.
ACCTAACACTGCCAAAACCGCCACTAAACCATGTCCCTCAGCACCACGTCTACATGTCTTTTAAATACCTCCTGGGGTGGTCACTCAACCACTTCCATGGGCAGCCTGTTCCAATGTTTGATAACCCTTTTGGTGAAGAAATTTTTCCTTATATCCAATCTAAACCTGCAACTTGAGGCCATTTCCTCTTGTCCTATCATTTGTTACTTGGGAGAAGAGATCGACCCCCACCTCACTACAGCCTCCTTTCAGGTAGTTGCAGAGAGTGATAAGGTCTCCCCTCAGCCTCCTTTTCTCGAGGCTAAACAACCCCAGTTCCCTCAGCTGCTCCTCATAAGACATGTTCTCCAGACCCCTCACCAGCTTTGTTGCCCTTCTCTGGACACACTCCAGCACCTTCATGTCTTTGGTGTAATGAGAGGCCCTCAACTAAACACGGTATTCAAGATGCAGCCTCACCAGTGCCGAGTACAGCGGGACAATCACCTCCCTAGTCCTGCTCACCACACTATTTCTGATACAAGCCAGGATGCTGTTGGCCTTCTTGGCCACCTGGGCACACTGCTGGCGCATATTCAGCTGACTGTTGACCAATACCCCCAGGTCCTTTTCTGCCAGGCAACTTTCCAGCCACTCTTCCCCAAGCCTGTAGCACTGCATAGAGTTGTTGTGACCCAAGTGCAGGACCTGGCACTTGGCCTAAGTGCGAGCCTAAGGAAGCAAGCTGTATTTTTGTTTCTGCTCATTCTGTTGATCATTGCTTATTGGTGACCTCCTGGTGCCTGCTGCCCAAACCTCCACTGGCTGAACAAAGGCTCAGCATGGCGAAAATGGTGTGTTCTTAGTCCTTTGAGGCAGCTACTCTGGGAAGATACTCTGAATGGTCTGATTCCTGCCCTCCTGGACTTCTTTTTGCCTGACAAAACATGTGACTTCTGAGAAACTTCAGTGTTGTGACAGCTTTGCCTGTCTGGGAAATGGAACAGCCAACAATGGACAATGAACTTTTGGAAGTGGAGAGTCAGCAAGGCCCTCTGTTACCACTGACACCATGACTTGCCAGACAAAATTTCAGGAGCTCATACTCATAAACCAGATAGTGACTAATGGCTTTTGGAACCTCATGACTTACAGCGGCTAACCATTCCAGGGTGCGTAAAGTTGTGACTGAGGTTTCAAAGAATATCCACTGAACTCTCACTTTTGTATGGTACAGGCAGCAGATGGTGAAAAGCATGTCTGGACCTTCAGTCTCTGTGGCTTCTGCATTGGAGGCTTTTGTGGGATGAAGACTCCACCCTGATGCCTGGTGGCGGGATAGTGACATTCTGTGCAGGAGACTGCATGGCATCATAGTCAGTGTCCTCCAAGCTGGAGACATCTGTGGAGGACTGGACATGCTGAACATCCAGGAGAAGACTGAGACTGTTATTGGTAAATGCGATGACATATTGATGACTTCTGCAGTGAACCAAGTCTCATGTGATCATAGGAAGTGAGAGATTTCCAACACCAGCCTACGTCATCTGCCTAATCCTCTCCCTGCATACATTCACTGACATTACACCTTTTGGGCAAGCATGATTACTCCAGCTAAGTGTTGCCATGTCCTTTATGTTCTTTTTGACCTTTCCTGTATCAAGTAACTCTGGTTCCCACGTCAGCAGCCTTCAGGGAAACTCATGGGCCTAGGCTTCCATGCTCAGCTAGGGAAAAATGTATCTGACAACAGAATTGTGTGGTTTGGGAGAAGGTGGGAAGAGGTAAAAGGGGGTTTGTTTGATCTCTTCTTTGCTGCATGGAAGAAAGGACAGAAGCATAATGCTGTCTGTGTTAGCAGCTACTGAGGCTCAGGTGTAACTTTCCCTCACTGGTGACTTCATCTGGCATCTTTAGTTGGGCACAAAAAGGCTGCGTAAACAGAATACACACACCTTGTAAGCACAAAGCAGTAATTGTCCAGTATAGGCAAATGATAGCTAGGATTAATGAGCTTCTAGGATTAATATGAGCAAGGGTTTGCTTCTGCTGCTCCCTGGAACAGAGCCTTGATAATGCTGAGTTGCCATCTTCTGACTGTGCTTTTTTCCTTTCAGTATTTGTATGTGTCCACATTGCAGCTTCTCTTCCTAAATCCTGGTTCTCCTGATGATCCCTGTCTTGACAATCTTGCCTCTGTCTGTAGTTTTACTTTTCTTATCTTGCCTGGCTGTGCTCTGCAGGCTTTCTCACAGCTCCTTCTCAACTCTTAGAAATTTCATCAGAGACCTGGGCTGTGGTTATGCCCAAGATGCTCTCTTGTCAAGGAAAAATTCCCTGTTCTCTTCCCCAGTAAGACAGGAACTCCCATCCCCTTTATCTCCATCTTCTTCCCCCTCCTCAACCCCAGTTGTCTTTCTTCTGACTAAAGGCCTAACATCCAAGTGAAAGGACCAACAGCAGCTAAACAAAAAACAGTCAACAAAAGTGTTCAAACAACAAAACTTCTTTCCTGGAGATGATCAATATTACTCCTCACTTGTAGGAACATGAAAAGGGTTGAAATTTGAGCTAGTACTAATGAGGGAAGGGTGAGTGCCAGTATGACACAAATCTCATACATACCCTTGTGTGCCAGCAAGGCCACTGAAGACCAGTGGTGACCAAAGTGGCAAATTTCATCTAACTAGAGGAGTTGGATGGTTCTTATCACAGTCTGCTCACTTGTTCTTTGCTCATTTGTTTGCAATTCAACACTATAACTAAATTTACTGTCTATGAAATCTCTTACTTAGAATGGATACAGGAGCTTTGTTCTCTTTGTTGTCCCTAAGATCAGTTTTACCCAGCAACGATTTTCTGTTCCTTTAATGAACAATAAAAGACCTCTTGAGCTTTTTATTTCTAGCTCTGTTATCATTCTGTGCCTGCAGTTTGAAACCCGCTTTCATATTCTTCTATCTGTACTTTTGGGGCCTTCTCTAGCAGTCACCTATTTTTCTTCCACAGACTTCAAGCTATGGTTTCCTCATCCTTGTTTGAGGGTTATTAATGTAACATACACTGAATACAAGGTTGGACCAGATGATCCTTGACGTCCCTTCCAACCTGGTAGTCTATGATTCTATGATACAACGATGAGTTAGAAGGTCCACGTGCATATAGATAATGCTTTGGTAACCAGTTGGTACTAATATTTCCAGTTATGACAACATTGCTAGGACATTATTAAAATTGCCCCACAAGATTATACTTCTAATGGGGATAAACTGGTGAAATTTGTCGATCCTGCTAAGAATCTACATGACTTTGATGTCAGCTGAGATGTTTCTTGAGTGCTAGAAACAGAAAAAAACCTCTGCGTGCTTGAGAAACTTTCATTCTGGAAACAGATTAGGAAGTATATGGGGGGGAGGACATTGAGGGTGAAGTTTCTGTATTTAAACACTTCATCCTTGCCTGTGTGCCTTTCTGGATCTGATTCCAGAAATATAGAAAAGCTACTATTGATTTATATATAAAAAAAGCTACTGATTTGATCTCTCCTGATATGTAGTTCCCTGCCTTAACAAGAGGCATATGTTACTTCCTCAATAGAAGTATAAGAATACACAATACAAGCACAAGCTCTCCTAACAGCAGGATGAGAAATACCAGGCGGCATCCTTCCACCCCCACACACTTCTCTAAGACTGGTTGTTTGTCTTTACGCACAGTGATAAAAAGCGGGATGTGATTATGAGTGTGGGCCATGCTCTAGCTGTAGTCAGCAGAAGTTGCAAAACTGTAGTTGCTGTGTAGGCAACGGCTCCACAAAAGAAAAGGCTTCTACATGTTGGATAAGATTTCCCAGATCCTGTTGAGCTTAGGGGAAAAAAGGAAAAAAAAAAAAAGGAAGCTGTGACTCAAGAGTCGCAGTGTACCAGAGACAACATAGCAGTGACCTGGGGCATATTGCTGCTATGAAGACTGCTGTGTTTGGAGACAGCTTAGTCCATGGTGGTTGCAGGCACTTATCTAGAGAAGCAGCTCCTGTTGAATCTCTGAAGGCACCTCCAGCTCCCAGAAGTAGCTGTTTGCCTAGATAAAATTAAATGATAGCAGGATGGCAAGTCGCTACACTGTTAGCAGGGACTATCCATGAAAATCTTAGATACACACCTCTACTAAGCATCTTTTCCTTTTCCACTCTGTGGGATGTCAGTGGTTCAGATTCTCCTTCGCTCCATGACTTATATGTTCTCTCTGTCATGCATCCATTTTTTCCTGACCCCTGCTCTATATTTACAGGCTTCTGGTGGAAAACAAAGTGAACAACTGTGAGACATGTTATCAGAATTTTATGCAGATGTATGATTTCTTCAGGTGCACTCCATGGTTTTGGAAGAAAAAATTGTGCAGGAGTCTTGCCAGCTCCTGAATGTACAGATGCAGAAGGCAGCACAGACGACTTCTGTTTCCTATCAGTATGGCACATTCCTTTGACAGAATGTCTGCCTTAAAAAAAAAAAAAAAAGCGCGATCGAATCAACAGTCTCTCAAAATGTCAAAGACTCTCAGCAAAGAGACACGATAGGATTAGAGACAGACAGCAAAACATCATCTGCTTATAAGGCTAAGCACAATCTCCCTCCTGCTCATGATCCCTTCAAGAACTGTAGGATATGTCCTCAAAGCTGCTGGTGCTTCTCTTCCTGGGAATTAATGAAGATGAGATAAAGTATCCATATCCCATTCTGCTTTCAAACACATTCAGAATTAAACTCACTGACCCATTCTTTGTGGTAATAGTGATTTGCAATAGTGAAACTACTCATTATACTTCAAGGTATAGCTTTCTTTTCTGATGTGGTAAGAAGTATTGTAGTAATGCTAGACCATGAGACCTAAACCCACCTTTTTTGAGTTAACAGACAATAGGTTCTTTGCAATTTCTTTTCTGTAGGTATGAAAAGACCTTTCAAAAACCATATTGCAATTGTCATGACCTATCGTCTTCTCTTACTTAGGTATATTTCAAATGTTATCCTTTTTTCTCTAGTTTTTTGACCAATTTATGGCCTCTACCTAATAACAAAGTTGTTCTCATTTAAAAAAAAAGTGTCAGACCCTTACACTTACATGAGTATTCTACCAATATTTATGTGGGATAAGATTGTTTTTTGGTTTGTCTTTTGGAACTTTTTGGCTCAAGCAGTGTTTTCCATTTTTTGGATATAGATAGATACTTAGATGGAATTAAGTATATAGTTATATACTGCATAAAGAACAAAAGTTTTTCAAAACAAGGATTGAAAGTGAACATAAAACCATTTCAGAGGTCTGAATCTTTTGAGAGGTCTGAATTAAAAAATACATTGGACACTATTCAGTTATTTTTTTTCCCTTGACATCCTATAACACAAAAAGCACTCGTTCAACCAGACCAGAATGAATAAAAAGCAGATAACGTCTCTAACGGAAAAGTCAGGAAGAACCAAACATGTAAAGATGCTTTTGAGGGACTTCTATACTAACAATCTATTCAATGTTGTATTGCTAGGTAGAACAAATCCCTTTCAAAACTCTTGTAGAGCCTTCCTAAGTTACAGTACTGACTAGAGGTCCCTAGCTTGAATATTTGTGTATGAATGACACAAAATGGCAAAAGTTAGGAAGACTATTTAACAGTCCTTGCTTTATAATGAAAAGAAAAGGCAGATATTGGAAAGCCAGGAAGCACGCTGCTTCATTGCATGCAGAGGCTAAGACATAACAGGATACATGTCCTTTATATGAAATTATATATTTTATTAGTGGAAACTGTTTCTCTTCTTTGTACGGATGTGCACACCTCAGAACACTCTTGGAATTCATCCCCATTCTTAAGCAGTACCCATCCAGTCAACAGATTCACTTACCTCTGTAGAGAATTTATCTTCATTTTGTATTCCTTCAGTTTAATCTACTGAATTCTTACAGTTTATATAGAAAATAATTAATTTAGAAATTAGCTGAAACAGAGTTTATATGGAAAAGGCTGAAACCTCTATGGCCTATGTGGAGGTCACATTCAGATCTAGGCTCTGCACAGTGTCTGAGATCTTAAGACTATGTATTTTAGTGTTCTCCTTTTCTTCTTTCTACCTGTCCATCAGCTTTGCTGTAATGATGACAACAAATAGTCTTTCCCCTACATTTACTGTTTTCTGGGAGCCCTTGAAAGTTTCTGTGCTAAAATTCTGGTACTTTCATGATAAGAACAACTTCAATAGAAGATACAACTTATTTCCCAAAGGACCATTCTTTTCTGACTACGCATCTTTCCATGTAGACATCCAAGCAGTGACCTGAAAAGGCTGTGTAGTTCTCCCTGTGGGTGTACCATTCTGTGTCTGGGGGAGTATCTTCTGGCTTGGTAGGGTCATCTTTACCTTACTCAGTTCTTCCCCCTCTAAAGAACATACATTTTACATTTGTTAAACCCATCTAGTGCTCCTGGATATTTGTTAGCTGCTGAAACACGGAGGGTGCTATCTGCCCAGGAGTTTGCCTGGGTTGCCACGAGGGACAGACTGCAATCTCTTCTTTGTACAGATGTGCACGTGCATAACTTCAAACTTAAATCCATTTTGAATACTCCCTTCAACTGCCTAAGTACTTTTGGATTACAGTAATGTACTGCAGCAGCCCTGTATAGACCAGATGTACATAGTTATCCACACATAATACAGTTCCATACAACTGAGCTGAGAAAGACCACCTCCAGAGGCTCTAAAGGCTTCTTGTTTCTTTACGCAATCACAGATAACAATCTACTCTGTGAGGGTGACTCAAAAAATAAAATAATAATAAATAATCTTGCAGTTGCTAGGCTTTCTAGCAGTTGCTAGGAGATAGGTAGCAGTGGTTTGTGATTTTGGAAAATCAGGTCCCACATTAGGGGAACAAGGATTGATTTTCAAACTACTAGCAGGTTTGTTGTCCAGGTACTGTATGAGCTAATATAATTCCTTAATGAAGTATCTGTACACTTATATAATGACCATATTAAACCAAACTTAAATATTCTTGAACTTTGAAGCTTTTGAAATTTTTAANTTAGGTTGTTTTTTTTTTGGGAGGGTCAAAAATTTTTTTAATTTTTTTTTTTTTTTTTTTTTTTTTTTTTACAGCTTAGGCTTTTAAGAATATCAGAACCAGAAACAGCAGGAGGATCTAGAAACATCAGAAATAGTGTATTTGACATTTCAGTTCCAGCAAGCCAGAAAGGTTTTTTCCATTATGTTGTATGCCTTTTCTCTTTGGCACATCCTTTCCCTTTAATTTCCTTTTCACTACTCTGAGTTTTTCATTATCTCTCCAGTATGAAACATTAGACCACTGTGCTACATAATAGAAATTAAATATTTAAGGGATACCGAATGCTGTGGTCTCACTGTAGATCAGAAAAAAACATTTGTCATAACTCTGTCTGTAATTGTGATACATGTAAATTTAACATCTTTGAAACTCACACTTCTATTTGTACGATGGCTGAAAGTAACAGCACCATACTGGGTTCTAAATTAAATGTGTAGGATTAATGACTTGCTCAAGACTTGGTGAGAGTTTTCTATTACACTGAGTGGATTTTGAGTTTATCTAAATTTGTTTCTGCCTTCTTGGGGAAAACTATTAAATGAGTCAAAAGGTCTTCTGAGGTCCACTTTGAACTCCAATGATCTAATTCCATTAATATATTGGATTTCTGTGGCTCTCAGAACCTTTCTCAAGTTCCATTTATCCAATGAACATCAGATCTGGCTATGTGTCCATAACACAATTGACCAAAGGACACTGAGCATCAATTAAATGTTTTTATTTTTAATCGATTTAATGCTTTAATTCAGGTTTTCAGAATACTGATTTTTTTTTTCTTTTTTTTTTTTCATTGTAGAATAAGTTGAAAAAGAGTAGAATGTGAATGCTAAATTCATTAACTCTGGAGGAGTTATGGAGAACTGGAGGAGAGAAATAAATGACCCTAAGAGTCATGAAAATATGAAGACTATCTGAGATCAGAAAGTTGCTTGCAAGTGCTTTTAGAGCATTTGGTTAACTTACACATACTTTATACCAATGGAAAAAGGGGAAAAGAAAAACCAAAGTGAACATAATATAAGCTTGTATCAGGCCAGTGCAGACTGGTTTTGGTCAGCTTGCAGTTAAGTTTTAATTTACTTCACAAAGGCTGTGGATTTGCATTCCTGACCTTGGCCAAAATTCCTTCTTTCATAATCTGGAGCAGAAAACAATTTCGGGTCTTCCATCCATTTCCCTGTCTTCTAAGAAAGGTGTTCAAGCTCTGGTTTTCCATCTGAAGACTTTGCACTTCGCAGCTGAAGGCAAATGAATCTCCTACACTTCTGGGACTAGTGAATGACAGGATTTTTGAAAAGAAATTGGTATTCTTATGGGAACTCATAACTCCTTGGAGTCTGGGATACTGGAAATTTGTTATTAACCCTTAAATCACTCTTAATTCTGAACAGTCTATAAGATCAAAGGAAACTGGAGTGTAGAGAAAGAAAATAATAGTACTAATACTTGTAATTAAGTTTGACTTTAAGGTAGTATTACAAATCTCTGTAACACCCTGGACAATTCATGTCTCTCCCAAAGCTGGGATCCAGTTTTCCCCTCAAGACTCTTCCTTACATGTTGCTCCTAATGAACTGGATTTGGATGGAAAGAAACCTTTCTTACATTTCCATTCTCACTTGTGTTTCTTCTGACTGTAACCACTCCTGGGCACCTCACTGTGATGTCTCTTTTACTCAGAGTATCAGCTGGATCTCCTTTCTCATGGGCCACTTCTGCCACTGTCACAATCCTTGTCACATGGGGAACCTTTCGTTGTGCAGCCTCACACTACTGAACCTGGATAAGCTCAGGAAACACCTTGATTCTCCAAAAGTCCATTTGTATAATGTGGATATATTCTCTCCCAAAAGCCAGTAACTGAGGGAGGCTTATACCACCCTAATTTTACATATTCTCATACACTTACTTTCCGGTACACCTATGTGGAACTAATCCTTAACCAACATAATAGTGAGAGTAAAGAATACACCTCATTACTGGATCCTGATAGGGACTGGACATCATGGCATGCATACCATGTCTGGGAAAAAAGTGTTTAAATTAGGGAAACCCTAGATATGATTTGATGAATCTGCAATCTCTTTAGCTCTGCATCCTACCTTCGCTCTGTAACCTGCTTTTTTTTTGGCATACTTGCAGGCTACAGAGTCCTTGAAATGCTAAACACACCATAAATAGATGTAAAAGAGGCTGTAAATTACACTTGTGATAACATATCACAGTTATGACCATGATTATAAAAGCAAACAAAAGTAGCATATAAGTGGCTCTTTTGGAGAATGAAGTGACAGACTGGGAAGATTTTTACTTCCTAAATGATCCATAGACACTGTTCATTGAAACAGAACGTGTGTAACTAGTTAACCTCAATTAGATTTTTGCTGAATTAAAAATAATGGCATTTTTTCTGGGTAGATAGATACGTTTGAGTTTCTTTGAATGTATTTTGTCCCAAACAATTTTACAGCATCTAGCACCTCAGTAGGATTAATTAAAATGATAAAATACCTCCAAGATGCATGCCATTAATTTCCTTCAAATCTTTCATTTTCCACACCGAATGCGTGTGAAATCATAGCTCTCTAATCTGATTTCCAGCACTTGTTGATTTCCTTTTTTGTTTCTGTGCTTTTGATTCTCCTTCACAGCAGTTACTTCCTTCCCCTGCTACTTTTGGCAGTGTCAGACAGATTACAAACTGAAACCATGTAAGGAGCAAGGTTAAATATCTGCAAATTGGAAATCCAGAACAGGTTTTTTTACAAAGTAAAACTGGTAATTCCCCAATTTAAAAATTTAGACTCATTTAAGGAGAGAAGGATTTTTAACAATTTATACACAACACAATCCTGTTTACAAAAGCAGGTCACGGTAATACTTCAGTTAATTTGGTGAAAACCACCAGCTGTCCCAAGGCTGAATCCTCACATAAATAAGAAAGTCATGTTACAAATATCATATGCTGGGCAAAACTTCATCCTGTCATGCACTCTGACATGAAATACAACTTTCATTTTTGCAGTCTGTTTTTATAGCACATATCCTAAGAGGAATCAGATCTCTTATCTAGATCCTCAAACATCAGTGAAGTGAATGAGGTGCATTGATTTACCCTGTTAGCAAGAAAAAGTTTAAGCTCCCTGTGCTGCATTATCAGTCCCTTGAGGTATCCAGTAACCTTGTGTATTTGAACTGCGATATCTAGCTCCAGCATTTTGCAATGGACTGTGTATTTGTAAAAGGAGCATTCAGAGTTTCCTCATCTACTGAATTGGTGGGTCATGTGATCTAATCACTTAAAACCCATTGCTGCTTTAGGAGGTTCATTCAGGAAACATTGCATGGATTATTCACACACACACAAAAATTATTTACCCTTTCATGAGCAGGAACAATCAAATATAAGAAAAATGAGGTTATTTATGCTTCAATAAAAACCTTTTACAAGATGGTTGATAGTTGCTTTGCACTCCTATCCAAAGGTATTACAGTTAAGAATGATTTTTTCTCTATTGCCATTACAAGCAAATTGTAATGCTTGCCAAATTTGCAGAACACATCCATGGAACGTTATTCAGTGTAACACTTAATACTAACATGTAATGAACCACATTTGCATTTTTTTCATTAGCTACAGTTCCTATATTTCTTTGGTGATATTTTGGAGTATTATGTCCTACTTCTGTATAAAATCCAATGTAAGGTTGTAGTTGGAGTGTTTTTTAAAGAAACTTCTATTTCTACATGTATTTTTGGAATTGTGCCCAGCCAGTTTCACTAGTTCTGTAGTTTTAAGCGAAGATATAGTTGGAAGGTTTTAAATGCTTGACTCCATAGTTTGTAATCTGGTTGTTAGAAATCAGATTAGAACTAAAACCTGAAACCAAGTATAGGCAAAACTTAGTAGCTGTTTAAAACTGAAGCTCAGGATATGGCTCCATTCCTTTAATCTTGGTTGTTTACATATATTGCATGAAATTATCCATATGCCTATCAATTTAATAGAGCACTTCCTAATCAGGCATCATCCATTTCCTCCTGCTTCTGAGCTCGTCCTCCAAGATTGTTCAGTCTCTCATTTTGTGACTCAGGAGGAGGCAAGGACTAACAAAGTTCTCACTGAATGCTTAAGAAGTCATGAGATGTTCATCTGGTCCCATCGACTCTGCCCATTCTGATGTGGTAAGCACTTATCCTGCAAATATTCAACCTGTTCTGGATGGTTTTTTTCTTTCTTTTTAGCAGAGAGGGGTGGGGGGGCAGTGGACTGACTAAATGTTAGTCCTTTATTCCTCCTCATGACTCAAGGTTGTACCTTCCTCAATCTACAAATAATTTGTTTCCTGATCCTGCAGTCAGATGAGCTTTCCCTCCTTACAGTGCCATTCACCTCTGGTTTTCTTTGAAGCTCTTTGTAGAGGAAGGAGATAATTTTTTTTCTGCTTACAACCCTTTCCTGAGGATGAGACACCGTTTGCAGTTCCAGCCTACTTGGACCAGTGCTGTCAGCCCACTCTGAGCAGACTGCAATTTGCTGGCATCTGGGAAAATAGTCTAGGAAGTACCACTTGCACTGTGCATGCCTTGTTTTTATATGGTTTCTGAGGCATTTGCTACTCTCTGCTGTCAGACACAAGATACTGGTTCAGGTGGGTGCGTGGTCTCAGATGGTGACATTCTTTTGCAGTTCCAACAGGACGAGTCAGAGATGTGTTACTAAAATATGGCATTAGGTTGATGTACCTTTATCTTGCTGTTTAGCTCTTATGTGTGCATTGCAGGGGGGAAGAAAAAGAGGTCTTTCTAAAAGACCTTCTGGTGATGTGATCTGGGGTAGGAGAGACCATCTGAGAACTCCTTTGTCTCCACAGTAAGGCAAGGAAGGGAAAGTTGCAAACACCAGGCCGAGAAAGCATTTTGTGCAGGTCTTTTCATGTCTTTAGCAGAAGGTGAGACTCCTCAGACACTTGTACTTCTCCTCTGTCTGTAAACAGTCTTTTGAAGCAGTCTCTCTTCTATCCCACCTTGGGTCCTGTCACTTGCTCCCTCTCTGTGTCTTACTTTACCTTAAACATGGGATTTTGAGTGGATAAAGCTCCTTCTTTAATACTTTTGCCTCTCTGCCTGGAGGATCAACTTGTACTATCTGACTGAAATGAATCTTTACGAAGAGGTGCTTTACCTCCTCTAGCCATAAAGAAATTAAGCTCCTAGGACAGATTTTCTTCAGTCACAGCGAGAGGAGACTTCTTCTCCTGTACAGTTTCTGCTTTGCAGTGAGAAGTGAAAAAAAAAAAAAAAAAGCTTTTAAAGGAAAAAGAGGAAAAGAAAAACAC